>OX402531.1:11646016-12246016 GCA_948098885.1 Drepanosiphum platanoidis
TCCGTCTCTCTTTCCGCGTCGCTCTACCGGGCTCGTTATTATTCTCGCGCACTCTCTCCTCTCTCTCGCGCGCGCGCGATCCGCCGCCGTATATTTCTTCCCCTCAGGACGTATAATATATATATATTTTATTTTTATTTTTTTTTTTTTTCGCCTTCGCGCGGCGACGCGTATATATAAAATATTATAACCCCGTCGCGCGATATCGTTTTACGACCGCGGTCGTACGCGCGTTACACCGCTGCCACACCGCCCCCGGTCGCCGCCCGCAGAGAGAAAATATCCTGCCCCCCCCCCCCCCCGCGCCAATCTCCTTCCGGAAGATATGCCGGATAAAACCGAAATATTCGGTAGGGAAAAAAAAGAGATAAGCTGCGGGGGGAAAAAAAAAAAAAATAAATAAAAGGACCCCGAAACGAAAAAACGCGCGCGTATAGTACACGACGACGGAATAATTGGCAAGCACAGTCATCATTGATTGTTATGTCTGACACCTTGGCTCGAGTTCAACACACCCCGCCGCCGCCGCCGCCGCAGCAGCCGCTACCGGTATATATACACGAAGGCACCACCACCGCCGCGGCTGTCGACGGGTGTCCGGACAAAATCGTGCGTACCTTCTTCTTCCCGTTTAGCCCGTCCCATACCCGATTCCCCCCGCGCGCCAGCGTCCCCCCGCGAAGGAATTTTCTTTTTGAGACCGATCCAAAGTCCCGAAGAGCGTAGGAAGATCGGAATTATATTTGGAATGCGCGTCGTCGTCACCGCCGCGCCGCCGCCGCCGCCGACGGCCGTATAAAACATAATAACGATAATAAAGTATATATATATACGTGACGATTTCGCGCGATGTTTCTTAAATCGAAGAAATCGAAAGCGTTCGAAATCAGGGTACACGATTGATGGCGGACGGAAAAAAGTTCGAGATGCTCGGGCCATTTAAATTGGCGAATAATTGTACTTTTGATTCCGACGAGTTCGGAAAACGACTCTGAGCGGAACAGGCGAAACGAATGCGAACGTCATGTCTTTTGAGCGTAGATATAATTAATCATTATAGTATATAGTTTAGAATAACCACAATTATTACTTGGCCCGTGAAAGTAGTGTCCCAAAAACGTTTTTACGTCACGAAAAGAGCGACCGTCGTTGCCCCTAACGACAGATACGATGACTACTACGTAACCGTAGCAACTGACGTTGTCTTTAGCAACTGCAGACGCGCGTGTTTGCGTTACCATAAGAACCCCCGCGTTTCACTTGTTTAGAAGAATATTCGGAAAACGATATCTCGATAATTGTTGGAAAAAAATATCGGAAATTCTGAGAAATCGCCTCTCAAAGGAATAAGATACGCTATTCGTTAATGAAAAGCGGGTACACGTATCTCGATCGCGAACACCGCGCGTTCTGGTCGAACATTTGGTACGCGGCAAAAAATAAAACATCTTCTGGGGCGGTCGTATACGACAGATAAAGGCAAATCGATTTTACCCGGAAAAATTCATCGGTGAAAAATGAAAATTTAAAAATCTACTATTTATTATTAACATGAAAAAAATAATCGCGCGGAATACGAATAACATTGTGGTGCCAGGGAAACGCAACAGCGTTTCCGTGATAAATCGTACGCGCGTATATTACATGTACATGGAAAACTGCGCAGAGAAATAACACTGCGACTACTCGTTTTCCGAGTATACCGCACGATATCGGTATGCTTTCGACATCGCATGGGGCAGGGGTGCAGCAGGAAGGGGTTGGCAGGTTGCACGCTCCGGGTTTTAAACTCTCGGCAGCTATACAATACCGTGTACGCGGCCCGGGACGAATTTTTTCGCCGGTATATACCCGTATATACCTGCAGATCGTTATTACATGCGACACATTCACGGATACTACGATCGTTATAAATATGACACGCTACTATACTACACATTTTAAAACACAAACTATTATCGAATGAAAAAAAATAAATAAGCGCGAAAAGATATATATGCGAGTATATTATTGGATTCAAGACGTGTAAACGACCGTCGTTTTTTTAAAAAAAACCCGAAACCTATTTGTTACAAAGGTTTTGTATAAGATACTATTGTTATACTTTACACATGATAACCAGTCTCCGGCGTTTGTGTTTACATCGACGCGCGACTATACGTTTTCCACAACTATACTAACAAACTCGCCAGCAAATTATCGCGTGCTATTTAACTATCCGCTCGAATAAAACAAACGAAATCGAATTCGGAACTATAACCATATAGGTTATTCGGGTATGAACCGTAAAATCTAGATAACCGAAAAACGCACTAATATCGGTTTTGTTTTTGGTTAATGTTCAATTATGCCGTGATAAGGCCAATAAACTACAACTGCAGCGACAATAATTTCGATTCGAACGATAATTGTAAAATTTTCCATACATTTAAATGGAAACTTTATGGAGATAAATCAAAGACATAACTTTTAATTTTATCTTTGATTTATAAAGCGTGTCTCCGTCTATATGTATAGATAGGTACAGCGTCGTAAAGAGTGTTTAAGTTATAGTTAAGTTATAAATTATGTTACACATAGTAAACACATTATTTTATACTACACAACCGTAATATTATAAAATTCAATAAATCATATAGATATCCTTCGCCGCGCAGTAAAATCTTAATAATTACACTTTGACACCCAATAATATCGCAGACTCGGACGTATTATATTACGGTCTCGACTTAAATGTCAGAAATAGGTTTGTTGAAAAATACGATTTATGTTCGCGGATCGTTGAACTCGATAAATCGTATCGAGAACTGGCGACTTTTAATGCGACTCGTTCGCGTCAAGTGTGACTTAAAATACAATCGCGCGCGCCTCGCAGCATATTGCACGGTTATAATAATACTCGCAATATGCGCGTACAGTATAGTATAATAATTGATTTCTTACGAAATAATTCGCGTCGCAGGGGCCGGCCGTTTTCAAACGCAGAAAAATGTTAAAGACAGAGACGTACTGTTTGTATACGCGCGTGCTCGGCGCGGTAATATTGTAGAAAGCCGAGGGGAAAAAAAACGAGTTAGACGTACATGGGGCTTTGGAAACGGGAAACCCGCCGTCGTTTCAATCGAAATCGCGAAAACGTCGACGGCCGCGATTTAGAGAGTTCGCCGCGCGTTTAAAAAAATAAAATAAAAAAAACTACCTACACGCGAATATAAATATAATAGGTAAGTAGGTACGCGGAGCGCAAAACGATTTAGTCGGACACACGCAATAGAGGTACTCGAAACGGCTGCGGTGCTAATGTCCCCCTGCGATCCCGCCATCGCAAGGCACTTGTAATAGCGTTAATATATTATTATAATGCGTATTAACATAATATCGTATCTCTGTCCGATGATCCGTGTACAGGAGACGATTTGTTACGTTGAAAATTCACATTTTACACGATACTATTATTATTATTATTATTATTATATTATAATATATACGTTGCTCGGTTAATTTATTGCATTCGTAACGCGGCAGTACGTGTCGTTGATTTATTATTGTGTGACGATCGCGCTGACAATAATGTTTGAAGTGCGAGTGCTGTACGTGTAGTCGTAGTATCTCCTCACCAGCCCACGAATTTCTTGTTTTTTTGGCTCTCGAATGGTCGCGCGACGCGCATCAACTCCCCGTCACTTTTATATTATGCGAGGAGAGAAAGAGAGAGAGAGAGAGAGAGGCGTACCATGCGACGATGACCCATACCTGAGTCATAACGTCGGATTCGGCTCTTTTCTCGAATGATAATGTAATTACATCAATCGCGCACTATTATTATTATTAAACGCACGTCGTACGCTAGTCGACTCATTAGGTGTGGTAGACGTGTGCAGCAGACGCGGTATTTAGGGATGCCGTACGTCCCGGTTACGTTAGTTCCTTACCCGACGTCCCCCGTAACGATTGACAAAAATCAATAGAAAGTGTCGTATCTTAAAATATCCGCATCCTATATAATAATATAGATATATACGTATGGATCGAAATTTTATTTTTCTTTAAATCACCAAAGCAAATATTATCAGTGAAAAAATAGATTTTGTATAGTCATCGAAAAGCACGGGTTTCGTCATCGAGAATCGAGGCCTACCAGTCGGCTCGAAAAACAAATCGACACAATCGTGTTAATGAAATAACAATAAATTACGACATTCGAGACCTCGGAAAACAAAAAGACTATTTCTTACCGCGCGCATTGTATTGTAAACTAACTGTTCTTCAAGAACTACCCGATATTTGAGTTAAGCCGCGCCTATATAATCAAAGAAATGTATGTAATTGTTTATAATATTTAATTCATTATCGTTACTCTTTTTGTGCCGTATATTTTTATTTATGAAATGTGGCGTGCCTAGAGACACGATGTCTGTGAGCGCGGATTTCAAGTGTACACGAATGCATTTTATAGGCCAAGGAAAAAACACTATGCGCGCACTACACAGCAGTCACTTCAGACATATTTTATCACAGAAGGTTATAAAAGCGTATTATGACGCGCGCGCGTATATATGAAAACCCGTAACGTTTAATCGCGCGTATACCCGATGAATATTATACGCGTACGCCGTACAGAAGCCGCTCATTAGAAACACGGATAATTGATACAATAGTTTTGTTATCGAAACGCGAAATGTCTCGCGACGGATTTATTTTCAATAAATAAAACGATAACCAATCGCTTATTGGAAACAATCGGTTTAATCGACACGTTTTTACGTTGGTCCAAAAGTGTTCCTATTATATAATATCCGTAATAATAATATATTATACGTAGTATATGCAAGGTTCAATGATTAAAATGGAATTGATAATAATAACGATGATAATAATAATAATAACATTGTCGCGTAAACAGTGGAAACGGACGTCGCGTCGGTGAGATTTCGGTCCCCCCCCGTGCCCCCGCCGTCACGACGATCCGCTATTCGATAGCGGCGACGCACTCGAAAGAAATCGATCGGATCGATATCGCGAACGACGTGTGCGTTCCTCGAGGAGACTCGGAATTCACGAACGAATTCAATTCGCAAACCGTTATCAAACGGATTTAGGATTCGTATCACGTGAGTTGGAAAAAAAAAAAAATTCGACAAATTATTAATTAAATTTATGAGTGCGACGCGCGAGTACGAATATTAACGACCAACTGCTGCGCGTCGTCGTCGTCACTCGATACGATATAATATGCGAGACGCGAGTATAATAATTATTATTATGGTACCGTGTACCGACTGCAGTATACAGGGTGTTGTGATTACAACGCGCGTCGGACTTTTAGCGAGCTATACGAGTGACCACGAAAACGCGATCAAACGATATTGCGTCACACGAAAAAAGTCGGTTTTATAAAAGATTCAAAGTTTGCTAGAGGACAATGATTTGGCGAAAAAAATGTTCCATCAACTATTTTATGTAGAAATATTTTGTGAAATTTCAATAATTAGTTTTAAAAAAAAAAGTCGTATCGAAGTGATTTTATTTCAAGCCTCGGGAGCATTTGTTAGTTAGGGGAAAAAAAACGATCGATCGATCTTTATCGCGCGACGTTTTCTTCTATTATTTTCAATCGAATTTTCGAAATGAACAAATAAAAAAACAAACGAAAATAACACTATTCTCGTCCCGTCCCCCTACTGCGCGAATGATTCGTTCGCGGTCGCAGGACTCGCTCGTAATCCCGGAACGAGTCTTATACATAAGAAGAAGCGGCCGTCATTCGTTTCAAAGTCCACGCGATGCCGTTTGCAAAAAAATAATTTTTTTTCCGAGTGTCGCTACTACCGTTCCCGCAGACATTCGATCCGCGTCGAAAGAATCGCTCTGTACAGAGCAAACAGCGGCGGCGGCGGCGTGAAAAGTAAAATCGACTCGAGGAGAGGCGCGCGCGTATAATACGTACATCGTGTATAATAATAATATTATATATTGCGGTCATCGTCACCGTCGCGGCCGCCGCCGCCGCCGCACACCGGTCTCTCGGGTCAGGCGGCTCTGTTGCGGCGGCGACGGACGGGCACAATAATATTCTTAATTACCGCGCGCGGTCGGCGGCGGCGGCGGCGGCGGCGACATGGTTACGCGCTCGGCGATTTCGCTAATTCCCGACAGACGTACGGACGGACCGCCGACACCGCCGCCGCTGCCGCTGCACAAACGGCCCGATTGTATTGCATTGACGGGCTGCGGCGACGGCGGCGGCGTGTCAAGGTATTTCGTTGTAATAGGTCGTTGTACTCGGGGCGCGCGACCGTCCGGCGCGCATTAATATTCATGACATAACTATACGTATATTAAATTTATCCGTTCGCTAAAAACGTTATACTTATATTCGGTGCCCAAATTGGTGGGCGGGGGGGGAGGGGAGGGGCTCAGGGGACTTATGGTGACGAGTAGTAAAAACTCGGACGATTAGCGGTGGTAGAAGAAATGCGGAAGAAACTATATTGTTTTCCAAAAAGGATTAAATTCGAACACGCGCGTGATGTTACACTAGCTGCAATAGATAGCCGTCGCCACTAATACTGTTCCGAGGTACGTACACGGACGGGACCGTATTTAGGACAGCGGGCGTGTTTGTAGAATACGCGGGGTGCGAGTGAATTCGCAACATTTTTTTTTTTTTTTTTTTGACCATAGGCACTCGAGTGAGACGTATGTTTTGTCATTTATTAATGAAAATCCAACGGGTTATCGGACATTCCACGTAAACAGTATTCGAGACGATATGAAATATAAAAAATCTTTATCGAAAAAGAAAAAATCCAATGAATTAAAATCGTTTCGAAATGAAACGAATTTTCGTAAAAAAATTATTATATCTTTCCGACGTAGTTGGAAAAATAAAAACCTAAGAGTTTCCATGAAAAATCCCAACTGTAAGTACTATCCCACGAATTAGTTTACTATACCTATCTATAGACTGTAAATAAATATAATCGATACTACTCACGGCCTGTCGGTGGGTCGCTGCTGTTGAGGTTCGGTGTCTTGTACTGGCTTGTGAAATAAAGTAGTAACAGATCAAAAAGTCACTCGAAAAAAAACACGATTGAAATTAAATGAGAAAAAAAATCACGATTTGATTAGTCGACGGCGAGAAAAATAAAATAACGATCGACAACGTTATCGAATATTACGGAGAAAAATAAAAACGGAAATGTCGGCGCAGAGAAGAACTCTTTGAACCGTTGTCGACACTAGACTGGGGCGGCACACGCGGCAGAAAGTAAACGGTAAGCTCGAAAAATACGTCGCTCGATCGGTATTGGTTGGATTGCACGCCCTGCTCGGCTGTCATTGGTCGGGGTGGCGCGAGCGGTTTTGCTTTTAATAGGCCGCGTTGCCCCGCGCAGAATCGGACCGCCGAGCGCGCCGCCGCGAACTCTCAGTTATTGCGATATCACGCAAACACATTTATATAATACTAGCTGAATCTACCCGTCTTTGCCGGGTTTCAGTATAAAAAATATGTATGACCCAAATAATAATAATAATTGACATTTTCCCGTTATCAACGACTGCTATTATTATTTAATAGTTTATTTTACAAACATACAATATGAATATAGATATACAATTTAAACGTACAAATTAATTTTTACCGACCGACCGACGTCGGTGTGTGTGTGTTATAAACTAACTAATTAACTAACTAACACGTAAAAACGAGAACCGAGGTATACGCTGCTGGCCTTATTTGATACTCAAAGCTCCAGCTAGTTTCACCCTTTTTACCCCTTTAAGAGTTGAATTTCACAAAATAAAGTTTATAGACAATGTTTATTCGTGTTATAGAGTGTTTAGTGTATACTTAATTTCAGAAAGATCGGAACAAAAAAAATGTTACCCCTTTTACCGTTTTTAACCCCTTTAGGGGTGGAATTTTCAAAAATCCCTTCTTAGTGCGCGTCTACGTCATAATAGCTATCTTCATACCAAATTTCAACCCGATCCGTCCTGCGGTTTGGGCTGTGGGAGGATTTCAAGAAAAAGCACGTTACAGTTACATAATATATATACAGAGAAGATTATATCAGTGTTATTAGTTTATTACTATTATCATTGATTATATATACTATATATAAAGTATTTATAGTATATATAGTATACTATATAGTATTTATAATCAATGCTATTACTATTGTTACATAATTATGTATTCATAACGAACTATCTTACATCATTATGTAATCAGGTACCTACTGTAATAATAACACATCTGTTCGATTGTTATATACGTTTCTGGTGAAAAATTCACGATTTTTATCAAAATCATATTTTTGCTACCTCGTAAAAAAAAGGTGAGGTGGAGGTCGCTACTCTTCGCTATCGGCGCGTACGAGTCGGTTGTTGTGTCGGTGAACTAATTAAAACTAAAAAAAAACCATTAAAATTTAAATAATTTCTATCTATAATAAAATCTCAAATATATGAATTATTTTAATCCACATCTTCCAAAAAGGTAATAAATAAATAACATTTTTAAATTTTTGAAATCGATCGATTACAAATCGAATATTCATTGAATTATTAATACAAATAATTATTACAACGAACATAATACTAAACCGCGAGTATGATTAGCGATCGTATTTTTAAACGATAAATTATTATATAATTAGTTGAATTTCACTTCATATTACGATACAACTATATCGAACAAACGATAAATTAAATTTCGAGGGGTTTTAACACCTTTACCTCTTCTCAAATACGGCCTAGCGATAGTGCTTTCGGCGGCATTGCGGTTGAGATTCGCGGCGGTCGCGGTCTAGCGGCCGTACAGATCGGTCAATTCGACTTGACCTGATATATCGCGCGGTCGAGTTGCCAAGTTATCGTGTTTTCTACTACAACACCATTGACTTAGGGTTTTGTTTCAGAGTCACCGAAGGAGTTTTTGTTTGTTTTCAAGGTTGAACATTTAAAACACTTCCGCGTCGTTGATTTTACGAAAACCGAATAGATATATTATCGTGTTTTTGCACTACTGTTATCGTACTCCGTTATTACATAATGTTACATTGTTTTCGTATTTTCGGTTGTCTGGAGTCGGAAATTTTTTCCCTTTCTAATGCGGTATAATCGCGCTGTCCTACAAACATTCCAGTCAAATTTATCGAAACAATATTATAATACTGTTATAATAATCAGCCGAGTTCTCGCGCGTGACAATGGTTTCCTCCTCCCCCTACCCCGCTCCAAAACACGTTGCATCGGTTACTTTCTCGATTTAAAGCAATTCCGTACCCGCACGTAGATATTATAATATTACGTCACACTGTAATAATACATCATTAATTTGAATATTTGTTTCGCGTTATACAAATGCGCTAAATTAGAAGAAAAAAAAAATGTCTAGTCAGTTTTACGAGCTACAGTACATGTTTTTAAGTGTGCCGATATTTTTAAACAAATATCATAAATAAATAAATACATATAATATGTATATATATATAATATGTATATATATATATATATATATTGAGTTTTATTCTTAGAGCGTACACCGACCCCGCGCAGTTGTTAAAACGATAGCGAAAAAAAACTTATTTCAATCACGCGCATGCAAATATTAAAACAAACACACATATATCATACATTATAAGCTTTCGCTGTAACGACGATGATAATAATACCTATGTAACACACGTTCTATAAGGTTTTTTTTTTCCCCGTTCGTATTTATAAGTCATAAATGCCGTAATAATATTTGTGATTTCGCGAACAGCAGACACGCTCTCGAAACGTGCGTTTTTAGTCGTATTATTATTCTTATATACATACATATTAAAGCCTATAAGTACCGCCGTCTCGGCCATTCCGTACCTATTTAACCACTTATAACACTCGCAGATGAATATTAAAAACCGTTCTTCCCGACGACGTATGCATAATAATTTATGTCTGTGCGGATACGCGGTGCCGAGTCAGTGGTATAATAGATTATCATGACCCCCCAGCTTTTCTAAAACTTTTCAAACATTGAAATTTACATTACAAATAGTCGAAAGTAAAATTTCAAAAATGATCTATTTTTTTGGAAATATTCATTGAATCGCGATTGATCGCAACACACGTGGACAGAAATCGTCCTTCGTCATGATAAAAATATATTATACACATGACAAAGAGTCGAGAGATAGTAATTTTCAACGGATATCTGAGCGGGGCGCGCGGAACAAGGTCTATTTATCATTTATAAAACTAACCTTCTCCCAAAAAAAAAAAAAAAAATAAAAATAAAATTACAGTGATAAATAATAAAATATTAAAGCTCTAGTCAGTATTATATTATTATGATGGTTGACGACCTCGGGCCCGCACATTCAAACGCGCGGTTTAAACACTATTACACGTCTCACTGCAACAGAATAGTGTACGCAATATTTTAACGCGCAATGCTCACCATTGTGCGTTTATGTTGGGAAAGTTTTGGGCTCAGAGTGGCAAACTATGTACCGAATGCAGAAAAGATCGAAAATTATGTATACGAAATCCGTTAGCCGCCATCGCGTTACCGAATTATATTCATAACACATAATCCACTTAATAAACTTATCGCAAGTGGTATAAACACAGATAGAGATGGTTCTGGAGAAGATACTACTACTCTGAAGTCGCAGCTAAATATGTTTTTTCTCCGTCGTATTCGCATCAAATCGAATAGATTTTAAAAAAAAAAAATTGTTCTTTATGTCGTATATGAATATTATTAAAAATTTAAGACTGTGTTTAATAAATACCAAAAGTTTAATCGATATGTCTGTTTAAAATTATAAGTTATCGTTGGTTTTTATTGATTTCGATTTTAATAAAAAAGGTATGATTTTCTTTGAGGGTTTCTTTTTTTGCACAACGTAATATCTTTGACATTGAACAATCGTACGCGTGGAAAAACGCCGAATATAAATGAAATCGTTTAGTTCTATATAATACTTATTACATAGTGTTCGGTTTCGCGATATGGAATCGACAGTTAGTCGCGGGGCCAAACCGCTCAAAGAATATGGCGATTGACGAAAACCCTCCTATAAACAAACGTAATAGGCCCGTGCGTCCTGTTCTACTGCAGGTTGATATGTAAATAAGGCTTATATGATGAATGTCACGGTGTCATATATATTATACATGGTCATATTACTATGACATTATCATATTGAGTATGTATAATACGCGTATATAGATTTTCGCGCGTAGTTCGGCAGCGGTCACGGACGACGGAAAGAGGGGGGGGGGGGAGGGGTGGAAAACCAGCAGACGGAGACGACTATTATACTCGTACATACGTATCGTGTTATGTTATTGTATTACCGTACGGCGGCGGTTACAATGTCTGTTCGTATACGGAGTGATCGCGCGCGAGTCAATGTCGCGAACGTTCACTGCGAGCTATAATTATTGTTGCAAAGATTTGGCGGCTATATTTTGAAAAATAAAAAATAAAACCCGACGGCGGCGTAAACTATAGGTGAAAACAACAGGGAGTGACCGTCTTCGTTGTGAAGATTTCAATACAGCAAGGTCCTTTGGATTTTTTCGCGAAACGTATCGACAAAAAAATATTAAAAACACTAGAGTCGAATTCTATATAATTTGTTTGTCGATTGAAACTCTGAACAAGACCGTCCGTATTGTTGCTACGCGCGAGTACATAATATATTCCACGATCACAGACGACTATATATAGAGCGATCATTATTTCCAAAATTTCAAGTCACCCTGCGTTGTGGCAATGTAGTACCGAGTAGATTCGAACCTCAAAATTCAGCTGTGGATCGAGCTATGAGATATTATTATTCTTCACTCCAAAACATCGGGTCGGCCATCGCTGATCAATAATATCGTCGTTTTGTATAAGTCGACCCCGGATGTATATATGATATGTATGAAACGAGAGTTCGGCCGTGTTGCGGTGGACACAAGGAGTATGATATTATATTTTATTCACAACGATTTCGAATTCGTCGCGAGTTCCAATAGAAGTGTTTTTTTTTTTTTTTAAATTGTCCCGAGGTAAGCGAATCACTCCGTATACGCGTGGCGCGAGTAGTTTTTTTGTTTTTTTTAACCGTCGAGCGCGTTCCGCCGAAATATATACACACACACACATACATCGCAATGATAATAATAATAATACCGCGACGGGTACGCGCGCTCGCGAAATCCAAGGTCGTGTCCGCTTGGTTCCGCGCAACAGTCGCGACGACGACGTCTGCGGGATGGTTCCGTTTTCACCGTCTGGTGCGCGGTTATTTCGCAAGGTCTCTCGAACGCAGACGTCGTCTCGTCGTCCTGCGGCACGTGCACACCCGCGCCGCGTATAGGCACGTATTGTGCACCCGTACGCGAGTGTTGTGGTATATGTTTTACTCGCGACAAATGCTTTTTTGTGGGGAATGGACGAGACGAAAATATAATTCTCTAACGCGTTTCACAGATCGTTTCACTACTCGTTTCGTCGTCATTACCTAAACATTTCCTCCCGAATGCACTTTTTCACGCGCCGATTTCTGCACGTTGTTCTCACGAAAACTTATACATATATATATATTAAATTACAATAGACGGCGTGTCGTCGACGTAAAAAGGACGTTGAATTTTCAGTTTCCAGTGTATAAAAATTACAGACGTGTAAAAACATGGCCAAAAGTTTCATTCAAAATCAAAATCATTTTGTAAATACGTTTATTTTACACCTGAATAAATACAACGACGTACAATAATGATTAGTTTTGCAGAAGCCACGTCGGTGAAAATCAATTTGTTTTAAATGGTAAATTTTCCTAAACGATTTTTTTCATACGAAAAAATCCCAGGCAAAATTGTTTTTTTCGATTGTAATTATTATTTTCGATCGCATACAATAGATGCAGACTAAATAGGTTAGGTACATGTTTTAAAAAATGACCGTTTTTTTTCCCAACAAGACTATTGTTGTTGTTATCGAATTTATACAGAAAATATTTGAATATTTTATATTTACGTTTAGGCGAGAAGGACTCGAAAAGAGTAGATTTTGCCCCGGGTCTTACAAATCCTATGATCGCGGCCCCCCACAGTTATGACACACACACACACACTTATAATATAAACCTTGTACATAATATTAGGTATACATACAATCCTGCAGCGCACAGTGGCGTCATCGCGTGCAGTCGTCCGGATTCCGTAATTTTTTTTTTTTTTTGCTGAGCAAAGGATCTCGCGCGCGCGTCCCGTCGGCGGTCACGACGTGGTTTATAATCTCGTCTGCGGCGTTTATTATTAATGAAATAATAACAATAATAATATTCTCATCGCTATGTAATGTGTATACGGTAGTGCGCGCGCCACATAAATATGGTAATAACACGCGGTAGTTCTGAATAAGTACACACACGCACACGCACACATCTTATATATGTACACCGCGAGTTATTGCTTCCTGGAGGGTGTTATCGCCACTGTTTCTGCGTATAAAGTAATAATAATAATATATAATATTAGGTATAGACCTGCAGACACGCGGCAATCGTCGCCGCCGCCGTCGTTCCTGCGGTAGCGGACACACATATATTTTATAAATATCGCGCACCCAAAATAATACCTAATAATAACGTTATTGTGTACACATAATATAATATATAACCGCTGAGCACATGATAATTTATAATATACGAACACACGCGATACTGAGCAAACACAGTATGTAATATATAGTAATATGTGTGTAATACGTATACGACCGGAGAATGGAGGGATTGTATCGCGAGCACCTATCGCCGTCTGCGGTCGCACGACGAGAATAATATAATAGTTGGTGTGAGGGACGACGAGTGGTAGGAAAAAGTCGATTATTTGTTTTCATTATTTCACGGGACTTTTGTTGCGTTTGTTTAAAAGCGATTGTGAATATAATTATTGTTATTACGCGAAATATTTCCCATCAGAATTTCGCTGCTAACGAAAAGAAGAAGCACAAAAAAAAAAAGTCAAAACCCCCGTCCAACTTTTCTTATTCAAAACACTCGATGTCATTTCGTATAATTAAAATTTTAGACTATTCGCAATTTTCAAATTAAATAAACTTTTACTCGCTACGCGGCGTCATCTGTGTATATACCTATACTTGCTGCATTATACATTCACCTATATATTATAATATGCATATATATATATATATATATTATTTTTTCCTCTCCATTATTCTCGTTTTATATTCAGTTTATTCAGTTATTTATTTTAATTCCTCTTTCAAACTTTCAAAGTATATCTCACATTTAAAAATGTAATTTTCATTAAAACATTCATTTGATACTTTACTCATATATACCTTAAATTGCAACGGCAAAACTACTACTTATATTATACCTATGTATTTAAAATACTATAGCGGATTTTTTATTCTACATTAAATGAACTATATATATATATATATTAATACAACTCGATCAAATCTTTAAAACTCAACTATTTAATAATTATTTAAGGTAATATATTTTACTATTGTTAAAAATCATTCACCGAGATGGTAAACGAAAAGTTTTATTTTCATAGACGATTTTTTACGTTTAAAATCATTTGCCCGATCGAATTTTTCCCGAAACGTTTTGATCTAATTCGATTTTCAGAACAATATTGAAAACGAAAATTTAATTATAATAATAACGCGCTATATATATATATGCGTACTTGTGGGGATTATAATACCGAGACGTAATTACGGGAAGATAAAAAAAGAAATATTCAATAAAATCGGTGGCATTTTTCGATTATAAAATTATAATAGATATATAGGTGGGACCCGTGGGGTGTAACCACTCTATAATATAACGGTGCGCGTAGCGCGTCCCGATTTTTTACCGCTAAATAAAAATAATTGATTTATTAATTAAAAAAAAAAAAACACATACACGTATATTATGCATACGGGTAGACGGAGAAACAGAGGGAGAGTGAACGCCGCCGTATTTTTCAGAATAAATAACAATATCATTATGGACGGCGGTATATACGTGATGCGCGCGTAATATCGGAATAATATTATACATAAATAAATATATTAATGTACATTATATAGAGGTACACATTCGCAGCGTTTACCAGCTATAATATACGTAGAGGTACATCATACCCATTGTGCATGTTAATAAACAATAATAATTATCAAACGGAATGCTGGACGAGCGCGGAGAACAATATGATAAATAATATTAAAATATGTACGTAATACACGTGGCACTCGAACGCGGACGCGGTGGAAAAAAAAAAAGAAGAAGTTTATTCGGTCTGATGTAACTCGAACCCCGCAATATCTACGTATTATATTTTGTTTTTAATTTATACAAGCCGGCTAATTGTACAACTCTATGGGCATTGTGTGTGTGATTTTTTCTTCTTTTTTTTTTTTTCACATGCATTATGTATGCACGCGCACATGGACGAGACGAGCGGGCACACATAATGCGTGCAAGCCCGGCGGAGAGACGATCGCGCGCGAGCGCGAGCGACACGCATTCAGTCACACGTAGTACACGCGCGTTACATACGAATACGGTGTCCGACTCGCGCGCGCTGTGTGTGTGTGTGTGCGTGTGTGTGCGTGGGTATTTTTTTACTCGCTGCGTTTATGTGACGCCTAAATGCAAATTGCATTCTATTGTCTGTATGTGCAAGAGTGTAAAAAGCAAATAATAATATGCACCGGCACCGCGGCGCGTGCATGACGGAAGTATGTAATATAATATACATGTATTTAGAAGGTATACACATTCCCTCGCAAATTTCGAGCGAAAATAAATTACTTTACATTAGGTGTACGTAAATATATATATATACGAGTACATAAATAATAATACCTAATACGACACACTATACCGTATTGTGCACGAAAGGCTATGCACGCGACTGGATTATACCGGCAGTCTACGCGGCGACGATTACATATTATATTATTTTAATATTATACAAAGACGTGTGCGCTTTTTGAACCGTTAGCTTAATTAAAATACTGTTTCTATAGGGGAAAAAAAAAATTAAAAACGAAAATAACGCGTCCCACACCTCTGTGCACCGTGTTATATAATATTACAATGCATATAGGTGCGGGTGTTTTTTTTTCGTTTTGTGCGTCGCGTCGGCCAAACGGAAAACCACGGCGGACTACCCCGTGCGTGTCATGTGTACATACAGGACAACCGCCGAAAGTGAATTTTCGAGAAACACCCAGTATATGCTCGTTTAAATCTTTTTACGGAGACTTATTGTTACGAATAAAGCGAATAACCAACGGTTCGATGAGAAAACGATCGGAGAGATATGCACTCGCCTAGTGCATGTATACCACGCAGGGGTGTAGCGTACGAAAACTTCATGATTTCTAAAAACTTTCTAGTTTGACTTTGGGTTTTAATATATTAGATAACATACACGGGCCCGCGCGTGTGTAAGGTATATTATGCAAAGCGTGGTACAGGTGGGTTCATACAACGGCGGCACAGGAAGTTCGTTTTACGAAAAAAAAAACAAAAATATAATTAGTGAATATGTACCAGCAAGATAATATATGACACGTGAAAATTACTCTAAGAAATATCATTTATGAGTTGGCGTGAATCGACCCGTTCGTCGTGATGACCGACATTCGACATAGACCGAATGCGACATCAAATGAATTACATATCAAATTATCAAGTGCAACTGCAGTAGTCGGTTCATTGTGTTCGAAATCATAGTGAAATTCTCCAATCCTTCGCACACAACGATTTCGAGACTGTGTTATTATTTTATTTTCATACCAATATAGTATATGCATTTATTAAATTTTAAAGTGGTA
This sequence comes from Drepanosiphum platanoidis, assembly GCA_948098885.1. Taxonomy (NCBI): domain Eukaryota; kingdom Metazoa; phylum Arthropoda; class Insecta; order Hemiptera; family Aphididae; genus Drepanosiphum; species Drepanosiphum platanoidis. The sequence goes on from OX402531.1 coordinate 11,662,881, forward strand.
CACTGTCAACAACGACGAAAACGTGCTCGCTGCCAACACCGTATGGAGGAGGCAGGCCGAGAGTAATGTAGACCTGCACGGGAGACAGGACTTGGGATTACAAAGTTCATTTTAAGTATTAAATTAAAATTTATCACCTACAACGTTATATATTTATAAAACAAACACAATCGGTATAAAAATAATTTTTTTTCGGGGGGGGGGGGGAGAAATATCTCATCCCGTTTGAATTTCAACCCGCACCGAAACAATTTTTAAATACGCCACTGGCCGGAGATTAGTATGAATAGTTCATCACTCTGTATATACATGTACATAAACATATAAATAACAAACGCGCCATATATACATCATAATATATAAAGCACTCACACACACACACACACTCACATACATATTAGTCCGCGGTAACGTTTTTTTTTATTTTTTTTTTAACGGTCTTGTACGCGTAATCGTATTTCCTATATGCACCGCGTGTACACTATAGTGACATTATTGAAATTTTATACGGCACTTACTATACAGTATGTACATGTTGTACATATATATGAATGTAATATGCACAGGGTGATGAGAAATTCATTTTACATAAACGAAATTAATAATTACACGTCGTAAAATCCCATCAGTCGGTGGTAACACGCTTTTCTGATCACCCTATAGATACACATACGTATATATATATATATAGAGCGTATTTTATACTATACCAAAGGTAAATACCTATAAATATATATATATGGTTCACGAGCGAAGGTCGCTCGGGTTTTATTAGTCAAGTGTGGGGTGGTAAATGGAAATTCCGCTAACCATAAATATTGACACAACCTTTGGTCGACTTACACTATTTTATATAAACTGCAACGATAAAATATATTATATAGTAGCCCAGCCCCCCCCTTCCCCCCGATGCGGTTGTGCGCGCGTCGAGTGGCCGACGTTGCCGCCGTCGCCGCCGCTGCCGCTACTGTATCGGATTGCATAAAAGTATTGACGCGCAGCGCACGTTCGTCTGTATAAATAAATGCGAAACCATTTATTTTATGACTGGTATCAGACGAAAGCGCGAAGAAAAAAAAGAAAGAAAAAAAAAACTTAATCTCCCGGCCGCCAGACGACACGTATATAATATAATATGTACACGCGTTTTTCTAAATCTCCCGGTGGCGGAATGCCCTCTTAATCGCAAATCGTCGAACCGTCGTGGATTTATCACCGCGACGAATTTTCCGCCCAGACTTTCCGAAAGAAACGAAAAACCGTTTTCGATTTGTTTTATTTTATCGGTAAAGATCGATCGATCGACGCGGCAATAACTATGCTATATAACGTTTGAAAAGCGAACGAATAAAATAACGCCGCACGTCCATTTGAAACGATCTACGAGCCGCCGCAACAATATCTCGTTAGCATAATACTCTGCGACTCACGCACGCGTGACTGAGAAATTTCTGGCCATCACGGGTCACGAAACTCCAGGGGTTGTTGTGTGCCTAAAAAACATTTTAGTTTCGAGCTCGTAAATAACACTGTAACGCGGAACGAACGCGGATCGAAAATATCGAGCCGTTTGGACATAGAACACCCCGTTTAATACGACAGAAATGTTGAAATGAATAATTGAAAGTGCGCCGAACGCGACTCTCGGATTTTCCAAACGACACAATTCTATTTACAAATTTCAAGCACGTACAATATTATTAAAACTAAACGGACCGATAGTTTAAAATATTAGAATCGTTATACGTAATACCGTTGTGGCGGTACTGGGCGACGACTCGTTCGTTTTGATAAATTATTTCGCATCTACTACTTGCTTGTTCTATTTATATTGAAATAAGCTACTTACAGATTCAGATATATGGGCGTTGTGTGTTGAGTTCTGTTGCGAGTTCTCTTTACACTTTGACGTTAACGCGCACACGCACTGCGTATCAACACTACCAATTACACACTGGTGCAGTGTGCATGGTTCCCTGTTGTATTGTTTTGCGCGACTCGTATTTATATGTATTATTATTATCGTTACAGTACGCCGAAGGAAAATATTGTGCCGCATAGGCATGTTTTATGTGTGTCACCGTGATGATGTTTGTATACAATTGTATTTTAATTGTTGCGCTATATGTTTTCCAAAACAAAAGCGCTTGTAAATATAAACGAATTAAATTGTATTGGTCGTTGGCGTGTAGTATATGTGTGTCATGTGCACAGTATACAATGTAACGTCGGTTACACTGTTTTGCGTTGGAAATAGATTTCACGAATTACGGCGTAAACTTGATCACAAAGTATGCGCGCGTTCTTTATAACATATTGTATAATAATATGCAGATTTTCTCGAAAAATCGAGCTCACGATGAACAAGAAAATAAAAAAAAAAAACATTCCAGAACATCAGAACGAGTCAATCAGATCGCCCGGATCGCGATTTCTTTCCAGTCTAACCTAATATACTGTAGATAAATCGCAGAGTGGCGAGCGATGAGTGATAGACAGTTTTATGGACAAACGAGACACTCGAGAACCGCAAGTGCACAAGTCTAGTCCGTACTCTCGCGGCGTATCGTGAAAATTTATTTCGATCGACGAGACAACAATAGACCACAAAGACCGATGACGACTATATTGTGCAGACCGCAACAAACGGTGACGGATTCAGGTTTTGTTTTCGGATAGAGATACGCGACAGGGTCACGAAACTTTTTCACAGAAATTCCGAGGACAAAACGATCGAATAAAAGCTCTGCCGCCCATGTTTCATAAACGTTCTCATATTTCACGACGAAAAATGTATACATGACGTAATAATTTTGAGTAATCGCACAAACTTCAACTCGTCATACATGACAGTTATACCTATTGCTTAGGGGTGGATATTAAAATTGTATCAAGTCACATTTAACAGTTGGTAAATACATAAACAATAATCATATTAAGCAAACACGGAATATTGTATACGAATCGGCTCTGGAAACAGGAGTGCCCTTTTAACGATTTAAAATTAAAATCAAGCGCGAGGAGCGCGTTTGACTGATGTGGCGGGCAGTGATAAAACCCCTCTGGGCCTTTGCCGATGCCATTGAACACATACTACCTCTGGTGTGCAGAAACCAGCACGCCGATTTTATCGGATATCGAATTTGTCACATTTTGTCGTTGTCGATAATTACCAAACGGTTTATCGACATAATATTATATTATATATTATTTTATACTGGCACAACAACAAGCGTCTAAAGGAACTTTATTATTATTTCCAAGACGTACATCATCGTATTGGCAAACGAATAAAACGTATCTAATATTTAAACGCAGTCGGGTACTTCGTTTGACGAACCCCAACACATTATTTTGCAACGACACCTACGGAGACATTTTCGAACGAACACGTGTCGACAATAATGTAAACGACTTTGTAAATATAATATTATATACACGTTCTTAGCACTATGCGTCTGTGCTAGGATTATTATTATTATTGCTATTTTATTACTCTATGGCTATCATATATATATATATATATATATATATATATATATTATTAGCACCGTTCTGCGACCAATGCATTTACATTTATTCAACTTGTATAGTTAAACGCACAAGTATTGTGATTGCTACTGGTTTATGCTCATAAATCATAATTAACATCGGTGCAAAATATAATTAGAATATTTGTCGTTAACAAATCCAACATTATAACTTTAGAAATATTTACTCCCTCTGTTAAGGACTTTATACGTGTATAAATATACATTTTCGGTAAAGTGTACACGAGTATTTTATATATAGTGTAGATTATAGTGGTTATACTTAATTTCATCATATTATAATAATAAAAAAACACTTTTAATGCACCGTTGTTTTCGGTTGAAAACTAACAACTGCCACAATGTATTGAAGAAAATTAATATTTCAACTTAATAATAATCCACACACTGGGAAATTACTTAAATTCTAAAGATATCACTTTCGTAAATCTAGTATACGCATTTAGTCACTGCAGCATTCAAAGAACCGTTTCAATCGAATTGAAAAAATGTAACGCAATAAGTGCGTTACTCTAAAAGATATTTTAGAGACGAGTAAATAAGTAGGAAAAAAAAATCCCAGCCACGCAAAACGAGAAAATCGATCATTGAATGTTTTGCAATACGATTAGGCAATTCGACGGGGTACACTAAAGCCGATCGATTATTAGACATTTTACGTATACTGCTATAACTGCTATAAACGACTCGTTGGTTTTTGCTTTGAGAAAATTACCTATTGAACACAATTATAGATGGAAACGTTGACCCGGGTTTTTAAATTTTAATTATTATAATATATAACCCTAAAATTGTAAACGCTTTTCACTGGACAACAAATGCGATAATGGCGGTTCGGTAGTTGTTTTGCTCGTATAACGAATAAACCGCGGGATCGTATGCGTTAATCATCGGTTTAACGAAGGTTCCAAACTCTTATATATATAAGATATACACTATAGTGTATAATAACGCGATTAAATTAACAGCTTATGATACATATATATAGTATACAATATACACACGTGTATTATATACCAACGTAATTTATTTAGACGCGAAATGAATTAGTAATAAATGAGTAGCGTTTCACATATTTTCACGAGACGGCCGTATATTATTATTATAACAACTCATTCGGATTGGATGTGATACCGGATTTTTGAAACCGAAATTAAATGGTATACGAATTTGCAAAACAGTTTTTTTAAAATTTGATTACTATAATTATCGAACAGTAATAGTATATATAGTCACAAGCAAATAATAACATGAAATGTATTTATTTTCATTTTAATATAGGTTATAATATATGGATATATATATATATATACGGCATTACATCCATTGTATAGTAGCGTGGCTTAATTAGCTCAACACACGAGACAATTAACTGTTAAACATTTGATTTTCAAACACAATATATACAATAATAATACAAGACAAAAATTTCGAATTAGAACATCGGGAGTTTTCCCGATGGGCCGCTTCCCAAAACATCGTTTTATAGCTCGCGAATAAACGTGCGTAGTATGGTTAAAATGTAAAATTTGATTATTATATCCGAGTTTTTAATTATTGTATTAAGCGATTGGGACGAGTTTTTATTAGTAATTTTTTGTTTCTGAGCCAATGTTACTTTCTCTATGAGTGGGAAATACTTTGAAATGAATACAAGTCACCAAAAAAAAAAAGACCGAAAATACGAAATAAAAACTAGTTCATTATATTCGTATGTTATCGAAACATATTTTAGTAAGGAAACCATTGTGAGAGACATTAAAACTACAGTAGCCGACATCCTAATAATATTATTATCATCTATCAGTCTATCACTATAGGAATAAAGTAATATGATATTTGAAACGTCGACGTTTTTAAAGACATTAAATTAATATTTCTTAATATCCAGAGATATCTGATATAATTAATCGTTTACTTTTATCGTTTATATGGGAAAACGATTAGAAACACAATTAATGCATATAATACGAACGAAGTGAACATGACGAACGCGCGGTATCTTTATATTACAGTATGTTATTATGTACTATGACGTGTTGTTTTAAAATATAATACCGTAACAATCGTATTCACAATAATACAACATAAAATTATTATAGTCTCATATATTACACATACGCCATGCATATGATATTGCATATATTAAATTTTATTATAATGATAGTGTTAATATTCCAAATAGTACCTTTACCTATAATAACGACCGATGAACAATAGGAGAATAAAATTATGATATCGATATTAATATTATTATTTTTTTTTTACCGTCTGGGAATTCATACTTCGCGACGGGGGTTATTAGATACCATGTGAATTATTGTGTTGGAGCGCGGTCGGTGAGGTTATTTTTTAATGAGTTTGGAAAACTATTTGATATTATAAATATCATAGTTATGATAATGAACCGTTCGGATTGTATTCAAGACGTACGATCGAAACGAATCTAACACACGGGTATGTATTACTCGATAACCGAAGTTGACGTCATCCGACCGAAAAATGTTCACGATAACTCGACAACGACGACTGCGCGAAGTAATGATTATTAACGGTTTTCAAAGTAATAATAAAATTTTTGCCAAACACGAACGCAAATAAAACATTTGTGCAATCGACTTTTGTTTACGAAAATAATTATACCCGCGTTGTCTCTTTGCGGCGGTTATTCGTAAACGAATCGGTCACTATTTTATTGAAAAATAACCGCACGCCGCCGTCCGTCGTAAAAATATTTATTCTAAGAATTTGGGTAGCCGGATTGACGATGACGTAATTACGTATCGTTTTTCAACGTTTCCAATATTTTATACACTCTCGTGCATTTTCCATTACATTATTTATTTCGTGAAAACCTTTTCTTTTCTTTTTTTTCCGAGCACTAAAATGTAATAAATAATTTGTAGTTCAAGTACATTAGACCTTCGTGCGTTTGAATGTATCTCGGTAGGGTTATGTTTGTACGAATGACAACGGCACATGTATAGAACATTTAAATGTAGTGACCTATGTGATTGGTTAACAACGTTTTTTTAGTAAATCGAATCTTAATAATTCTATAATTTAAATCCTAACAGTCGACATTATTCTAGCTCGTACATTTGTATCTATCTACCCTCTATGACAACGATAAAGTATTATTTATAAAATTATGCAATAGAAAAATTGTTCGTCCTCATCTCAAAACACGAGTTAAGAATAGAAAATAGAACCTCACTCGTAACGATCGTAATTACAAGGCTGCACAAAGACATATAGTGAAAATCATTGAAAATAATAATACCAGTTTTGTTGTATAGCGATGAGTTTTTTCTTTGCCACGCCATTAGGTATTTTAACATCGAATTTCTCAAATCGATTATTAGTCTCGAAATACATATAATAATTACGTCATGGAAGATAACGATGTGCTGAAAAAGAATGCGTTTTGCGGAGACAAATCGGTCAAAAATGATAGAAATGTGCGATAGAAACCAGCGTTATTGATTATAGTAACGCGTTACTAGGCAACACGAAACTTACCTAACCTAACTGTTATTAGGTAACTACGGAGATTTGGATAGTTGTAAATATGCGAAGTGTTCTTGATTTTTATTTTATTTTTTTAATATCCGGTCACTACATATTAGTAAGATGTTAGGGTAAATCACACGACTATACTAACTTATTAAAATAATAACTTTGACGGAATAGTCTCGGAAAAAACACGTGCTGTGCATAATGAATTGTAAAAGTTACAAGGAAGATGGGTCGGGGCATACGTAAAGTTTTTCGCCAATACCAGGCACTTTTCGATTTACTGCCCTTTTTCAACTATTTATATTGTCGACAATATTGTTTTCAAGTAAAACACATAAAACAGTACGTTGTTTTCATTTCCGAATTTATGTTTTTGCTATCCAATCACTCGCTGCTTAGAAAAAAATAAATACGCGTTCAATGCTAATACTCGTATATATATAATATATATTGCCAATTCGATGCGGTGTTTCGCTTTTTCGTCTCTTTTCAACACAAAATCCAGTGCACATCGAATTTCTCAAATAATTAGTCTCAAAATATAATAATATTATTTCACGGAAGATAACAATGAATTGAAAAAATGCCGAGTTTGCTGTTTTTTTTTTTAAATCGGCTCGTCCTAGGTACATTTTATTTTTCCAAACCTATGGCTGTATACTACGGGTATATTATAATACACATTTTTCTGACCTAGCCCGTGCCTATAGAACCTATTCCTAAATACAACCCTGGAGAACGAGTAGCTTTCGTTTATAAACGTGTCGATGGTTTTTTGTTGTTGTAATTATAGATTAAAATTTCCAAAAATATACATTTTCATTAGACACGAATTATTAACATGTAACGATACAATCGACAATTCAGACACTTGACCCCCCTCCCCTTCTATTTTCATATCTCCGAGACATTATACTTTCCCTTTGGGGCGTGGAAAATGCATTTTTTTCTCGCGTTACGTTTACGGAGGGTATCGAAGTCAAAAGGCCTTTTTGGCATTTTTACACGTGAATATTAAATAACAAAGTCGTACTCACGGGACTGAGGTCGATGATGCACTCGATCGTTGTCGGCGGCCGAGTCGGTGCGATTGGGAGGCGGCGGCGGCGGCGGCTGGTGGTGCGGCGAGAGCGGCCGGTGATGGAAATACGTGTCGGCGTCGGCGGTCGCGTTTTCGGCTGCGGCGGCGGTCGCAGCGATCACGACGGTGCCGGCGGTGGCGGCCTCGACCGCGCGGTTGCGGACGGCCACGACATCACGGCCGACGGCGGCAGCGGCGGCTGCGGCGGCGGCGTGCTGATGGACGTGATGGTCGATGGTCGCGTTTACGTCGGCGAACGCGGCCGCGCGCGAGCGCATTAGCGACAGCGACGTGATCACGGCGGCCAGACAACAGATCGCCGGTAGGTAACAGCAGCCGCAGCCGGTCAGTTTGCAGCCGGCCGTGGTCGTACGCGCGGTGCAACCGGTCGCGCCAACGCACCACCACCGCACCGGTCGACGGCAACGACACGACGCGACGACGGCGACGGCTACGACGGCTACGGCGGCCGCGATCAGCACCACAAACACCAACGCCGCCGAGTGCACCACCGCGGCCGTTGTATCCGCCCACGACGATGTCCTGCTCTTAGCACCGGCCGTCCGCCCCGTTACCGTCGGCGCCGTCGTCGCGCGCCGCCAACGGGTTGTCGCCGCTGTCGGCGATGTCGCTGTCGATCACGTCGCTGTCGTCGCTGTCACTGCCGCCGCGGCACATCGATCAACCGCACCCGGCGGCCCGGCCGTACTTTTTCCGCGCCCTTATCATTACGAGACGCGATATTCTCGGGCACGTTACAAATCGCACTCTGAAACAGAAATTGAAAACGACTATCATTAAAACGGAAGAGGTGACGGATGGCAGGCCTTTTTAATTTTGGGACAGGTTTACCATTGCTCTCGATAAAAAAAAAAAACGATTCCGAGTGAAATATATAGGCTAAATTATTATCCTTAACATATACTTACTACGTTTTTACACCCGGTTACATAGTTATTATACATTATTGTTATCCATACAAGTGCTATTTGTAATAATGCACATCGAGTACCTATTATTATTCAAAACATTCCAAATCGTAGTAATTTTTTATATATTCTAATTGAACATACTAAATGTTGACCATGTTGCTTCACACTTTAGCCACCCCTTGGTTGAAGCACACACGAGTCCTCGCGCGTTTTTTTTTTTCGGTAATAGTTCTATATTTATTTCTCTATAGTTAAATCTGTAGGCACAAAATACTATTATATAATATACTAGCTGACCCGGCAAACGTTGTTTTGCCATATATTTCCAGTGAATTTAGCAGTATAAAAAATAACTGACTTATTGTAAGTGCGTGGCGACGACGACGGCGTCTACGATTGAAAGAGGAATGGTGCGCGCACGCACGCAATTTCGGTAAAAGTTATGTAATAATATATGACGTTGCGAAATCCCATACCTTTTGCGTAAACGTCGTCGGGTTTTCGCTTTAAAATTGTATACGCCTATCGAGCCTATCGACCAATGACTATAGATTTGCCTGCGATCGTATTCGACCGCCCAATGAAAAAAGTTCTATTGTTCATCGCACGCACGCAATTTCGGTGTAAGTTATGTAATAATATGATATTGCAAAATCAATTCGTTTTTGGTAAAGATCTTCGGGTTTTTTGATGACATAATAATCTATTCATATAAAATGCAAATTACTCGCTGATCGTTGCATCTCAAAATCTAGCCCGTGAAAAGTTTACCCCTTCTTTTAAGGGTTGAATTTTGAAAAATAAGTTTGTAGATTTATTTATATACATCCCCCTAGGGGAGGTGCTTAAACGGGGATTTTGTATTATGAAAAATTACTAACCTATTGTAAGTATGTACGACATGTACGTATATGTGAAAAGTATATGAAACACGTATATATATTTTAATTGAAAATGATTCGCAAAAAAATTTATAAACAATGATAATGGTCACTAAGGTTACAGTATAGGTATACGTACATATGTATAAATGGGTTATATGATATAAATGGGCTGACTTTTTCCTATAACCAATAGCAACCATTTCAAATTTCAAAAGTACATCACAAAATTCCCGTTTCAGCACCTCCCCCAATTGGGTTTTTTCAAATTTTTTTTTCGTAAAAACCTTCTCCTGGCAATTACGAACAATTCAAAAAAAATTTGAGCCAAATCGGCCCAGCCGTTTTCAATTGATGAATTGTTTTACATTTTTGGCTCCATTTTTATATATATATAACCGTTCCAGAATATTCTCGGCACTCGCCACAAATAAATATTGAAAAAAAACTATTCCATCTTTTAAGTTGGACCATATTATAAATGGTTACCAAATTTTATCAAAATCCGTTCAGTAGTTTCGGAGTTTATCGCGAACATACATCGTGACACGAAATTTTTATATATATATAGATATACTATACAATTTGTATTTGTATTTGCATTATCATAAGAGCCGAAAAAAATATGGCTGTTCTGAATTCTGGTGCAAAGAGCAAACGATGTGGAGGCACCACTGAGAAGTTTTCCGAATAGCCAAAAAATGCAGACAGAACAATAAGAGAGAAAAATAAATACCTATTATTATAATATAAATATATGATAAACACATATAGCATACATGTTATACGAGAAGCGGAAAGAAAATAAATCGATAGGAAAACGTAATATTATATAACATGTACAAAGAAGATTATAATATATAATATGCATTTTATTCTCAAAAAAAAAAAAACTAGAGAAAGATAAATAAGACGAGGAACAGTATAGAGGACCCATTCAACCCGGACTCCTTTGATCATATACAGGGCGATCTACCATATACATTTTATCGTCTTTCGGTGTTGGTTTGAATGGGATTAATAATTTAATACATAATACAATTGTCTGAGAGACGAAATGGCAAAAAAAAAACGCTTTTGAAGCACAAAATTTGTTTCACACCTACAATTGAAAAGAATAAAATTTTTATTTTTTAAAAAAATAATTTTTTTCAAATTCATTTAAATCTATTGGTTATTATATTTTTCTGGATAAAATTTCACTGTTCCGAATAAATACAAATAATTACCTCTTTTTTTGTTTTCTATAATAATTATTTGTTTCTCATCTACAAAAAAAAAAAGAAAAGTCGTAAGACGGATTTTCCCTCTTAAATTTTGAAAGGGAGAGCAGTCGCTTTCTTTAACCCTGTTCTAGTTTACGCCTAACTACGATTATTATTATTAATATTATCGCCGACATCGCGTCTTTGACGCTGCTGTAAACCGCGATAACCGCGTCGGCTGCAATCCGATTACCGCGGCGACCCTGATGCGACGCGCAGGATACGTAACACGGGTCGTTATTATTCGCTTTTGTGCAGATTTAATACGTCGTCGCGCGTTTAACCCACTCACTAGAGACAGAAGCAAGGAAGAGTTGGAGGTAAAAATCCCCGTTGAAATATAAAGAAAGTTATACAGCTATATAAATATAATATATATCCCATTTATAATTGATAACGATGAAAAAAAAAAAATGAAATTTTTAATGATTTGTCGACTATAAAACAAATACGCGTCCTGTTCGACGTATGTGTACACACATTTAAGACGAAAAGAAAAAATAATAATAAAATTATTACCTTAAAACGTTAAATTACCAATACATTTTCGAATTTTCCGCGACTGTAAAAATTAGAAATCTAGACCGATTCGTCTCTTTGGGCCACCCTTAAATCTAACACTGCACGCGTACACACACAGATTACAATAGCTCGTTAAAAGAACACGTCGGAATTTATCATCGACGAGATGTGTGTGTGTGTGTGTGTGTGTGTGTGTGTGTGTGTGTGTGTGTGTGTGTGTGTGTGTGTGTTTTCTTAGCGTTATTTTTAGGTACTACGTGTTTAACATTACACGACATTGATGTCATAACTGTGTTTCTATAATTTCGGTGAAATTTCATACAGCGGCGTGTTGTACGTAAACCCGCCGAGCTGAACATAATTGCGAAAAAATAATAATTACGTTTCGGTGTGATCGAGACGCGACAAAAATGTGTTGAAAAACTGATCGTATATATATATATACGTATACCGGTATACGTATTATAACAATAACGCTGCCGCAGTGTCTGAGAATTAATTTTATGGATTTTATTCATAACGTCCGGGAGTCGAGACTCGCAAAGACAAGGGTTTTGTTTTTTTTTTTTCGTATACATTATAATATCGTACGATTTTTCATCCGAAATTCTGATTACGTCGTCGGTCTATCAAAACACCGACATTCCGTATAATAAATCAAGCGAAAATCGATATTTGTTATTTCTTCGTCGCGTGTCGAAAGAATTCCTTCGAGTATTTTCGTCTCGTACCCCCAGCATACTATAACAATAATAATAAACACATTAAACTATATTTTTGCAACCGTACGTATATACACGTCGCCGCCGGCCGAGTCTCGGAGTTAATTTTGTTTTGACATTTTAATGACATTCAAAGTTTATTGATTTCATGGATATGTATAACGACAAACTAATTGAATGTCTGGTGAAAAAAATAAAAACAAACGCGGGAGAAAAAATTCGTAAAAATTACATTTCAAACGACACTTATTGCAGAGGGAGCCGTCGTCGATACGAAACAAAACTTGACGTATAAAATCTGCATACCACTACTGCTATGAAAATAATAAACACCGTCGAAATAATAATGATCTTGTATCAGAAGATATAAACGCGCGGAATGCGCCATGTTCGCGCGTGATTGAAATTGAACACAATTTTATTAATAATCCCCGCGGTGCATATTTATTGCGATTAATTATATTTCTATACACAGTTGTTTGAAACTATGACAGTTAAACACGGTACATGTGTATCCGTCCGTGTAACGTCGCAAATGCATACAAAACCAATGCACGAGTAAATATATTATTATTTATATTAATTAAATAATTACATCTATTATTATATTAATTATTTAGAAATATTAATAGTTTTCGACGAAATGTATTCTCGACGAGAACTTTCGGAAAATGTAATTACACAGGACCTCTATTATATTATTATATAGATGGATTATTTTTCGAATATACAAAGACGTGCGCGAATAAAAAGTTCTACTAAACATTTACTATGCTTAAGTCGGAGGAAGATGAGCTTTGCCTACCACTGCCCCTGCCTCTATGACCTTTCAAAAACTACATAAAACAAAATAGTTTGATACTTTTCACCGTTTTAAAGTTAGTAATCGTAATAACATAAATTAATTTCATATTATATTCTCCATACAAATTTCAATTTCACTAAACTCTTAATATTTTATAATAACAATAATTAGAACTTTACGGCAACATATTTTCATATTAACCAGTAAAAGACAAAACTTCAAATCGAAAAACCTTAATTTCCTATCAAGAAAATAAAAACTATACTTAAATTATAATTGTTATGAATGTTTTAATTGGTTGTGATCTACCGATGAGTCATAAACAAAAGAAAAGATAAAGCGGTTGGCGCACGCGAGTACCTGCTAAAAGCTAACGTGGGCGGGCAGCCAAAGGTATAAAACACAATACGTTGGAAACGAGTGGAATCAGTGCGTTCACAACAGCAACACAATGAACACAATATTGTCTGAAAATGTAATCTACGATATTGGGTCCGAGAAAAAGGAAATTTCATCGGCATCGGTATCGAGTAGCATCGAAAAAAATTTGGGCGGCGGCGTTCGACTATGAAAACGAATAACATTCCAATCTCCAACAATTAAAATCTGTTTGAAAAATTAATCCACCAATCCGGAAATAACCAAGCGTTTTCAACATGATTGTTTTTTTGATATTTTATGATTGTTATCATTTCGAGATCATAATAAACTCGACGTCTACTCCTTATTCGGCCAAATATAAACTAAAATCGAGTTGGAATTTCAAAACAGGCTTTCCGATAGAATTTTCCAGACGAATTCCGATGACTTGAAATTTTAAAGACACGTGTGCAAATTACTAGTCACGTCCGTGGAAGAACTTGGACTTTGGTCGCTTAGAAATATTTAGAAATACATTTTCGACGTGAGGACCGTGTACGTCCGAGAGCGACCGGGTATTCCTTACATGCCCCGTGCCCATACGGGCGGGTAGAAAATTAAGAGAACAATAACATCATGTGTTGTTTTGTACGCAGAATTATAATAAATGTTTGTCGTAAATACGACGGCGGTGCGCTAAACGAAATCGACAGAAATATTTAAGTTTCGGGTATATACGGTACACGCGAATTGGCGTGTCTACACGGGGTCTTATGTCACATTTCTCTTTTTGTTGCGTCTCATAATAATTATTATTCTTTGTGGTTAAATATATTATAATATATTCACGGCCGAAAAAATAGCCGAAGTATTACGTACATAAATCGTCGGTTTAGTTTGGGGAAAAAATATTCAAAACAACCGCTACCGCGCGTCGACTCACTCGCTGAGGTTAATTGAAACACTTTAAATAATATTAATGACAGTCAACGCACAACAGTGATTTATTTACGATACATTAACTATTTTCCATAGCGAATAAATTAATGAAATGAGAAAACGAAAAACAACAAAACCCAAATAACCAAACGACCGAAAAATAAACAAACGTGTTAGAAAAGTCGACTTTTGTCGCTCTCGTTGGACCGACACTCGTACCTGCAGTAAATGGTATATGAAAAGTGATTTTAGTCAAACAGCGTGCTATATTTTATTATTATTCAAATACAAGTAAAAAATGTTCTCTCTATCGCCTGTTCTAGAATGCCACGCGGAGGCGAACCGTGCTAATAAAAAACACAATAAATAATTATAGAAAATAGACAAACAAACCACAATCCAATTTAAACAAAACACACTGACCAAAATTACGAAATACGTACCCTGCGAGCACATACGAGGTAAATGCTCTAAATATTAGACTCGCCCGGTAGCGATTAGTGGTGTTCGTTGTTTAGAGGAAGTTCAGTTTGCATTGTACTCGGTATGCAAGTGCATTTAGTATGTCAATTATTAATAACTACATAATATAGTTCATTATTAAGTAATATAACGATTGAGATAAACAATAATTGAATTAAAGACCAACAGACTTTGCACGTTATTTGTTATTGTCATAAAAGTACTATAGGACACACCACATTAGTAAACCACTGTTGGACACCCTGTATACATATATCTAATTGACTAGGCACACACAGACATATACGAACTATGTATGTGCACACACGGTATCGGTTGTAAATGTTTAGGGAAACCACGACACACCATATTTCTTGGCGCCACCATTCCTATACACATAATATATCATACTAAACGGTTAGGTTTAGGTTATCAAGAACTTAATACTTATATTTGCATACCCGTTTCGCCATGCCATTAGAAAACGCCAAGTTTGAAAATGTACCGGGTTATATTAAATTTGTGTGGGTTTTTCCTTCCTTTTTTTTTTTTTTTTTTTACAACCGAACGTAGTAAAAGTGTATTATATACCTAAATACCGCGTGTTAAACCCCTCGTGTATTTCACTGTCTACTCCCTTTTAAATGTTGTGGTCTAAAACGGCCGAGGAATAATTATTATTCAAAACATAGGTACGATTTGAAACGTAAAATTAAAAATACAGTAGGGCGTCGATTATCCGCACTTAAAAATGTATCGTTCGTACAACAACATTTGTTCAAAAATCATATAAGGCGACTATTACTGTTTATTATTTTATATTAACGAGTTTTTTAAATTTCGATCGTGTTCGCGTGAGCGTATAGTTAGTTGTCAGTTGGTTAGTGAAGACGGTCGTATACACGTGGAACGTTTGCGTCTGAACGGGTTCTAAAAGAAAAAAAACCGTACGGTATTAAATCTAAATATTTAGAAAATCGATAAGGGAGAAAACGGATCTTTATTTGGAACGATTTTCTCAGGTAAACCTACTTTTGGATGATATAAAATGAAAGAAAAAAACCAACTTATCATATGTATCAAAGTCGGGTACACTTGATCGACGGTAAAATAAAAAAAAAAAATAGAAATAAAAAAGTAACGAAAAGTTATTAAAAGAGCTTTTAATTTCTAATCACTGTTTGACTGTCCGTACCCCGTCGGTCCCAATTAGTGCGAATAATAGACGCGGCACTGTATTATACGCAAATACATTTTTATGTGTTCCGTGAAATTATTATAATTCAATTATACGAAAAAAAGCTAAAAAGTTAGATATTTTAGTTCTTCTATTAATATGCATATAAATATTATTCATGGTATCCGTCTCTTTATTTGGCTTCGACGTTATTGAATTTTTGATAAATAAAATGTCGGCGAATCGAAATAAAAACAATTTCCTAGTTTGAAAAAAATCATGTTATTATATTAAATATTATTGTATATTATGGCGGGCGGTCCGGAATTTCATATGTTCGTCATTATTTAGAACAAAATCTTATTTTTCTCGACTCGAATTGCTTCTATTTTAATACCAAAGAGTCAATACAGAAATACATCAAAACAAACTCATCAATTATACAGAAATAACACAATATCAATGAACTTTTGAGCTACATAATCTATTCATAAAAGTTTTCTCTTTTTTCTCTTCGTACACTGCAGTATAAAATGATTTTTGCCATATCGTATATGCGGTATCAATGTATATAATATATATATATATATATATATACATTTTTTTTAGATTTTTTTTAAACAATTGAAAATATAATATTAAATGCGCTCTTGCAGTCTGTTCTCACAGCGAATACATTTTAATACCGTCAACGATAATTTATTGTAATTTAATCTCGAACACATGATATCGTCAGAATTTTTTCAGGAATTTTTTGACTTTCGATGTTCAAATAGATAAAAATGTAAATAATTTAAATTCTCATTAAAATGTCACCGTTAAAAATTGTTTCGACATTAAATTGTAATAACTGTGTATATAATATGACCAAGCTAAACTAATGAGACTATTTCACTAATAATATAATAAATTAATAACTAATGTAATGACTGGGGGGGGGGGCTGGACTTTATGCCCTAAAAAAAAAACTATAAAAATATCCTGAGAGAAATGAAGTTGTGACCCAAAAAAACATAAAAAATGCCCTAAAAACCTACTGAGATGTATTTAAAAATAAATAAAAATAATAAATGTAATAGTCAATAAAGATTGCGAAAGAAAAAAACAAACGTAAAATAGTAATAAAAAAATAAAATAAATTCGTGGTTATTTTTCCTTATTGAAATTAACATCAAACTCGATTTAAACTCTATCATAAAAAATCAGAAAAAATCATTTAAAAATGACCAAAATTCTCTAAAAATGAAAAAGACCATTATATGCTAAATAAAAATTAGTTATTTAGATTTACACGGCGCGGCGTATCGAAACATATTTTTAACTAAGAATGAATAAAGACGTTCAAGACTTTCCGAATAGAAGTTGTCCAGAACCTAGAAATACAATACACTAGAATCTAGTGACTAGATTATTGAAAAAAAAAAACAACCTCTTATTTACAGAGTGTAAAAGAAATATTTTATTTGAAACATTATAAAAACATCAAAGAATAGATAAATCAAATAATTAATAATCACGTGTAACAGTATCGAGTAAAACATTCAGCTTAAAATATATAATTTATAGTAGCTACTATATATACGTTTATAAAGGACTTTGTTTTCTCACGTTGTTAATCAATATAGCCGAAGATCCACTTAATGTCGAGATACGTAATTAAAAAACTCTCTCTCTCTCTCTCTCTCTCGGCTCCTTTAAAAATCATTCAAACCCCAATGCCAATTGGTAATAGTTCCTACCGACGACGACGACGTGAGTGTATACTTTGATTCGCAGCAGTCATAGTAATTACACACGCATCCTGCTCATATACGGTACTATGCATGTTACGTGTGCATATTATACTCTCCCGAGGGACCGAGAATTTTATTTATTTGTTTATTTATTTTTTTAATTACGTCTCTTTGTGTTTTATAGCGCGTGGTTTCTATAATGTAATATAGTGATGTGCCGCTAAAAGATTGTTCGAGTGGTGGTAGTCGAAGTCAGTATATTATGGAACTGATAATTACTTTATTTATCTCGTTTTGAAGAAAAAAAAACAAAAAAACTGCTCGTGCGCTACACCAACCCCCCCCCTTTCCCCAAATCCCCGGGAGAAACGTGTTTTCACCAGTCGAGAATAAAAAAATAAAAACCACGCGACATAATTATTATCATAACGGCGCGTATGAAATACACTCGCGTCGCGACGTTGAAATTCGATACCATAGAAAATCAATAATTTGAATACGATATTTTTACGTGAAAAAATAAAACCAACGTCGATATCCAATTATATTCAACTCGCATTTACATCACGTGTACGCCGTTTTTTTTCATTAGGTAACGTTGTCATTTTTACTAATAATTTAATATCGATTGACCTCGCGTCGTACGTTGTGCTATAGTGTACAGTGGACGGACGACACACGTTATGCGAACTGTTATTGTTAAGACGTACGACGATCGCCAAAGATCATTATTCAAATGAAATCCGTTCGAACGCGCGACATTTATTATTTAATACGAATTTGATATGGCAAGGTGAAAATATGTTCGCGCTCGGCGCGCGTCGTCGTTACACCCAAAATTTCCCGTCGGACTGTGGCAAACGGAGTTTTCGGTACCGAACGGCAACAATCGTCGTCGATAGTCTTCAGACGTGCAGCCCGACGTTTTCTAGCGAGTGTTTTATCTACTTAAAGCCGCGTCGAAACGTTTTAGGTCATATACTTTCGAGTCTTATTGATTGTGCGGCGCGTTTAGAGTGAAAGTGTATACGCGAAGCGTTCGCGCGCCGGCACATATACGTACCACTGACATACTCGCTTTTTCATTTTAAACTTTTCGTATTTAATGTTTCAACTCGTATATTATAAATTGAAAATATGTATATTTTTTTTTTTTTACTTTAAAATATTTATCGTTCGTTTCGATTATACATGCACTGCTGCACGTGCATTCTATTTTGAAATTAAATTCCAAGTATAAAATATAGTCTCGTATATTCTACGGGGCCATCAGATCACACACCGTATACAAATTATGTAGTACAGTGGAAATATCGGATAAATCGATTGAAATTGTTCCAATATATTTAACGCGTTTTCATTATTATTTATTAAACGCTTCGGGGGAAATGTTTAAATATTTTAACAGTTTGGGCGATAGGTGAAATTCTCGAATAAATGCATAACACAAAGACGAATTTTTATAGGTGTATACTTTCGTTTAAAACTAATCAAATATAATAAAGAAAACTATTTATGTACCTATACGAATAGACAAAAAAAAAAAAAATAAAAAATTGTCACGCCAAAGTGCATTAGCCGCGGAGACAAATTCTTTACTGCATATTATTACGTAGTTATACTATACAGTCGCGTGGAATGCTTTTTTTTATTAATAAGATAATTTGGCACCACTTACGTTGTGTACATAAACAAGAAAAAAAAAATACAAAAAAATATGAAAAATAACTAACCCTTAATCGCGCTAAATATTTCCTTGTTTTTTAAGAACAAAAAGCTATACGTTTTCTATTGTAGACACTGTAATTTTGAGTAAAGGCCACTATATTTCAAAACAAAATTCATACATACAATCGTTTTAATATGTAATTTTTCTTGATTTTAGTACGAGTGAGAAACGTTTTAGATAATCATTGTGAATTTGATTGATAAAATATACGAATAAAGTCATCGTTAATTCATCAAACCATCGTCGGCATGCTGATGATAGCGTGCTCTCCATAGATGATATTGTACTCGTACATTGTGCAACTTTAAGATAACGATGACTAGATTAAAGCAATCAGATTTTTACAGAAATTTTCGTCTTTCTTCAGCTATTATACATTATTTTAATTACGTTAGACAAGAGCCGCGCGCATATATATTTCTCATTTAACTTTCCGACTTCTTATCAGTATTTGAATTTTAAAGTTTGTTAATTTCGTTATTTAAATATGATATTTTACTGCAATTTATCATTTATTTTTTTTTTTACTAAAAAATTACCGTGTCCCATCAAAACATATTATAAAACAGTGTTTTATATCACAAGGAAATATTCAGCATATATTAAAAGTCACTTTTGTTCTCTTTTTTTTCTTATTTTGTGAATTATGAGACATCGGTGTTTAAAGCGAATTATATTTCAATTTTTTCTAAACTTTAAGTGTATAAAAAGTACAATAAATGTTTATGATTTACAAAAATCAACGCGATTGAGAAAATATGAATTGGATTATATGATATAGGAAAAATTAAACCACGTTTCAATATAAATCGTTTATTCCTATTCTTTCAACGAAAGTTTTGAAATATATAGACTTCAATATTATTTGATTTTCTCTGACTGAAAAGAAGTTGACAATGTACTGATAAATGTATTTGTGTCACATCTACTTTTTATATTATCGCAACACCATTGTCACAATGTAATTCAATACGTCACGGTAAATTTGGTATCATTCAGGAAAATATATGATTGAATTATTTCAATCTAAAGATACAAAGTCAACCGTCAAACCATGATATTTGTAATTTACAATATATACATTTCGGGGAATAATTTGTTCATATATATATATATATAATTTCAAAAAAATATTAACAAACGCTAAATCAAATGTCGAATACTCCGAATGTGTCACGCTAGACCGCCGTTATATTTGTTTTAGAATGTAAAAATCCAGATTCCGGTAAATAAAATAAAATCAGTAAAAAATTCAGTCGACTTGATAATATTTAACGACTGTTTTGTCCCCGGTTTTTTCACTTGACAATTTAACGCTAAACATATAATACTGTCGCCTACAAAACTGCCGTTGGAAAAAATTGCAATATATGGTGTTGGGCCATAGAAAATATATATATCAATAATATCACATGACGTTCATAACAATAAGACTAGATTGTACATTGTTTAAAATTTTCAACGGTTTTTTTTTTTTTTTTTACCTATAATATAGTTTCATTATATAACCTATTTAGAGTAAAACAAGGAAGTGTTTGTCTTTTTATTTCGATATGTAAACAACGTTTTTTTTTGAGGAAGAAAAGTTTTACGAGGCTGCTAATCTACAACGTCCAGTGCCGCCATTGGATTTATTTTATTTTTACACTTTTAAAAAAAACATTAATAAATTTCAAAGTATTTTCCTAAATTAAATTGAATTCGGGTACTGAAAAAGAAAAAAATATAATTAAACGATTGATTTATTGTGAGTTGTAACAATAATTGCGTTAAACGCCAGCCAGACGTTTTTGTTATCGTTTTTACTTCATTCAATAGTCATGATATAGTTAACCGCAACGGAAAATCGAATGATCAATAATAAAATATCGTGTGAATATTTATTTATTTTTATTAATTCAATGAAAACAACAATTTCTCGTCGCCTTAATCAGTTAAACGTATGAATTATAAAACATCGCGTCTATCGAAGAGATCATATGAAAAAAAAAACGATGACCTCTACCCCTACCAAATATTCTACAACGAAAAACGTCATAACTCGAATTATTGCCGTCATAAACGAAAGAAAGGGCTGTCCTGATACTGGGGAATGCTTGTGTAGTCTGCAGTTGTCGTCAAAACATTACTCGGAGGCGATCATCATCAGTTGGGTTCGGGAGGAACGCGTTCGCCCGCAGATTCTTTATACCTACGTCATTCGTTGGCATTTTCCACTTTCGTTTGCTGCATCAAACAATCGCTGGGCTCGAAGTTAGTGACGCAAGCTCATTGGTTTGCATCACGTCGTACACACGAAAAACGATGTTTTTAAAACAACCTAGGCCTCCACCTCCCCCTCCCCCGTAATTCGATTGCTCAGAAGTATACAGGGTCTGCAGAGCATATGAAATTGAGGGGTATATAATATAACACAATAATTGTGTTTTATTTCACTAACTTTTTGGTTGAATTTTTCAAAAAATAATAAATGGGATATCGTCACTGCTACCTAATAGTGTGAATTTATAACGTCTTGAAATATCAATACGCTAAATATGTTTACTAATCATAGTGTTGATATGCATTGTTATTTAAAACGTTTTATTTATTTTTTTAATGTTCACAGAAATTACTTATAATAATCGTTTATAAAACCAATACAAATCCTATATCCCACAAGGCTAGAAAATCCTTTACGATATAATGTGATGTTGAAAGGTGAACGTTATCATTAGGTTATTTTAAAAACAATAGTGCTGACGGTACAGTATCTAATTTATAAATGTTGAATTTCGCAAAACGAGTTATCAGTTATAACGATGGGTATGAAAACGAGAAATTCGGCGAAAAAAGTTTCGGTTTCACGTCCGGGGCATGCGGTCGACTCTCGATTACCCTGTTTAAAAAGTCACGATAAAAGGCAAAAACGTGGAGCCGTCCGTGATTTGATATCATGACGTTGAAAATTCCCGCGAAAATTCGAGCGGCTCGATTCAAATAACAAACGCAACCGGGACAAGACGACGGACGCCGGCGAAGGAGACTCCCCGTCAATCATTTGTGGGGGGGGGGGGGGTCACGCGTGAGACGCGCGAGTTTACATAACATATAACACGATATAGTGTACGACGTTGCGTGTAAAAAAAAAAAATCTGTTCTACTCGATAAGCCAAAGTTTTCGTCAAAACTATACACGCGCGCGCGCGCGCGCTCGTGTACACACACGTGTCTTTTTTATTTTTTTTTTTTTTTATCAGCGGTAGTGGAGAGCGAAAAGATATTTTTACAGCGGGCGTCGTCGGGATGAATGGCGCGGCGGGGGGGTGTGGGGACATGCCGCCGCCGCCGCCGTAGTCGACGTCGCCGGGGCTGCGGCCACCGCCACTACTGCCGCCGCCGCCGTCGCCGCCACCGCCGCCACCGCCACCGTCACCGCTGTTGCCGTTGCCGCTGCGGCTGGCTGTTCCGATGGTCGATTATTTTCGGAACAGCTCGGCCTCGTCTCCTTCACTCCGCCGCGTCCGCAACGGGCCCGACACCATTGATCCCTGACCGCTTCGCGTAACATTACTCTCGCTCGCCGCGATAGTTATTATAATAATAACGATATAACATAATAATATATTATTATTATCGGCACGGCGGCGCTCGCGTGGATTTTTTTTTTTTTATTTCGTCGTAAAACACCCGACGCGAATCGCTCCGACCGCGACGAGAGCAGACGCGCGACACGCGTATACGACGTACGACACGACACGGGGACGTGGTAATAAATAACTTATGTGTAATGCGTTTTACGTACCTCTTTGGCCGAAGACGGGTGTCGTGTGTGCGTCGACTGTGTAGAGGCGCTAGAGAGATTATGATATACGGTCGCGTGGCAATAGGAGAAACAAAAAAAAAAAAACTTTCACTCGATAATCGAACGGACGAGGCGCGCGCGTGGTCTAGGTGTATTATAGAGATAGCACTCTCGGACGAGGCGGCGGCGGCGGCGGCGACGGCGGCGGAGGCGCGTAGAGTATTTATTTTCGTATCGCGACGTACGCGTGTGCGTATACGGCGTTATCGCTGTTGTTGTTGTTGTTGTCGGCGTCGTCGTCGTCGTCGTTATGTCGCCCCGCCGATCGTCATTTTTTCGTAAAACAATTATTATGCGACACACGATATACCGCGCGATTCCCAGTGCTTTCGTCAAGTGGACACCGGCCGACCGGTACAAGTTTGTAGTCCGTGTAAAGCGACGCGCCGCGATAACGAGTGCTCTATGGCGTGGTGCTACACACAAAACGAGGAGAGTTTAGATTACAGAGCGGAGAGGCGACCAGCGCTCGGCGTTCCGCGACGGGAGGAGGGACACGCGCATCCGCCTAACCGTTCGCACGACTGCCAACTGTGTGCGGTGGCGGCGGCGACAACGAAGCTTATAATATTATACGCCGCTCGTCAAGCGCGGTCTCGTCGTTATTTTTCCCGCGTTCCGACGACGGGAAAAATAATTTTCGAAAAACACGCGACAAAACACGAGCGGCGGGGCGGCGGCGCGGCGTTTAATCGGCGACCACCACGCGGTCCGTTCCGGTCCGACCCCAGACGGTCGGCACGAAACTTTTGAGACGATCCTGCCCCCCGTCTCCCCGGGGATAGATACAGATCTCGTGGGCCGTCCAAAATGTGTCCCTTCAAAAAAAAAAAAAAACCTCGCAATTTCCCTCGCACGGCGGCGGCGGCGGCGGCGACGACTGTACGACATCGCCGCCGACTTGATAATAATAATAAACGTGATGTACGCGCGCGCGCGCGCGCGCCGGCCGCAAGTATAATACCGCGCAGTCTGCCGCACCGGTGCGACGTAGCTAGAGGCGCGGGCAGGCGGTGGAGGGTACACACGGTCGGGCGCGAACAATTACCGGCGGCGGCGACGACATTGTCGGCGGCGGCGGCGATGATGATAATTATCGGGACCGGAGCGCGGCCGTCTAGACTTTGCGCGCGCCCCGGTATGTGCGCGCGCTTGTGTGTGTATGTACGTGTACACGCGTGTGCGCGCGCGAGAAAAGCGGCGGCGGCGGCGGCGGCAGCAGCCCGGTCGGTCGGTCGTCGGGACACACAGGTCGAGAGGTCATACACACATCGATACGCGCGCGCGCGCGCTCACGCGTTTCACGGGCGAGGGGCGCGAGGGGGGGCACGTCGGGTGTACACACGCAATTCACAATCACATCCCCGGGGCGGCCGCCGCCTCGGGGGTATAATATTCACTCCCCCCCCCTCACCGTCCCGCGCCGCCTGTCTGAAAGCAGCCGCCGCCGCCGCCTCGGACGAGCCGCGGCGCGTGTGTGCGAGCGCATACACCCCGCGGCCACCCGCTCGCCCACTTCACCCCCCTACCGGCCGACGGCGTTTACGGATCGTCTAGACGCTACGTCACCGAGAGAGCTCGGCGGCGGCGGCGGTTGCGTCACACGCTCTCTCCGACACGTGGCGAGCGTGACCAACAACTACGCGCGCTCTCGCTCGGGTCTACGACGACGACGACGACGACGGCGGCGGCGGCGGCGGCGGCGGACAGACGCCGACGCAACCCGCGCCGCGCTCCGTCCCGCGACACCGATCGATATCGCGCGCAGCACGCGCGGACGTACGTGTGTAGGCGCGACTAGAGTCGAATTTCCATCGGGGGCTATATAGAGTCCGAGGATACTACAAATAATTGTTTCTCGCCGTTTGTGGACGATGAAAGAAAAACTGTAAGACGATTGTTTTTTCATCCTGACGCGCGTCGCCCACACTCGTTTCGTGAGCTTAAAACCGACGAGAATAATCCGTCGGTCCGTTAAAACTCCGAGGTCCGATCTAATTTGTACGTGTTGAAAATTCGACCGATTCGACTCGGTGTGATGGACACGAAATTCTATGAAAACCGCTTTTATTTTTCATTTATTATACAGTAACATTTGACACTGACGGTTTTGGTAAAAGCCTCCGACGACCATAAGATAACAAATTCTATTTATTTTTTTATTCACAAACAATTTCCCGACGAGCTTTTCAAAAACTAGCCACGCCAATTTAATATACTCGTCGTCGTCGTGGGGTTAGGACGTGTGGACATTAAATAATTTGAAAAACGCGTTTTAAAAGTGGAAAAATTGAAAAATACTCGTTCGAAAATAAAGATATATTTATGAGTGTTGCAGTTGACTCGCAAATGTACGATAAAGTCAAACGAAAATTCTTATTATATTAGCATAATTGACAATATCCAATCCCTGACAACAGACGAGTGATAATTTATACGTGCATAATCTACATAAAATGCAAATAATGAAATTCAGACTCTGTTGATAAAATAATATAAAACCAAGGTTTTTTTTTTTTTTTAATTTTTAATATTGAAAACCATCAAATATATTGTGATTAAAAGAGAAAAAAACTAAAGTATCTATGGATTTTAAAATTGAAATTGAAAAATATGCAAATATACACGGAAAATAAAACATTGATTTTTATGAAACCGACTTCTATTTAAGAATGTATGCTGACGACTTGAAAAAAACCAAACAAAATAATAAACATTCTAAATCTAATAATAATTACGATTTTTTAATGGTTTTTTCAATTAGAAGAGGGCTAAAAAATTAGAATACCAATGAATACTATGAACATTTTCTTTCGGAGCACACTCACATACATTTGTTGCCAAACACTCGGGAGCCGATTATTTTACGTAAGATTTTACGATTGTTTTCACGGCCATATAAAAATTAACTACATACAATATATCATCGAATATGAACACATTTCATAATTCGTTAAGTATAGATATAATTTAATCAATATTGCATATACATTTGAAGTTCGGGTCTATACTCCTGAAGTGGACAAAACATAAGTAAAAACATCAAGTATTTATTATTTATACGTGACTCGTCATAATACGGTCTCCGAGCCCGTCGCAGTAACCAGTACAGTCGATTGACTCGTCAACGCTGCGACGACGACCGACAGCTACTTTTTGAATATAATAAGAGAAACGTTTAAAAAGAAACGGAAAAAGTCATCAACACCCGAGACGAATCCGTACGCGTCTCGCGGGGCTTAGAGGCGCGGAATAAAAATGTTAATTAATGATCTCATTTTTTTTTCTTCCAGTAATTCTGTAATTATATACGTTTACACAGACAAACGAGATAAGGGCTTTATCTTGAAAAATATGGGTCAGAGGCGATCGCCTCCTGGCCGTCTGGGCCGAGCGTACGTATATAGAATTTTTTTTCAATGCGAGCCAATAATTATATCGGATAAGTTATTTTTTACCAAAAAAAAATAAAAAAATAATAATATTAATATCATACGCGTGATATGACTTTAGTATTACACTTACCAGTCGGAGCCAAACGCGTTACTATTGGTAATAATAAATTTAATAAAAATATTACTTTAAATATCATGGTCCAACTCGAGGTGTATTGATTATTATTATTTATATCAAAAAAGTAGTTTTGTTTAATATAAATCAAGTGTTTTTTTATATAGTGCGTTTATGAACACCGATGATTTATAACAGCAGACACACCGCGCGTCAGGTTTTCCAATATTTTACTGGACCTGGAATTGAGTTTATAATAACTCTGCGAGTTTTTCCCACAGCTGTTTTGCCATGGCTTGGATATAGAAATTATTGAGTTTTTTCCTCCGATAAATTTGGATATCGTTTAAAAAAAATCATCCGCAATAGCCTGTCGGTCGTTGGTCGCTAATATTTCTTTTGATATTTTTTTTTTCACTCTCGATTTATATATTATTTTTAATTGAAAAAAATAAAACATTAAACAATGCCGTATTTCAATAGTAACCTATCGATAACTAATAACCGCTACGAAATATGAATATTCATGTATAATATACATTGTATATACAACTATATCGAAGTACTACAATACGAATTGTTTTCTTTTTCACGATAAAATCTACAATTTATAACGTTGCCGCTGATAGGATCGCGCCGAATATCGTTCATTCATTCCCGTGCGGATACGAGAATTATTCCTATACGAACATATACTATAATATGATTTGTGAATAATATTTTTCGTCGTTTGTTTACGAAAACGAATCGCGCGAATCGTTCTTATGAGATGGATCCCATCATTCGAATGAGTTTCAGAATGAGGCCGCGACAGATCAGGTCCGAAACCCTCGATTTGACATCAAAGTTATGTTTTCTTTTAAACTATAAAAGTTCATAGATTTAATTTCTCGTTATGAGTGTGAACAGTTAAATCGAAATCGTTCGTAAAAGTTGACCTTTAAATTGACACTATTATTTAAATTTTTTTCGCGCACACAAAATTGTTGATAATACCGTGAATTATAAATTGAAAATTTCAATTCTCCGACGCTATACATATTATATATTATGTTATAATATTTATAAAAGAATTTGACCTATTTTTCGTATTTACATAAATTCGTTGTTATACGGTTCATGTCAGTATCCGGTGAATAATAAATTGATAAATGAAATGGTTGTGACATCATACGTACGTGGTACGTCTACATAATGTAGTATTGTAGAGAAACAAATTTTCGGTTTTTAAATAATTCAACGATTAACCTAGTAAAAAGATAAAGAAATATTTTAGCACCGCGATATAAAAACAGGTGAATCCATTAATCTCGTGGACTATGTACCTCGTACATTCAATTAATAACAATATAATTTAGCATTTTAATATTTTAATGATTTCAAATTCGTTCCGTTACATACTCGTGTTTTATAATAGTTATATTAGCAATACGTGCTATCATATTATATTATACTGTTATTATTATCGATTTGTAGATTTTAAATTATTCGTTTTAAATTTAACGTTACCTACTTTATAAGAAATCACAATTTTTCATTTCAGACTTGATGTCTAAACGTTTAAAAATTACAATACGAAAAATCCGAAAAAATAATCGATAAGGAATTATAAACAAAAGTATGTATGTATAATATAATCATACAGAAAGTACAATTATCTAATTGATTATAATATTATGTACTTGAAAACAAAAATTAGAAACGACAGTATAACTGTGATCAGTTTTAAATCGTTTACTGCAATAGATAATTTGGTGACATGTATCACAGTGAACCACAAAACTAAATTTCCATAAACTTATTATATGAAACTTTGCATGCGATAAGTGTGCGCATACTCGTCATATCTGAGTTGTGCACTATATGGATAACTTTTATTTATACTTATCAAATACTACATATATATTTATATTTATGTTTATACACACACACACACATACATTTATATAATATAATAGTGTATAAGATTATCCGTGCTTTCGAGAATCTGCTGCCGCATACATGTACGAGAGTGTGACGACTGTGATATTACGTACATGGGGATTTTTAAAAATGCTCTCAACAGCAGACGTCCATTACTGCAATAACACGCCCGAGACGACGACAACATTACCGCCGCCACCCTAGGAGGGTTGCGGACGTTTAGGGCGAGGGAGACGTTAGATATTCGACGAAAAAAGAAATCAGGAAGTGTGCACCCGTATACATCGCTGCAGCAAGTACACGACGACGTCGCGTCGTGTTGATAATAATAACGTTACAGTCGTGCGACGGACGTACATTTTCACACGTGTGAAATTACCTCGTAATAATATATCGGTGGCATTGAAGCAAAAAATGGAATGAACGCGAGGTGCTTATTGAATTATGAAACTTGAAATATGCACACCGAATGAAAATAATTATCAATTTATGATAAAACATAATATATTTTAATATAAAATTATATAAATTTCAAAACTATCAACACTAACTCAGCCGTCGGACGCCGTGGTCTAAACGAGGAAGGATTATTATAATGATCACAGTTCCCCTATGAGCCATACGCTACTATTCTGCATATATATAATTTAATAGTAAGTTACAAATGTAATTGTTTTGAGTGCTAGTATTTTTCTTAATTCCCACCGTGTCCCAGCTTGAAGTACTTATCATTTTTTCCCTCGCGTATGCGAAGCTCTCGGTTTATTCTCGAAATTATAAGAATCCAATGAACCCAATAAAAACAAACGATTTAAAACTCATGCCATGTGCCGCGGAGATCGTTTTTTCGTTGTGCCATTTGAGTTTTGAAACTACGAAAAAGAATCATATTCGGTTTATTGCCCGTTGGGCTGTAGTTTCATATTAAAAAAAAAAAAAACAGTAGTAAGTATCGTATGTAATATACTCGGCGGAGGATTTTCGGTCAAAGTCATCTGCTCTATATGACTTCAGCGTTTGCTCTGTATGACGAATTTTCAATAACGTTTTATTCTTAAACTAAACCGAACGAGAGCTTCGCGTTGCGGTTACCATGGAAGCTCGTTCTTGTTTATGACGGATTTCGAGAGGAAACCTGGAGGAAAGCTTCCACAAAAGCGTATTCTATATTATTATCAAAAAAAAAAAAGAAGAAAATTTGTATGGCATCTATATAAAGCGTTCTTTATTTTTTATATATATGTTTTTTTTTTAAACGTATTATTCCGTACAACTTCAATACTTTACAACTGTATATATCGATAAAATTTACGAACTGTAAGTTTTCGTGACCCCGGCCATCTAAAGTTTTGGACCACTCGATGTTTGAGCTTAATAACTGAAATCCGATATGTCGGAATTCGAACGGTCCCTAATGGTGGGTAGCGAAATTTTTAACACACCAATTCACATCTATAGACGCGTATATGTGCCGCGCAGTGACACCTCCCAGAGTTTATGGATTTTGCGAAAATGGAACCACTAAAAAGTTCGAGATTGGATTATTCTAGAAACATTCGACGAGTATCTTTTTATCGACGCAACTCGCGACACGCCACGCGTCCATCGCGGGTACTAAAATTCCCCTATCTCTCTCGCCGCTCTAAAGTGGGCCATCTGTTCCAGAAGCTCTGTCGAATTAAATGTAAAATCAAAATCGCTAAATTTATATTTTTTTTCTCTGTTTTTCATCTGTTTTCGGCCATTTTTTTCGGGTTCATCCGCAATAATTGTATAATATATTGAAACGGGCGATGACTAATCTAGAACGATTGTAAATGTATCCGCTACATCTCACATCGTATTTAGGTACTTAAACAATATTTACGTAAGAGTGATTTAAAATATTATTTAGGTGTATAAATTATAATACACATTATGGCGACGAACGGTGGCCTTTACATTAAACAACAACAACAACAAAAACAATAACAAACATCAACGATGATAGACAAATACTTTCGGCGACGACGAAAAATCGTTCAAATATTTTGTCGGCTGAAAATTTCTCGTCTTATCCGGTCCAATCGGCTCGTGCACAACTATTATAAACACGGCCGGGGAATGTGCAGTGTATTTTTCGTGTTGTTTCTTTTTTTCCTTACTTTTTTTTTTTTTTTTTTAGATTGTTCACAAGAGCTTCTGCGGGCTGTGGTTGTTTCAACAATAGAGTATAATGTGCATATAACATGGGCGACAAATAAGGTACGATTTAACGCTTTTCGTTTTTTTCGAAAAACTTTTTTTTTGTATTCAAAAATGTCTCCGTTACTATACTGTCTAAGGTTACATTTTACTTTTCCGCTTTGATCGTGGAATTAATATTTATATTTATTTATATTATATCCGTCATATAACGTTATGTCACCACTATTTATTATTTACTGTGTACCTATAAGAGTGTGAAAAATTGAAAAATAATGTCAACAACGAAAAAATAAAGCCGACGACGATGAGACATTAAAATTTAAAAGTCTTATTATTACGATTACGAGATATTAAATACATAAATCGATTAAATTTTAATTTTTCAATCATAACGGTAGCGGTTCATCGACTTTTTTGAAAATTTTCTTAGGGTTTTCGAAATTTTTTTCTGATAATCATTGTAAAAGAAAGCCAATTACTAATATTTTACATTAAAAAAAGAAAACTCAAATATTCACATTGGATCATGAGTTATGACGACTGACTTTTCAATCTCATATAATATATTTAACCAGTATATTAGCACATATTATATACTACGAAAGCAATAATAAAATATTACAATACGTGTATGTATTATTATCTGTTTAAATCGCGTGTTAATCCGTGGAATAAACTGCTGAAAATATATATAGCTTTTACGAAAATGTGCCGGCGACAACGATTATATTTGTGTTTATTTAATTCTGAAACGAGCCGCACGTCACGCGTCGGCAAGAATCGAATATAAAAAACCATACGGTAGAGACTGGAATTTTCTATCATCGGATATTTATAATTTATTTGATTGTAGATACGATCAGGGGCTGTAGTATGACCGTTTGAGATAGGTGAGCTGAATAAAGGCGATCGGAGTATAAATACTACCGAGTACTATGCGGGATAGCACCTCCTAACATAAGGCGAGGGGTGGCAGCGAGCGTACATAGAGAAGACAAAGCAAGAAACAAGACATCCTTTATATGCGGGTAACCTCGCGGGGAGTCGATTTGAATCGAGGAAAAACTTTCTCGAGACAACAATTAGACAATCACAAACGCCCGAAGTGACGAGAATAGGTCTGTGGAGGGAGCAAACGACTCACAGCTATGGAAAGACCCGAAAGTAAGCTTTCGACATGATGGAAGACATACTAAATAGAAAACGAATCGAAACCGGAAGGACAGCGGGTTATATGGAAAAATGGGGATTGAATGAGGCTCGCAAATGAAATTTAAATCTCAACCTTAGTGATTGCCGCTTTGTTTTCTGCAGCGTATAATATTATGTACACGACAGTCATGTTTATATTCGCTTTTGATTTCAATTAACAATATCCAACGTGCATACATAATAACGACATCAATTATGATCTTATAGTATATTGAATGTACATATACACATAAAATGTGTTATGTAAAGTAGCTCACATAGTGTAATATACTCTCTCAGGGGTTCGACTGTTTTTTCAATTATTATTAATAAAACATAATATATTATTATACTAAATTAATTAGTTTTCGCCGATCCCGCGATTCTATAAAAAGGATCGCCGTTTGAATAGTGTGAAAGGTACTGCAAAGTTTAGTACAGTAATTATTATGCGCGAAAAAATATAGTCGTATAATAACGATGAAAAAAAAGAAAATATAGTATTTACACTAAATAGGAAAAATATTTATAACGCATCGATAAGAAAACCTTGAAAAATTATTAAACTATTAAAAACACACGTACCAACAAATATTTAAACTTTATTGTAAAAAAAAAGTACTTGTCCGGTAAATATAATTAACCGTTATGATGGACATAAAGAACCGTTTTTATTTTTCAACACCACTTGTTTTTTTAAATTTTAACGAACAGAGCTGAAAAATATACTTTTATTTTCAATCGTGATACGTATGGCGTATAAAACAAATAATTATCTGCGAAACAGAAACGAATAATAATAATAATAAATATTTTGCGTCTAAAAAAATGGAAATAAAAAAAAGTAGCAAAAAAGTCGCTGCGGACAGGATTCGAACCTGTGCGGGCAGAGCCCATTAGATTTCGAGTCTAACTCCTTAACCACTCGGACACCGCAGCTATATCTAACAAACGTAAATAATTGATACCTTTGAACAAAACATCATCGGACACAATCATTTGATTTATTTGATTTATACGATTGATTATTGCATTCAGATGTCAAATACGTCTAATACGATGAAATGACTATTTATACCGAACACTTTTGTAAATACTTTATGACGGCATAATCAATTTTAAAGCGAATAACATAATATTGTATGATATTCGTATGCGAGACGAACGTTATAATTTCAAAAATCAACCTCAAACTCTTGATTTTGATCAAAAATCGAATTTTTAATTCTCTAAAACTATAACAATAAGAACCTAACCGTTCGATATTCGTCATGGTCGTATGATTATATCCTCAACAATTGAACTTTTTAACAAGTATAATAACGCGCACTCGCGCGTTCTTTACACCTGATGATGAATTTTATTCGAAACCGGTCGTAACATATTTTGCACTTTTTTTTCTTAATATTCTAGGCAAGACCTATTAATTCTATTTTTATTTTTATTATTTATGTATTTAATAGTTTTATAATAAATTATTTTTATATTTAATAATAATTTGTTATTGATATTCTAAAATAATTATCATTTATCGGGTATATTATAGGTAAGTACTAGCTAGTTTAAAAAATACACAAGATTCATTTTATAAGCAATTTTTTTTATTTTTCACCGAGTATTTCTATATGAAAAATAATGTTCTGAATGTCTGCGGGATTTTCATTCGGTATAAGTGTAAGTATGACTGTTGATTTTCATTTAAAAAAATCATATATTATTTCCATATAGTAGTAAGTACTATATTTTTTTTACTCGTAAACATTATTCAAAATATAACATAGCTCTTTTAGAAATTGTTGTTTTATTTATGTTAAGTCAAAGGATTAATTACAGGGAACAAGTGTTAGGAATCCTTAAGCTTCTTTGTATTGAAAATTAGTAACTCCATCATTATAAAAGTTTTGATCCTTTAAAGAAACTCTGATTTTTAATTTCTTTTTCTAGTATTAAAATGTTATATTGATTATAACTTATTGTACCTTATAGGCATCACATTATTTATAATAACAGTATGTCACCAACTGTCTAAGTGAACAACATAACATTCTCGTTTGGGAATAAATAATACCCCTATATAGGTAATCAATTAACAACGACATGAGTTTTTGTCATCAAACATTTTAAAACGAGATGAATAATGAAAATAAAACTATTTATTTAAAATGTAACCAATTTTATTATTTTGACTGAAAATCAATTAGTTTACAAGTTGTCGCTGCTTGTTATCAATCTTATCAAACCCAACAATATTTAGGTTTAGTTGCGTCAACGGTTAAGATACTATTTACAAATTAATTATAGTACAGTTTTTTTTTAAACATTTTATTTAATTATGAGGTTGATAATATTGCCGATGATCAGAAACTGTGATAAGATTTAAAATGGTATAAGGTTTCAACTAATTATATTTTTTTTCTTCTTGAATAGGTTGGTTATATTTGTGTATCGATTGAAATAATATAGATTCTTTATGCACGGTTATAATATTATTAGAAAAAGTGCATGAGCGAATTATTATTTAATTATAAAATTGATAGGTAATGTCAATACCTTAATATATAATAACTTTTAAACTCCGAATGAGAAATGAATTTGGGTATTTTTTTATCTGTAAATGTTTTTTCGAGTTGTAAATCTACACTTAAAGTTTGTTTTTAGAACAACTTTTTAGATCGGAAATTGGGTACAGATGGTCTTTATAAATTTATATGGTTCTGTACTTTCAACGGGCATTTTTTTCGGTAGTTTTTCCAAGTGTGATAAAAGAAAGATTAAAAAAAAACTTGAAAATATTATGTCGTAATTCGCCCTACGGCCATAACTATGTATATACGTATATATAACTATAACGTGCTTTTTCTTGAAATCCTCCCACAGCTCAAACCGTTGGACTGATCGGGTTTAAATTTGGCATAAGGATAGCTGTTATGACGTAGACGCGCACTAAGAAGGGATTTTTGAAAATTCCACCCCTAGGGGGTTAAAAACGGTAAAAGAGGTAAACAATTTTTTATTCCGATCTTTCTGAAATTATGTATACATACTCTATAACACAAATAAACATTGTCTATAAACTTTATTTTGTGAAATTCAACTCCTAAGTGGGTTAAATGGGGTAAAAAGGGTGAAACTAGAAAAATTCTGGCCGGAACCGCTGGAGCTTTGAGTATCAAATTAGGCCAGCAGTATACCTCGGTTCTCGTTTTTACGTATTAGTTAGTTATAGTTAGTTTATAACACACACCGACGTCGGTCGGTCGGTCGGTAAAAATTAATTTGTACGGTTAAATTGTATATCTATATTCATATTGTGTGTTTGTATAATAAACTATTAAATAATAATAGCAGTCAGGTGATAACGGGAAAATATCAATTATTATTATTATTTGGGCCATACACATTTTTATACTTAAACCCGGCAAAAACGGGTAGATTCAACTAGTACATATATACGAGTATATATATGAAATGAGCCTTTTTGCATTTTATTGGTTATATCAAGGCAAACTTTAAAAATGTTACCTTAACGTCATACCAATATTATTTTGCGTTTACATCCTA
Source organism: Drepanosiphum platanoidis (assembly GCA_948098885.1). Lineage (NCBI taxonomy): Eukaryota > Metazoa > Arthropoda > Insecta > Hemiptera > Aphididae > Drepanosiphum > Drepanosiphum platanoidis. The sequence goes on from OX402531.1 coordinate 11,698,775, forward strand.
CAGAAAACCCAAAGCACAGAGCCCTCCTGACTTAAGATTCTGATTTATCGTTCATTTTACAGCAACATGGGTATAACGTATTCCTTCAGATAATAATTAAACACCCTCGTGACTTTACGATAATAAAAGTCAAAACAATTTGTATTCACAAAACGCGTTTCTAAATCAGTTGTACGAATTATTTCGACGGCCTAGTAACCATAAGCCGTCGTATATAACGAGTAAAAACAGAATATCGTTCATACGATTGTATACGCGTTTGGTTTAAACGATTAATTAAAGAAAGAAAAAAACCGATACTCGTAACGTCACTCGACATCGCCGCTTTAAACGCTAATGATAATATCATCATAATATTAACATTGCGTTTACGCGTACAATGTACGCGATGTAATACATCCATATAGACGTATTGTATTTCGAAAACGCGCGTGTTGTGGCATCTTGCGGCTGCGTCGCGGTCGTGGCGTATAGGTACTGTTGAAAACATTTTCACCACAACATTATGTCTCCCACAATATTATATATATTATTATTATGTGAATAGTGAAAAAAAATACGGTTTTATAACGACCAAACCACTACCAGTTTTCTGAAACGTGAATGGGATCGTATATATATATATATATACACGTGTGTGTGTAATCGTACAGTGCTACGGTATAATGACACGATGTATGCGCACACGAGTGTCAAATTTCAGAATCTTTTCTTTTTTTTCGGTCTAATGTTTATCTTGTGTTTTTTTCTTCCATCAGTCTGCTGCAACCGCGGAGGAGAGCGGTTTTTCACAACAGTTACCGATTACTCGCGGGCAGAGGACGGGCCGCGGGATAGACATGGGCGGTCGAACGGATCATAATATAGTAGCGCGGTGGATATCATTGTGTAGTGCACCTGATAATTTTTGCAAGTACTGTGTCTGCGGTTCTAATGTATACGACGGGCGGCGGTGGTCAGGGCGTTGGACGGCGGGTTTTTCTTCTCGCGTTGTTTTCACGGGTCGATCGTTGAGAAATCCGGCGAGAATTCGTCGACACGACAAACTCGTTCGACTAGTATAGATTAAGAGAGCGAAAAAAAATAAAAAACGGAAAATTCGCCCGCCGATAGTTTAGAGTATACGGAGACACGCGGTTTAACGCGGGTAACACGGCCGCCGCCGCCGCGACCGTTTTGGCGTGACGAACGAAAAAAGCAGCAACAATAATAACAGACTCGAAAAAAAATGAAAAAAAAAATAAATAACCTATCATTTCCCCTTCAACATTCTGCCCCCGCGTCCGCTGAAACGACCGGTATTTTTCCTCGGGTGATAAAACTCACCCGCGCGCGCGAACGTACACAGTTTTAAGATTTAAAAACTATCTGGAGTCGTAATCGCGGTATGAAGTTTACACGTACTCTCCCAAGTCATAAATATAATGTGCGTAATAAAGTGTGCGTGCGTGTAGACGAGACAGTGTGTGTGTTTGCGCTCGCACGACTACGCAAAACCGCATTCGTTTGCCTATATAGGTACAAGTTTAACCGCCGTGTTCAACGACCTTTTTCTTTGATCTTTTAACCACCGAGATAAAACGCGCTTCTATACGCACGCAATAATCTCCGCTTATCATTCCGCTCGATATTATATATCGTATACTCACACATACGCGTATATAATATAAATACACGTCGCGAATACTTCAAAAGTATTACGCGTTCCGTTTTTTTCTTTTTTTTTCCCCTTATAATTTGTTACCTAACGATTTCCGTCGGGGTTTTTTACGCGCGCGCGCGACAAACGGATTATTTCGTAGACGTCGCGCACGGTTTTTCGAAAATATCGCGTTTTCCGTTCCGGCATATTCATTATTATTCGCTCTGCAAAGTGCCGTTTGAACAGCCGCGAGCGCCACGTCCCAATACAATACTAGAAATTAAAAAAATTGAAGTAGCTACTATAATACGTTTTTTTTTTTTTTTGTCTAATCCTTCGACCCAATACTTCACCGATCGCCCAACGACTACTATATGTATAATATATGTATTTAAATTCTCGCGATTATGGTATATTCCCATACGAATGCGACGGGTACGTAGACTCGGAGTTATTTTTGTAAAATAAACTGCATCATTTTAAATATTTTGATCGTTTAAAATTTGTATATTTTCTTTTTTACATATTTATATTTTAACACCATATTTTTGATGAAAAAAAAAACCGGATATCGACAATTCTCTCGTTTTATTGCGGCAATAAAAATATAAATTTATTTAATTTTTATACAGAACTGTATACTTTATAGTTTATACCTACGTCGCTTTACTACGTGTCTTATTCGAATTTATGTATATAAACCACGTAAGCATGTAAATGATGACATTAAAAAAAAAAAAACTGTAATTTTTATTGTGAAAGACAATATCTCAAACGCATTTCAAAGATGCCAAATAATCGTTTTCATTTGTATTATACTTTCTAGACATTTTGTACATTTAATGCGATGAAAAAAAAAACAAAACTGAAAAAATTGTTAAATATTCGTCACAGATTATTTGAGACAAAATATGGATTAAATAAATTATCGTTAATAATGATTCATCATACCTGAAGAATGTCAGTATTTTACATAAATGTAATATTCAAATGTTTTAAAAGCATTATGGTGTTTGCTGTTTGAAGTTAGAACTAATAACTATTAATGTATTTTATTTTGAATGATAGGCTTTTACTATAATGCTAAATAAATAGGTAAATGTGTTTTGATTTATGAAACACGCGCGTTATTTATACGCCATGTGCTTTCATATTATTTTAGTTTATATTCATCTGGACGATTCTTTGTGAAAAAAATATGAAATGATTATTTCAAAAATATCTTCAACGATGAAAATATTGGCATGTGAAATGTCTATATCGTAATTTTAGAAAAAACGACTAGTATTGCAGTAAGTCAGAATACCAGAGTACAAAGCTATATATATTTTCCTAAGGACAATTTGTTTATTAAATCGGACCTTTTGGTTAGATAGAAAAAAAATGTGTTGTTGATTTTTAAAATTAATATAATTCATTGGCTATAATCAAACCTAAACTATATCGATTTCCTGTAAATTTGTTGATTTTTCATTAAAATATAGGTTAGTTACTACGTTATTTTTTAATATTTAAAGAAACGGGTTTTAATTAGATACGTTTTTCGACGCATACTAAAAAAAATTTAAAAATATATATTTCGAGTACCTACATAAAAAATTAAGTTTTAAGCGTATTTACGTATTATTAACAACGTGTTTGGTTTTTTAACAGTTACTTCTGGTTCAACGTACCTAATTCGTAGAATAATATTTGTGAGTGATTAATTACTATACATAACTAAAAAGTGTTAACTAAAATAAAACTAAGTTCCTGGTTTTCTTTTAAACACAATATATTATTACTGTTATAGTATCACGCTCCGACGATATAAATAATAAATTATCAACCGTCAGGTTATTTTAATAGTTATTGTAGAGCTTATCAAGACTCCCGAAATATATGCAATTTGTTGCTCATTTTTCTTGAAAAAAAAAAAAAATAATAATAATAATAAATTTAAAAAATGTAAAACGTACAAAATAAAATTATACACACGCAGCTATTTTACGGATAACATCACGCGAAATATTTCATACTATATATAGCTGGGCCTAGAATTAGAATAAAAGACTCGCAAAACGTAACACTTTATACTAATAATTTATACACGTACACGAGGTATAAACTCGATTATCGAGTATTACTACGGATTAATATTTACCGTTTTTCAATTATTTAAACATCGCGTTGTTTATATTCGATTCAGGACGGTTTCGTCCGCGCTCGGCCCCGTAGAAAAGTGCATCCGACGCGAGTTAAAATAAATAAAAATACCGAAATAGCACTATAATTCTTAAGCTCGAACAATTACATCATAAAACACGTGTAAAACATTTCTAGCGCTTTAAAAACCCATATGTCCCGGACAGCAGCGTTCACGCCTCTCGTCGCGTTTCGCTTTGGAGAGCCGCGGAAAGCTCGTTTAGTAAAAACATCACTTAACATCAATGACGACGTCCACATGGGCCGTTTAAGTGATCCCGCAGAGGTTGATATTTACGCGCGTAATTATATTTAAGGATAATTCGTTTTCGTGGCGACGTGTACAAAACAGTTTATGCTAAAAGATGAGAAGTGGTTTAAATTTTTTTTTTTCGTACGTGCCGGCGCACGTAACTCTTATAAGGAATCGCGCGTTAATATACGACGAACCTTTTTTCCCCTCCCCCGACCAAAATCGATTTATTATGTCCGACAACGCGGGATATAAATCGTCTGAATATACGTACTCATTTCTCATTTTGATTACCAGTTCTTTGTAAAAGTCTAGCCAAAACGGGGATACCCCCGTAAATATGTTCCATTAGAAATACACGGCGTCGTCGTCGCATGATGTATAATATTATAATATACGATATAGCGTAAAACCGCGCGCGACGACGGTCGGCCGGCCCCACTCGCGCCCGAATATAGTCGAGGGATTTGCAGGGCAGATATTATAAATCCGTTCGAATACCACGGCCGACGTGGGTCTCGAGAAGTATATGACGACGGGTCGTAAATCGCAGTAGTATCTATATTTATTACGAGATCACACGTTCACATCAAAGTGTTGTAGGTGTGATACGGATGGATGGACCTTTGAGACGGCGGCAGGGTTCGAATAATATACTTTCGCCGCGAGATATATATATTCCGCGTCCGACTGCGAACGGTCGTTTAACCTACTTTTTTTTTCTTTTTTTTTTTTTAATATACGTGCGCGCGATGGCGGTCGTCTAGTCGGGACGGTGCAAAAAAAAAAAAAATTTTATAATCGTTTTCCTTCGGCGGCGGCGGCGGCGAACTTGTTGCGACGACGACAGTGACGAGAATTTATACACGAGAGAGAAAAAAAAAAAAAAAAAAAACAAACAAGAACGGGCGTTAATCCTCATAAAAAATGTATACGCCGCCGTCTCTCGATCGGGGGGTGCGCGTGGTGGAGGCGCGGTGCGCGCGCAATTATAATAATATAATATTACTCTACACGGCGGCGGCGACCCGTACAGGTGCCCCCGAGTCGCCCCCCCCCACACACACACACCAATCCGGGTTCCCCCTTATTATATCGGCGGGCGATATCGACCGAGCAGACGGCGGCGGCGTACTGCGCAAAGTAGGAAGAAGAACGCGCGCGCGAGAGGAGGTCAAACGAACGGACGACGACGACGACGACGTATCGAGGGGGGCACTCACGACGACGACGACGACGACGCCGCGGCCAATGGCCAATGTCCTTCCCGACCGGTTCACACACACACACACACGCACAAATATATATAAACGTTTTATTATTATTATTTATTTATTATTATTATTACGTCGGTTTTTTTTTTTTTTTTTTCATCCGTTATTAGTATTCACAACTGTCTGCCGGGGCACGGTCGTGGCCGCGGCGGCGGCGCGCGGTAATAGTGAAAAAGTCGTGAACGACAGTAGTGGCTCCTACGGCGGCGGCGCGGGTCGCGGGATCTGGAAATACGGCGGCGGAAGAGACGGGACGGGACGCACACACTAGACGGCTGCGACCGGTGTGTGTGTGTGTGCGAGCGCGCGCGTGTGTTTGTCTGCCGGTGAGTGTGTGTGAGCGCGCGCGCGCGTGTACGCACATCGCGCCGCCGCCGCCGTAAACACTATATCGTCTAGACGGACGAGCGGGCGGCGGCGGCGGCGGCGGCGGCCACCGCCTCGCCGCGATAAACACGATCGTGTGTACGCCGCGCCACATGCAACGCATTTGAACCGCCGCCGGGGGGGGAGGGGTGTTCCGCCCGTAATACTCGCGAGGGGGGCGGCGGCGGCGGCGGCGTGTATGCCGTCATTGTCTGGGTCTGGCGGCCGGTGCGCGCGCGCGCGCGTGTGGTGCGTGAGCGCGTCTGCTCCGTCTGGTTAGAGCAGCCGATCAAACGCGTTTAATTATTTGTGACGAGACAGGGGTTTTTCGTCGTCGTCGTCGTCGTCGTCGCCGCCGCCGCCGTCTCCCCCCTCGCCACCACTTCACACCCCATCCCCAAAGACACGACGGCCGGTCTAGAGCTCACACGCATAATAATGATAGGTTTTTTTTTTTTCCCTACACGATGTATATATAATATTTTACGTATTATTACAGTTGTGCGTCGTCGTTATTATCGAAGGGCTCCCCCGAGAAAGACGAGTTGAGGGTCCAATCGAAAATACAAACCACTATAGTATAATATAATGTTTACGTACGGTAGTTTTGATAATATTTTAAGCTCGATATAAGTCATGTGGCGAAACTATTTGTTTTTTTTTTTTTTTAATTAACATCTACGCGATGCGATTTGTACGATGTATTTTAAATACACAACTGTATTATACGGGCGCAGATAGATTGAATTCAATGGCAATTTTACATATCGAATCAAAAATGCTGTACGATATGAATTACGACAGTATAATAGATGATTTTGCCTCGAGAAAAGTTCGTCGTAAGACTTTGTAAACAATGAAATTTTAAAAAATGTTTCTATTTTATTCATCGTGTTTACAAATTTTATTTCAATAATATTATTATTTAATCAAATTTTTCTTATTATTTTATTTTCAATTCGTTAAAACAAATTTTCAATAATTCAAATTTGCTTTTTTTATGATAGGAAAAAATGGAGATATAGGGTGGAGAAGCGGCAAATTTTAACGGTGCCTATGGCGGCACTTGTGCAAAATCCGGCCCTGACTGTATAATATATTTACGTAGTAATCGAATTCGTCGTCTAGTCAATCTAATCGCGTGGTCTTATAAATTATCGTAATTAATTTAGATAAATCTATTTTGTTCTACAATGCCCGTAGACATATTATGTAGAAAACATAATTATCAAACGATCATTAATTGTCTTATTATAATAGTAATTGCATTATTAGCGAGTTTAGTATGATTGGACTGTAGAGAGCATTTTTAGAGAGAAATTATTCATATTGTCGATATAATTCACTATAACTTCTGAATAACGGACACCCGTGAGACTGTCAGAAACGTTCGACATTGAGAACAATTAATGAAATACCGTATACGTATTGAAGCTGTGCCGGGACCTGAAAATTTGTCCGTTATTGAGAGATGTCAGTTAAGTGAGGTTTCACTGTATCGGAATCGTTTTGTCTTATTTAAAATAAATAATTGTGTGTAAAATAGCAGTAGCTGTTATTGGAGGAAAGAGGTGAACTGTATATATACTTTACGAGTGTAAGTATATACACATACCTAAATATATTTTAGAAGAGATACCTGCATAGTATTCGTTAATTATTAGACCGGTTTTAATAAAAATGTCGAGAATCGCATATTTTGATTCAATAAAATATAAAAAATTATTTATCCATCCGAGACGAATACCAGATATTATATCGTGTGTTTTCAATAGACGACCGGTCTCTAAAGCGCACGCGCGTAATATTATTTTAATATTTCGTATACGAGCGTACGCCGCGATAACATTATTATTGTAATGGTATATCGTTGTTATTATTATTGTTATCGCGGGGGGGGGGCGCAAGAGGGAGGACGGGAGGTCAGTATGATCCTGCAGGGGCCCGGACAAAATCACAGTGAAAAAAAATGAAAATACAATAAATAACGAGGAGTTTCAATAAAATATTCGATACTAAAATAAGTAATATAGCGTGTTTCGTTAGAGAAAATCTCGCGATAACATTGCCGAGCGCACGCGAGAAGAGATAAATAGCACCGTGACGCAGACACATCGTCGTCGTTCGCGAATATTGAAAACGAGAATTTTTTTATTTTTTTTATGTAACGCGAACACGTTCGACCGAATTACAAAACGAGGTCGCGCGGGGTGACTACCGCGATTTCCGTCAACGTTAGGTAGAGACACGCTCGTCCCCGTATATATATGTATATATACTATATTGTACTCGCGCGTATCGTTACGAATAAAATATTAAACGCGAGCAGGTGCCGGAGACGAAATGATAATATATAGGTTGTATATTATATCGATAAATCCGCGGTGTCCCGTCGACGTGTATTTGGAGTTTTGTTACTCTGAATTCGTTTGATTCCGTGCCTTTTTTTTCCCGTTATCATTACAAATACAATTTAAATGTCTCGATTTTTTCACACAATTATACAATAATCGTTGTCTAAATAATAATATCCGATAATTCGTTGGACATCGACAAAAATTGTTTAGATTTTACGACGATGACGTTTGTGATGAAGAAAATCTTCGATTACCTCGTGGTAAATAAAGTTGTGATTTCGTCACTTCCGATTGTTATTCAACATTTCCGAGTTGTTTTGACGGCTAGCTATGCCGTTTTCTGTCGAAAATCTTAAGTAGGATTTCACTTCATTCAACGCACTAAATGAACGTCCAGTCGAATTATTTGTTAAAAGTCTAAAAATGAACGTGTCCCTCGAAATTTTTCTACTCGCAGGAGCAATCGTTTTCGTAGAGAAAATTATATTTTTATCGTATATTTTAATAGAAATAGTACCGACTAGACAACGACTATTTAAACTCATATCTAACCCAATCGTTTTTTCTAATCAAAAACGCGAGGACGACAGACAAAAAAAGAAGAAGCCAATAGGGATTCATCGCTTCACTCCGCGGAGTCTTTGTATATAATATTATAACAAACCAAGAAGTGAGGTATACGATATAATAATTATTATGTCGTCGACGTTTTGATATACCTTTGTCGTTTGCAGTAAAGTTATTAACAAAGTCGGGGTTGTATTAACATCGCGCAGTCGAGCAAATCCGCAGTTTATAAGGACGCTCCCGTGGAAATCCCGGTCTGGACACACAAACTTCTCCGGCGGGAAATCCTTTTGCCGCGGACGCTGCGGTCGCCCCCGTCCGGTGATGATTGCCGCAGCTGTTTTCTCCGAACCCAAGGAATTCGTTCGAGTGACGAGAACGCGATTAGCTTTTATTTACTTTCGTGCGCGTACCGAAACCCATTGTGTCCATGCGCGTACAGACATACTCGCGTTAGTTGAACCGTCATCGCTTTGTGTAAACCGGAACCGCACGTATCAAACGGAGGACCACCCCGCCCGAACGTCGTCGTTTCGAACGGTATTACATATATACGTACGTATATACGTACGCATATACGAGTATATGCTGCGAGCTCAGAGTGGTTTCTCTCGGCGAAAAGGACCGTTCTATTCCGGATAGTAATAATAATAATAATACGTTTCGTTTCTGCTATTTTTGCGAATTAAAATTGAAATTCTTTAATTTGCGAACGAGAGAGAGAGAGAGACGGGAGGGAAACAACCAGATTAAACATTTCGGAGCGAATTTTCATTAAATCCCGGAGGGTTGAAATTGCGCGCGAATCGCAGACGAAACGTTCTGCCGTGTGGCAAATTGCAATCTACGTTTCGGTGCGAATTATCAAATCCCTTTTCGAGTTGTCCTCCAGACACGGCGGGCAATCTGTCCGTTTCGCTGCCGTTTTAATGTATATCGGCTACACCGCACGAATTTACAGTACACACTCGAATTAAAACACCATCAATCGTCCGACGAAGCGAATCGACAGCGGCCGAGCGAGACACGCCCGGCACGCGCGTGGAAACGAATACATATATCCGTGTAACGAACACGATATTATTACAACAATAATATTATAATAATATGCACGGATATCGCTCGTCGTGTTACGTCGTCGTCGGTCCGCCGCCGCCGCGCGCACGGCCCGCGGGAGTTTTTATTTTCATTTCAATTATTGCCGTCCGAGCACGGTCGCTCGGATACGTCCACAATCGGCTCAATTACGGCCGTCTGCGCTTCAAACTGTGATAATATTTAATACTATGTACACAACAACAATGCCATTTACGACTTATTGACCTTTGATCGGGAATCGCAGATAAAACCGTCTAGCGATACGTTAATGAATCTCATTAAAGCCCATAATACACCGTTGTAATTCCGGTAGAAGATGAATAATAATAATAGAAATTAAAAAAGACCATAAAATATAATAAAGAAGATAGCGTGGAATCAATATTATAATATAGTTTTTACATTAATTGTTTGATCCCTAATCGTCGTAAATTATTTAATAGATTTATCGGCGGCGGCGGCGGCGTCCGGCACGTATCGTCCGTTTTATAATATCAAAATGTATGATAAATATATGTTTGTGTATTCGTTTGAAGCGCGAGTAAAAAATATTTTAATCCGGCCAACATTATTTTTAACTTTAACGTGCTTTAACAAACCGACGAAACGTATAAACACGACAAATGACGAGGAAACTCGATTTCCGAACGTTTTTAATTCGTTAAAATCTGTTCTACGATTTCACCGCTGTAAGCTGCTAATATTATATTATGTCGTCGTACATGTAGAGAGAACAGACATTTTTAATACGTAAATAATGAGTAGTAGTAGTAATAATAATAATACATTTTATGGAAATGATATTTTTCTCGTTTATAATTTAATCGGCGGGCTTAAAATGTATTCTTTGTGTTGTTCGGTTTTCAATCTAAAAGACGACACGACATATTAATAATTATACAAAAGTTAACGGTTTTTTTCGGAACACGACTCGGGTGTGTAATGTGAAAAGAAGAATACCTTATCGACATTATATAACGAAACTGCAGCTGCCTCATAACGGCGAGTAATGGGCCGCACGTTTGGATTAAAGTTTAAGTAATTAACGTGAAATATTCTCGTAAATAATTTCATGTTGTTCAATATCATCGTAGTGCTGCTGTAACGTTACGCAACATTACAATAAGTATATCAATTTAATAACACATTATTGTAATGAAAACGTTTGCCAATTCGATAATAGTTTGCAGACGAGTCACTCGAGCCATCGCGTATCGATGATAATAAAATTATACACAACGCCGGGCACGAACGAGTAAAAAAAAATAAATGAATATAACGTCGAATTGATTTTAACTTTTCTCGTTGTTCATTTTTAACTCGACTAGAAATTAGCTGAATATTACTAAAACGAGTTACTTTTGATTGAATCCAAGTCGAGTCGATTTAGAAATTAAAAAATAAATAATAAAATGCCGAAAATCGTTTTTAATTTCTCGTCGCCATCAGACGTTTTTATAAAATATTTATTTATCTAATATAATCTAATGTATGTTTAATATATTCTCTGATATCGCGGGGGAATTTTTACGATAATGAATAATAATGACGCGCGTGCTTTTAAAAGGTAGTAGATTTATATCGGCTGTCTGTGTGCGCGACTGCCTGTGTTTTCGTCATTAGTTTAAACTATCCGTTGGCCACTTGTAAAAAAAAAAGAGAAAAATAAACTCGACCCAAGTCGATCACCAATACCTAACTATATGTAGGAACTCAATACTATCGAATTCTCTTGGCTCGACCGGGGTCGGAAAAAGTACACTTATAACTAAATAATTTAAACTTTTCCCCCGTCGACTCGATACTAATTTAAACGGTACCATTAATTTGCCGAGCATTGGCGTTTACGTTTGTAAACGTATCGAGACATCTGAGTCCCGCACGAGTTTCTTAGTTTTTTAGAACGCGATCGTCTCTGCCAGGCGGTTCGCCGCACGAATGTGTGTGTGTGTGTGTATACACAGTAAAACCTACGACGACCGCACGAACTCGTCCCGCAGAGCAATCGCGTACAACGGTGAAGTTTTGAAATCGTGCGCGTTCCGCGAAAACTAAAACACATTAAATTGTTATCGACGGTTAAACTTTAATAGCGTTCGAACGTTTTCGGTAAACTGATTAAGTAGCACGAAATTTGCGCGCGCGGAAAAGACGGCGACGGACCCGAAAATGCTGTAACGCGAGAACGGCCAAAGTCGACACGGAACAGCGTACGCGGGGTGGGGGGGGGCGTATTAAGGAGGCCGGGGTAAAAGGAGCAAGATTTATGGGGGCGGTAAAATTTTCGGAGAATTGATTTCTGGATAGCGAATACAAATTTATATGTTTACTTGTCAGAGTTTTTTTTCAAATCATGTCTACTTTCATTACGTGAAAATTGGCAAAACAGGCAGTAAAGACTAGATTCTTATTTGTAATCAATGTTATACTCCGAAAACTATGGGAACACACAGAGTCGGTATATCAAAACGTAATATAAATATTGGAAAATTATTGATGCGTATAATATTGGTTTGAATTACAAATCAGTAACCGAGATACTGAGCGTACAGAGGAAAATATAGTTTTAAACTATTTGTGATCGATATATTTATCGTCGAGGGATGCAAAATAATGTTGCCCCACCCCCCTTATACTGACCCTTAATGCGCCCCTGAGTGTACGCCCGAGGGCCCGCGAGATAAAATTTATTTCGAGGCCCAAATTGAAATCATTATATTTCTTCGCGCTGTACGGTTAATGTATAGGCGCCTTTTTAGTATTATATAATTTGTTATAGTTTGTACCTTATACTCTGTTACGTAGCCGTACGCGGTATTAATAACACGTAACATGCTTGCCTCGCACGAATTGTATACCCCGGGGCTGGTAAACTATGAAGCTACAACACTTTCGGTATGAATTTTCGCGGCCGAAATCAGTTTCGAGTAATAATGGAGTCTCTATAATACGTAATTACACTATATATGTGCGTTACGTTTTCGTGTAGATTGTATGTTTCACGTTAGAGTTTTCTAATCAAACGGGAGAAAATTACTAATTGCGTATTATACACACACACACACAACAGTGTGGAACCGTTCGATTCTATAAAGTTAATAGTAGAATGCAATTTATTATATAATTCAAAAGGAGTGTTTTCCAAGAACACAAGCCCGTAGCTAAAACATAACGAACAATAACAATTAATAATAGCGAGGTATACGTTGAACGTTGAATGAAAATCATTAAAAAATATTTCTCTTGGATTTTGAGTTATGCGGTTGTATTATTATCAGAACGCTCATTTTCAATGATTTTTTTTTTTTTGTTTTTCTTTTAATTGCACAGTTTTTAAATTTTTTTCCCTTTTTTTTCTACACTAATTATCACAAGTTGAAATACGAATAAAAATATACTTTTTCTTATATTATATATTTCACATCGGAATATCTATATCCGTCCGTGGACGGAAATCAATTTTCGTTTTCGTCGCGAAAAACAAAAAAAAAAATAGTAAGATTTGTACACGCCGACCGCGCACAGTTTAAATCAGTCGTGCGCTTTGTCGGATGTTCATTATTTTTACATATATTATCATACGCGATGTAGTCTGAACGCTAGAAAACGACGGGTAAAAGTAAAAACCGTTTTTAAAATACAGATGCCTCGTTTATACTCGCGGTCCCGCGATAAATTTCATCCGATAGCGCGGCAACCGAATAATTCTGACGACGCGGACGAGAGAGAAAACGAATTCGATAGAAAATAATAACGATTATTCGTCGTCTAGGCGTGTGAAATTATCGTCATCGATTTCAGTCGTCGGTTTCGGATCGAGCCCGTTAAAACGCGGCCGGGCCGGCCCGACGTGCGTCGCGCACGCGATATAGTTGCCGGACGACGACGACGAGTGAAATATTCACCGCGGGCGTGGTGTTCGTTCGTTCGGGTATTTTTATTTGGCGACATTGAACGAAATACAATAACAATAATAATTTAAACGCGACGGACACACGTCGTCGTCGTCGTCGTCGCGTATAGAAACTTTCTTAGAACGACAAAAAAATAAATAAATAATACGCCTTCGTTTTACCTGCTGCTGCGGCGGCGTTGCCCCTACAAATTAAAACGTAAAACGAGATTTGCCGAGACGGTATGCCGTCGTCAAACCGTCAACGGCGACGGACGACTTAGTGTTTCCGCCGCCGCCGCAGACGAGTATATTAATTTTATGAAATCGTCGAGTTATATAATATTATTTTTTAAACGTACAGTCTTGTTTTAATGGTTCACGTATACATGTACGAAACGTCTACTTAGCGCGCACGTTTACAAAGATATTATATGTTTATTTCATCTGACGTCGTCGACAAATGCGAATGTGCATCAAATATGCCGCACGTTTTTGTTTGATTTGAGATTTATTTATTTTTTCCACTAAATGTTCACGTTACTATCGTGTAGTTTGCAGGCAGTTTCCACCGAGATCGGTCTAAAGGTAAGGGGGGCAAGGGAGGTAGGCATTACACTTGGATTTCGAACCTCGCGCTAAAAAGAAAATAATTATAATTATTGTGACGATAAAAATAAGGACGATTTGTTCTGACATTTGATCGAAACGTTTTGGACGTCTCGTAAAACGTCTAGATAAACACTCACGACTATCTAACGTTGTATAATATGTTCGTTTGGTTTCGAACAATTAGAACAGACGAACGGTAAACAAACATTTAGTGCGCGTGTTTCAACGACGGCTGTAAATATAAACTAATAATATTGTTAAGACCTCGAAAACTCTTACGACACCGACTCCGGTAAACACTATTATTACGTTGCATTTCACATAGAACGCATAATGATCGAAAGCAGACGCATTGCATTGTGTTCGATGAACTTTCGACGACGGACGTTATATGAAATTACTACGAACTCTGCGTCGTACGCTATTTTATTACGTCTTGTTTTCACGTTTTACGTTTAAAACTTCGGGGATTATTCGATTCGGTCGATACCGTCGATTTGAATTTCATTTTTTTTTTTTTTTTTAATTCGGCCGAGGTCAAACCGAAAGGTTTCGGGATCAACAGCTGTTAAATAAATGCATCGCGGGCTCGGCGAGAGTTGACGAATGCGCATCGAGCTAAAACGGCGCAGAACTGCAGCGGTGCACATACCGTTTCGGCGAGATATCGCGAATTAAAAAAAAAAAACAAAAAAAAAAACGCCATCGTCGTTTCGCGGACGAACGACGGCGGCGGCGGCGGTAAGAACTAAAATAAAATATAATATAGCGACAAGCGAACACACGGCGCAGTATATAACAATATTTTATTACACTATAAAATTATATAATAATGATGCGTGTAATACTGCAACCGTTCGTTCGGCGCCCGCGAAAGCTAGTGAAACGTTAAGAATTTGTTTACCCGAGTACATTATATTATGTATTATATGTGTGTGTGTGCGTAAGAATGTGTAATTTTAATTTTTAATACGCGCTTAAATCTAATTTTACATCGCACGGTTACAATGGTAAAACTGCTACGACCGTATAGCATTCGCTGCAAACAGACAGTGTCGGTGTAACAACCACGCGGTTTAGCCGTATATAATAGAGTTATTTGTTAATAACGACAGTCGTTCGCGGCGACGACGACCAATGCGAGAGCGATGAGTAATGAATAAAAATAATTTTCATTGCGAAATAAACGCTAGGGAAAAAAAATTAAACGAAAATAAATAAATAAATCACTCGAACAATAATTATTATTATAATGTTATCTCATATTATAATAACTACTATACACACACACACACACACACTTGTCTGACCTTATCACGTCTAGCCGTTTTCAATTCTCACAATTATAATTTATAATCATAACTAGACCAATTTTATTTTTTATTTTTCGCTTATTATATTCACACCGGGCGCAATGAAAATGCACTTCGTTCAGACGTAATTTGAACAATTATAATTAACGAGTAATTTAATTACGCGTTGCGATTTAGTCGGTTGTTTTTTTTTTTTTTAATTCATTTTTTTTCTTCATTCATTCAACGGGTGTGCTCGTTTCAACGCGTCGGCCGTCCGTAATTATAGGCACTCGAATCAATATTATTCTAATTCGCAAACGTCTAAAGTGCTAATTATTATCAATGTAATGTTCGTCGGTTCGCCGTGTCGTTTTTTTCGCGTTAAACGAACTTCGCCGATCGGTCGGTAACCATAATATCGCCCGCAACACACGGCCGTATTTCGCGCGACGAGTTTGATTTTCGGCGAGCCGAGTTTTGGCCGCAGTTGTTTTAATAACGCGCCATTGTAAAATACGATTGGACAAAAAATCATTGCGTTTCCGTGCCTACTTACGTTTCATGATTTAAAAACGCGTAAACATACACAAAGTGGGTTTATCACGATAATTAAACTATTTAAATATTTAACACGTATACCTACTGCGAATATGTTATTATATTTTCGGGCCAGAGCTCGCGAGACAAACCGTAATTACAACGTGTGTGACTGCCGATTTTCAGGCTAATTTTTAAATCGGTATTTATTTATTTATTTTTTTAATTTCACAAATAATTATAGTAAATACGCGCGTAATATGGGCAGGTAGTATAGCCGCCTACCGTTTTGGACGTCCGTATAGTTAATTACAAAAAAAAAAAAAAAAACCGTCGACTCGTATTATCGAATTATACGCGCACGAAAAACGACTCTTTTTTTTTTTTTTTCTCATTTAATATTTCATAATATTATAAACGATTTAATACGAGAATATAAGACAAGCGTAGTCATTAAGTCGAACGTTTTACGTTCCGCGACGCGGCGCTGCATGTTTAAACATTTGACCACGCCTCGCGGGTTGACTAACCATTATGCATCTCCGAGTGTTAAAAATTTGCATTTACATTTCAGTTTGCAGTTTTTTTTTTTTATATATATGTATATATTTATTATCAAACGTTTATATTGACGTTTATGTTTTCGTGAAATTTTTATATCATATCGTTTGCCTTCTACGCGAGTGAAAAGCCGTAGGTTCACCTACCTACACATAAAATATAAATAACTACTACAGCGTGTAATTACGTTTGGGTAAATTAAAATCATTTTCGTATCTATCCTAACGCGTCGTGTACGTTACGAGTAATCTTTATTCACGTGAAGCGACGAACAAAATAACGAATAGGTTTGGGCATAATACACAGATCGATTTTACCGTACGTTACAATTTAACACGGCGTTAGGCATAAAAAATATGAGAATATTACACGTGACCGAGTAATAATGTCAATGTTACACTTCTATATTATCGCACGACCGTTAATAAAAATTAAAAGCTTTCCAAATAGGCAAGGACGTACGCAGAAAAAAATTTTGTGAGGGCGTTTTTGAAAATCAGAACTTTATTTTCAATTAACATACGAAATGTTATTATGAAAATCAATTATACTTACAATACTTTTGTTTTTAAATATAAAATTTGTTTGTATTTTATTTTAATTTTGCTTTGGCCGGTGTTCCACAAACACAATGTAATATTATACCTGTCTATTAAAGTATAATATAACAATTAACATTAAAATTTAATAAGCAAATAACTATACAAAAAACCAAACATTCCGGGGTTGTGTTCGAACACCCAAAACACCTCCCTGTGTACGTGCCTGCTGATATGGTATAAAGTTAAATACACGACGTTATTTATTTAAAATAATAATAAATTAATCATATTTATATTGTTAACGAATGATCGAAAAAAAAAAAAAAAACTCTACACGTTCTATCGAATGTATGCGTATCGATTCGACTCGAATTGAACGCGATTGTTTTATTCTATGAAACGGGGTTGTTCGAACAATAATTTATCGCATCGGACCCATCTAAGCCAATATTTAAATGTACGCCATACGCGTTTATGCTATACGTATATATATATATATATATTTTTTGTTATTTTCTTTTTTTTTTTCAAACCAAACAAATGAGATTTATATTAAAATTTTATGCATCTTCGCGGTTCTGAAACGTTCGATGATTAAATAAAACCTTTATTACGAATAGTTGTTTAACATAATAACGATATTTTAACTATAGACATTACGTTTTATGGTTTACGATTATAATTATACACTTGTTACGTCGTATAAATTACAAGCGCGCATTTCGTTATTGCGAACGGATTACTCGTGTATAGGATTAATTACGCAATACTGCAGTGCGATTACATTGCCTCGTGCACTTTGCGTTTAATTTTTTCTCCTCCTTCTAAAACGAAAATCTTGAAAATTACTCTAACGTAAACGCACCACACGCGAGCGCGCGCGCGGTCCCGAGATTGCGTGGCTGCGTATTCCCGGCAAGAGAAGCCGGGGTGTAGAGTAAATCAATGTAACCGTCTCTCCTTGACATTTTTCTTCTCCTCCCCGACGACCCCGACGAGTTCCTGGCCCCGATTTTCCGCGTATTTAAGTTTTGTAGTTTGAATTGTTTCATGGTAACACGGTATACCTCGTAAATTATTATCATTTATCAGTGTAGACGTTTCGTTCGTAGCGGCGGCGGCGGCGACAACGTTGCTAAACAGTATACTAAAACAAAACGCTGCAGCACTCGCGTCTGCCAGAAGAAGACATAATTATAATGTATTAAAACAAAAATCCCAATTAACGCTTAATTAATTCCGCTTTCAAACGGACGGTATACGGACGCGCATCAACGCGGTATAGCGCACAGAATATAATATAATAGAATAGAATATTACATTATAATTATTATTAGGTATACTATTTCGACTGCCGCCGCAACTCATCGCGGCAGCGTTATAATAATAATTGTCTGCAGAGACGAAAAACTCATAGCGGACGCGTATTTTCCGAGCGTACGGACGACGGGCTCGCGCAGAGTAGATAATATAGACTATATATATCACACGCCATCGCTGCAGGCAGGCTACGGAGTAATTAAAAGAGCGTGTAATTACATTTTTTTTTTTTTGTTTTTACACTCCTGCAGTGTTATTCCTTTCTCGATAATTATCATACACTTTTCAAACGCGATAAATATAAAAAAAAAAAAAAAGCACGAGATACCGGCGGCGGCGGACGGGCTAGAGGAGTGCCGCCGTCGCACCTCGGGTCCCACCGGCTTACAGTTACAAACAGATTTAATTCATTTCCCCGCGATAGTTTCAACGAAATATAACCATCTGAAAACGTCGCGAAAACGTTACGCCGGCATTTCTAAATAAATAGGTGACGATTGTTTTCACCCATCCCCCCCAACCCGGACTCGAGATATCTGATTTTAAAATTTAATTAAAAATCAAAAGATTAAAACGGTAAATAACTTTCGTGTCTTGTACGGCGTTTTCGGAAATCGCGAATCGTATATTTCACACACACACACACACACACACACAACCGTACTTAATTCATATTATAATATAACTGCGGCGTTTTGTTTGAGTTTTTACAAAATAATCTGGTTTTCAGGGAACGGAAATATTAATCGTCGGGTTATATAACTTTACGCGCGCGACATAATACGATTTCGTGCGATAACAACATTATGACTTTGTTTGTATTGTAGGTACCGTAATAATATTGATGGCTAGGGGAAAATTAAATTTCAAATCAAAGTTGAAAAATCCATATTTTGTTCAGCAAGAGACTAAATTAATCGAATTATTGTTCTAAACTTTCAAAGAAAAAATCCGAGGTAAATACCTATATATATAAACGCACAAAAGATAAACCGACCAGCTTCTTTCGTTAGGTTTCCCAAAAAGTTAGTAGGGCTCTCGATATACACGTTTCTCCTCCCCGGACCTTTTTGTCTCGGTCCGTCACTGGATACCGGGGGGGGGGGGGGGAGGACCGAAATCGGGTGAATTGTTCTTTTGAATTTTAATTCAATGTACCATTGTACTCGAAAAACGAGTCCGGACGAACGGGAGTGAACGCATCTGTTTCTCGGCTAATAATTTTTACCATTATCAATAATAATCATCGATAGTCATATAATTATTATTTATTATACCCACTCGACCCGGGAACGTCGAGTCGGAAAAATATGTTTTATGAAAAATTGAAAAATAATGTCGACAACGAAAATATAAAGCCGACGACGAGACGTTTAAACATCTCTTTGGAGATATTAAATACATAAAGCGATTTTAAATTATCATTTCTATATTATTATTACAATGGTGATTACAACGTTTTGAATACAATATTTGATTGCAATGGTTGAGCACGGTATTCGATTAAAATAATATTTGATTACAATGGTTTAATACAATGTTTAATAACAATATGTCGAGTAAAATATTTTTTTTAAAATACGTTGATTACAATGATTGAGATACAATATTCTATGTGCAATGGTTGAGTACAATATTTGATTACAATAGTTGAGTACAATGTTTGGTTAGTTTGACAATTTTTCGTTTTTTTTTTTTTTTTTTGTTAAATCTTAATGAGGTTAGTGCGCAAAATTTGTAAAGTCAATTTAAAGGAATATATATTTATTGGTCAAACTATAAATCCCTGCCTCTTTTTTTTTTTTTTTAATGTCTTCTTAGATTTAAATCGACATGAATCATTTCATAATCAAAATTAACTAATGTCAATTTTAAATAACAATTTCATTTTTGAACTTGGTTACTGCTTGATTGGTTTTTTCAAGAATTGTTCGACATATGGTAAAATCATCAGAGGATTGTCGCACACCTGTCTCAACTAAATTTTTAACATCTTCCATTCTTGCATCTCCTCCTTTGAATTCACAACTTAAATAATCATATACTTTTTCCAACGCATTCACACGGATTCCAGTCACGATTAAAATCCCACCAGCAATGACAGGATATACGAACATCCTCTGTGGTCGTTTCATAGCATTTGATAAATCCTTTCTCATATCCCTAGCTTGTGAAGCAATATTGTTTCTAAACATATTATTTCTATTAAATGGTCTCCTATTAATTGGTAATTTAGGTATTTTAGAGCCTTTTAAAGACCTCGATTCCCTAGGTTTTGCTACGTTGATATTTTTTAATTTATCAACATAAGTTTGACAATATTTATTATTATAATACGATTTTGGATCTGAAATTGAACTATTAGAACAAAATTGTGTCAAATCGGGAAAAGAGTCACGCATTGAATGTATTTCATCGTCACTAATCTCATTAAAATTTGAAAACAAAGTCTCGTAACATTCATAATATTTTCTAAGATCCTCTATATCATACTTCAATTGTAAATCTTTCCCAGCATAATCGTTTACATAATGTTTAGCACGTTTGTTAAACAGAGTATTCATTTCTAAACCATCGCATACAATTACTTTGTTATCAAAATATTTACAAGCTTTCCAATAGAGATCATTAAAAAAAGATAATTTGAGAGGATTTCCTTCAAATTTACCTATTGCGTTATCAATTTCATCCGAAATATCATTTACTGTAGAGATAGTTCTTATGGGTAATATGCCACTCGTATCAATTACAAAAACAAAGAAATTTAAAATAACAAATGAAAAAAAACAATCGCGAGCAAAAGCCATTTTTCCTCTCGGCGGACCCACTCTTCTGCTGGTTGACTAAACCAGACTGGTTTTAATTGAACTGGAACACAGACAAAATGATTTGCTTACAATAACGCCTCCTTGCCCGAATGTGACACGACGCTGTTGTTCGCTGAGTGTCTGGTTCTTCTTCTTGGAGCTGTGAAGTCGAATTACTGCTGGTGTTCACGGCTGTTTCACGGCGATTCACGGTGTCGGTAATAAAATAAGAGACTCGTTCAAAGTTAAACACTTCAAAACACAACTATGAAATATACTGGCCTAATAGAAACATACTGGCGCGAAGGTCCCAAGTACCATAGCTCGCCTGAATACCGTCGGCCGGGGGTCCCTAAATATATCCTAATCCGAGTGGTACCCCCGTCGTTCTCTCTCTTAGTCTACCAAATTCGCATTGACGTCAGAGACGTACTATCTCAACACTGTGTGAAAAGTAACATAATATTATAACAATGTTTTTGTTTATCGCGATTGTTAAATCGCGCGATGAGTGTTTTTTTTTTTTTTTTTTGAACAGGGCCAATTAGTCACTTGTATAGGGTGGTGACGTGTCATGTGTTCGAATGCCGTACGTTTGAACGCCGAATGTTCGAATGTCGTCTGTGCGAGAGGATAATATGTGTTCGAAATAACATAATATTATGTACGAAAAAAATAAATATAAATTATATTTAAAAAGAAATTACCCCGATGGCGTCAATAAGAAATACCGTCATACAATTATATTTTATAATATACTAAATTTTATATTTATTGATAGTTTTTACTACGTGTTTTTGTCGTCCACATCGTCGTAGACACGCCATACACGCAGTGGTTGAATTTTGTGGGGGGGGCAGGGGGGGAGCTACTCCGTTACTCTTGTAATTTTTCTCTTTATCATGGCGTACCCCTTTATTTTATTCATCAAGGGGAACACACGCGGCGTCCGCCGAAGTTTTTATAGATTCGATTTTTTCTTAGAAAAATTAAATAAATACGAAAAAAAAAACCGGAAGTGATTGATATTCAATTTAATTTTCGGTTTATTGTCAAGTAACTCGACCAATATATTAGCAAGTATTATAAGTCGAAAGCACATTATTTTTTATTTCATAATAAAATATTATAATACGTGTGTATATCGTTGTCATAATAATATGTGTCTGTTTAAATCGCGTGTTAATTCGCGAAATAAACTGCTAAAAATACGTATTTTTTACGAAAATTCTCGGTCGTGCCGGCGCGATATCGATCTATAATAGACGGAATTCGATGTGATCGCCGCCGTGCGCGTCACATGCAGTTCAGCGAAAGCGTCCGACGATACAGATGTGTCACGCAGTCGATGACCGTTTATTGTTTTCAACGGAAATCTGATATTATATTTATGCATGTTTTGAAACGAGCCGCACGTCACACTACGATAGTAGATACTGGAATAATTTCCATTGGTCATCGGTTATTTATAATTTATACATTGTAGATACGATCAGGACGTGTAACCGTTTGAGATGGGCGAGGCAATCGGAGTATTAATATTACAAGTACTTTGCGGGAGGACATAAGGCGAGGGGTGGCGGCAAGGGTAGAGAAAACGAGGCAGGAATAAGGCATGAGATGTGTCCTTATGTGCGGGGAAGCCGACTCGAACGGAGGAAAACGTTCTCGAGACAACAACAATGATTATTAGACTATCACAAACGCCCGAAGTGACGGGAATAGGTCTACGGAAGGAGGAAATGACTCGCGGCTATTGAAAGACCCGAAAGAAAGCGTATACCACCTGGAAGCCGTGGGTGGACGTGGAAGACACCGAATAGATAACGAATCGAAACCGGAAGGACGGCGGGTTATATATGGCGAGTAAGAGGGAACGAAACGGGGATTTAAAAATCAAATAAGCTCTCCGCCTCGGAACCGGGCGCAACACGATCGTTGCCGCCGAGTCAATACATATAACGTACAGCGAAACGATACGTACGGTCGGTTTTCAAAACTATTCGCAGCCAATATAGTCAGTGCAATAAAGAAATCGTTTGTTTCCATCGCCACGACGACGGTGCGTAGGCATTTAGTATAATCAGAATACGGTATCAATATAAAAAAAAACATACGAAATATAATATTTTATTAATCGCGATCGTCCTTCGCGCCTCCTCGTCGAGACGCTATTTATGCGCGGTCGCGTTATTCGCTATTTAATCGCGTTATATTTATCAAACGCTCGATCACTGTCCGCGTATACACTCATACGCACGTACGGACAACAACAGCGGCGCGCTCGCCTTATTTATTTTAATGATATTCATCGGTAGTCCCGCGGCCGTTGTGATGTCGGCGTGCCCCAATTATCGTTATCATTATTACGCGCGTTATAATCGTACGTGGCGGCGTTTCCGTGTAAATCTCGCGCGTTCGACGAAGAAATCGATCGCCGTGATTAATGGTCGTTGTGTCGCGCGTATTTCGCGTAGGCGTCCCGCCGGGGTACCTGCCGCCTCGCTGCACCCGATAATATTATAATGCGAGATGACTAATTGTCGTCGTCGTCGTCGTCGAATTCGTAGTGCGGCGAGAAAAAAATAAAAGTACATGACGGCCGACACCGCCAGTCGTATTATACGAATATTAATCCCGCGACCGCACGTTATTACCGTCGCGTCGTACATATTTCACGCACCTATTTAACGTCCGACGCTCGAAACGTATACATAAATAAAACTCGTTTCGCGCAAAACATATTATTGTGGAAAATGAAAAGAGAAATTAAATAAATTAAACCCCCCCCCCCTCTCTTCGTCCTTCAAATGTCCGACTGTAATAATCTCTGTCTCTCGTGAGCGGCTCGCGCCGTCGCGCGTCGGTTAGATACGCCGGTCGTGGAATGACGACGACGACGACGACGTGGCCCACACGTCCGTTATATTATGACGTCGTAGCGGCGAAGAGTCCACGCGGAAGTTTTGCGCGTGAGCGTTACCGACGAAAGAAGGAAAAAAAAACGCCCGTCTCTCGACTGGACGCGCCGAGAGTCGTATTATGCTTCTATAGCTCGACCGCGGTTTTCGGATACGGTGCAAACGAAAGAAAAAGGATTTTTCCACCCGTCGCATAAACTAGCAACGGCGTTGGGTACGAGACTGTATAATAACTGATCAGTGTACACGAGGATACGACTCTCTGTGTTGATTTGAAATCCGTATTCGTTGGAAAAAGGTCAAGCATAACTTCGGACCGCCGATTGACGAATATCACACGACCGGCCACGGCGTCGTGTTTTGCGATTGTAACGGGTGGAATAAGACTAGATTGTAGACAAGGACTAAAGAATGACTATGACGGTGCACGCTCTACGAAGACAACAATGTTGAATGGAATCGATATCGCGAGCATCGAGATATTAGATTTTGTATATAATCTAGGGACTATAATATATATTATAACGGCTAGAGTCAAAACAAAAACACGTTTCGTCGGTTTTAGAATATTTTATTTTATCACGCTGTCGATTCAAATGATATGTTTCATGCTGCTTTTATAGTATCGCCGGTGTGCGTGTGTGTTCTTTTTGACGCTTATTTTCCGAAAAAAAGTGCTCTTTTCAGTAATGGATCTCGTATACACCACTCGGGTACGCGAACGACACGACTTTACCGTATCCACGCGACGGCGTCTATAATACAGACAGACGTACACGCACACGTTTATTGTTTTCTGTGAGCGTGGAAAACGATCGGTGGCACAAAAAAAAAAACTGAAGAAGCTCTTGAAGAATTTGTTTTTAATGTCTACCGTTTTAAGAGTGTTTCTATTCCGATAAATTAATACGTAGAAAATGCTCGAAAAACGGGAAATTAAATGCTCGAAAATAGCAACGAAATCGCGTTACTTTTGAAAATAATTTTCATAAACTAATCGAATACCTATATTCTATTGGAATTCTTCGAGAGGGCTTCTAGAAGTTTTACTGGAGCCAAACCCTATCGTTTCCATCACTGCGCGTTCCCGTCGGCCGCGTTCGTCAAAACACTATCGGCGTGACGGCGGCGGCGACTTCGGAATAACGAGCGTTATTTATGTTGTATCGTCTTCACCGCAACTTTCGAGTTTAGTTCAATGCGCGCATTTCACTTAAAATTAGATTAAAACTTAAACTGTATCGCGATAACGCGGCGTGTACATGACGATCGATATAACATAATATAATACGTACATAAATAAACGACTACGGATGTGTGCGGTTGCGGGGGCGTCGTCATTTCACTATATATTGTTGTTCGCGCAGGATGCGAAATTGGGGAAACCTAATCTATGTAAAATAATTTGCTTAATATATTATACGCGCGAAACCAGAAGCAATAAGGGGACTATGCTCCGGTCGAAACGAACTGTACACAGTGTACAGACGTTTACGCGGACAGCGTGAGAGGGGAAGAATACGCACACATTTCATATCGTTTACGTTACGATTACGTTAAAATAATGTGCAATTATTCCAGTTTGAAGTCACTGTGAGCATTATTTGCATCGTTTTAAAATAAATAAATTTCTTTTCCAATGCATTGTGTAATCCACTCCCTAGTTATGATTTTATATTTTTCTCAATATGTTTATCAATTAGTTCTAACATTGTGTTTTCCTCAATAAAATTGGACTACTCGAAAAAAAAAAAAATCTATGATAAAATAACTGTGTTATCAAATAGTTTCATATATTATGTTTTTGTTCATATTTTATTATTAGTTTCAAATATAGCTCTCGATATACACGTTTCTCCTCCCCAATTAGTCACTTGTATAGGGTGACGTGTCATGTGTTCGAATGCCGTACGTTTGAACGCCGAATGTTCGAATGTCGTCTGTGCGAGAGGATAATATGTGTTCGAAATAACATAATATTATGTACGAAAAAAATATAATAAAAAACATACAATAATGAAATATTATATATTTAATTTAATAAATATATTAATACCTTAATTATAAATTATTGTACATTTATTTACATAAATTATGTAACACGTTCCAACCGATCGTCAATATCCTATTTATCATAATGGCGTGTAGTCGCAGCAATACAAAAGTACAAACCATGTCGACGCATAGTCGACACCCGCATCGGAGAAAAATCCTATTCTATGATGCTGACGTCGACTACGCGTCGACAGTCGTTTTTTTTTAGTAAAAAACCAAAACATTGATAAAAGTAACTACTGATATAAGTAGAGTAAAAGGAACCTATTCGACGAAAAAAAATGTTCCGCACAAAGAGGTCATTCAGTTCAAAACATACCGCAGTCAACGTGTTAATTTATCAAAAGTCTAATCTACATAATATCTACACATCATCTGTATCTCATTCGAGTCTCGCCCCTTTTTTTTTTTTAAATTATAAATTATTATAACTGATTGAGTTTCACTAACGCGTGTTACGACGGTACTAAATAAACTCTGTTATTGTTATAACGAAGTCCAAGGGGATTCAACCTCCCAAACTCCTTCTACAAACACGGTCAAGTATGTCATGTCATAATATTGTATCGACGAAAAATCCGAATAACGCTCGTGTTTATTATAATATTGCGTAAGCATTGAAACAATACGTCGTCGGTAGGTACGTTAAATTCTACGGTCATGACGAGGCTATCATCAATATTACTATATAGTGTCGAATTCCCGCTTACGAAATCGCGTCTATTCGCTCGTATAATGTTAATTAGACGGTTTTTTTTTATTTTAATTTTTTTAACGAGTATCGCGTTGTCGACCGAATAAGTATGACGGACTTATTATTCGGCGCGGGTTACCGCCGTCACCGCCGCCACCGCCGCTTAATTATCGACCGCAGTAATTATTACCCGCAGTGTGTGTGGTGTGTGAGCGAGAGAGTTTAAAGCGTCTCGCCGATACAATATGTGTCATAACGTAATATATACGTTACGGGCAGAGCAGATGGTAGAAAATTTGAATAATTTATTTAACGCCCGGTCATCGTAAAATACCCAGAGTATACGTATCGGCCGGTCCAGGTGATAAAAGTACGAATCTCTCTACTCGCATAACATAATTTACCTTATTTACTATATAAATCGCACGGACGGTAAATTTTAGTTTCTAATCGTGACGATATAACATAAACAAGGCAAAACTAAACTGGAACTAATAGATAGTGACATAGACCCACAACAAAGGGAAGGACTAACGTTTGAAAAAGTGGAAGAATTCAAATATCTAGGGGCAAAGCTGAGCATAAAGAACGACTGGTCTAAAGAAATAAATATACGTATAAACAAAGCGGAAAAAACCTTCTACGCATTACTGAAATTTCTCAACTCAAAAACGCTCTCGAGAATATCTAAAACGAGATTGTATGTGTCTATTATAAGACCCACATTGACCTACGGATATGAAGCCTGGACTACAACGATGACGACGGAAAGGAGGTTGAGAACTTTCGAAAACAGGATATGGCGAAAAATATGTGGCCCTGTGTTTGACGCGAATATGGGATGTTGGCGAAGAAGATTCAATAGAGAACTGCAGGAAATTATGAATCTGGCTCCAGTTACTAATAACTTCATCAAAGGTCAAAGGATCCAATGGCTAGGACATATACTAAGAAAAGAAGAAAACGACCCTGTACGGGTTGCTTTCGAGTGGAAACCAAAGGGAAAACGACCAAGGGTACGTCCCAGGAAGAGGTGGATTGATGGAGTAGCGGAAAACCTGAAGGAAATGGGCATAGAAGACTGGCGTGTAATTGCGCAAGATAGAGAAAGGTGGCGGGATATTGTTGTGACGGCTAAAACTCTTGGAGAGTAAAATGGCCAATAGAAGAAGAAGAATCGTGACGATATAGTCGTCGTAAACAAACGGATGATTTTGTTTTTCGATCAGACGAGTGCGCGATATAACGCTCGATCGCTTTGAACCGGCTCGACGTAGGCCCGCGCCTAGGGCGGCGTTTGAAATTCGCGTGCTATAGCTGATAATTTTTAAAAAAGATTACACTAAACTTATTACTACAGTTGTTAATACTATTATGTTGAATCGAGTGTGTGTGTGTGTGTGGTAAAAAATACTACATTTTTAAAATCGTTTTGCTATTATTAATAAAACAACGACGCGTAGAATAATATTATTGTAATCAATATGAATGCTCTTTGATTTTATAATATATCTACCGATAAATTGGTAATTTTTTACGATAAATCTCGTTGAAAATAACGACGCAGTAATGCCGAGCATTATATGCATTAACACACGCGTACAACGGCAGCAAAACTTGAGTTTGCCTAGTCGTCGCGTTTATTAAGCGCTCGAGCCCCGGGCCTGCTTTGAAGTCTAGAAAGTAGAAACGGATTTCCACTCGCGCGTACTAATAAGTATAATAATATAATAACGGATACAATAACAACCGTAGACGCCGGATTTCGAAAAATTCACCGGTGTATTTTGTGATTGTTTTCGTAACGGCCGATTAGACTTTTACACGCCCAGATGAAGAATCGCGGTTTATTACTCGCAGCGTTATTGCATAATTTCCGTCACGGACTATACGAAATTGTATCGAATTATATATGTATATTGTATATGTAACACGTACGAAAAATTGAAAATTTTAGACGTTGCGTAACATCTATCGATCGCAATTTCACGCGTAAAACGGTATTACGCGAGGTTTTTGTTTTTATCATGCCATTTAATATTATATAGGTACGTTTTATACGGCGTATAGGTAGCGTAATAATTTTATACGCTCGACGTCGTTAAATAAATTTCCACGCAACGGGCATAGATCACGTGCAGCAGCATTATGTTTAATGAGGTGGAAATGTTTTTTTTTTTTTTTGGAAATCCTTTTAACCAAACCGTTTGACATTTATTTAAGTAAATATATGGCTTTCGTTTTGACAATAATTTACCACGTCGGTACGGTGGCGGGCTTATCATTATTCACCACTCGAATTTTTTTTCGTTTCGTTTTGTTTTTTTTTTTAATTGGAGCTTAATATATATATATATATGTGTACAATTTATTTTTTAAAACGTGCCATCTCGACGCGTCTTGGTGGTGACCGTTATATTATTACTGTCCGTTTTGTTTTTCACGAGGAGGAAAAATAACCGTAATTAATCAAAACAACAATCGTCCGCAGCTGTTGAAATGTTTTTTAAACAATATAAAAGTCGCGCAAAAGTATTCGTCTCTATCACGCGTCTACGCGCATCTAATATAACGCGTGCGCGATATTATTAAAATGTTGGACGCGATTTCATTTTACGGTCGACGCAGATAAAAGTAATTTCTCTCGTTTTGTTTTACATTTTATTCGAAATAATCCGAATCTCCGCGTGCGAGGTGAACGACCGGTTCGCGTTAGCAATCGACGTTTATCAAACAATAATTCGTCGTCGCCCGGTTTAACGACTCGCTATCGAACCCTAAGCGCAATAGTTCAAATCGAACGCGACGCGAACACTTATTATTCTGTACGACGCGTCGAGTCTCCTCGAAAGCGTGGTTCATACGAATGCTTTTCGTTTTTCATCGCGCACATAAAAACTAACGAGAAATATGACGAAACGTCGATTATTCTTTAATTATCGCACATTCGATATCAATATTTCGTTCGCGTCCGACAACTATAGAAATGTGTTTAAACACGGCGGCGGCGTACAATCAAGCGAATAATTATACATTTTATACGTACGAACAGTATACGATATCATATTATGAAATATCAATTACGCGTGTTGTGCGAAATATCGCGTTTGATCCGCACAAAGTCTAGACAAGGGAAACTCGTTTGCAAGAGACAAAACTATAGATGCGCGAATTATCGGTGGAAATCGTTCGGACTTGGTGAAACGCGTCGGCGGGTTTGGATTCTACAACCCCTCGACCGATTCGAGCTCGCGTATTGATGTCCGCTGTGATTAATTCGGAGGCGAAATTGCGTTCCTGGTCGAACGCTCGCGACGTCCTGGTTATTATTCACACGTGACGTCTACGTATGCGAAAAATAACAATAACGCGTACGCGACGTATACAATCGCCGTGTGAAAAACCTAATCTATTTTCGGGCTCGAAAAAAACAATTGTTGTATTGTTAACGCCCGGGGGTCCGGGGCGAAATGTCGAGCCAGTGAGCGTTCATTAAAATTGCAGTTACGCGCAATATACATATATTTATATATAAATATTAGAGTCTATTGTTGCGGTGGCATCTGCCGCGAAGAAATGCACTGCAGTTTTACACTCTAATCGCAGTCGGAGGCCAAGATAACGGGAAAAGGACGATTTTTTTAAATTCATAAAGCACGCGTCGTTTGCGATGAAAATTGAATCTCAACCCACTATTATCAATGACGATTTACGTAGGCGATAAAACTACGTCAATTAAATATCGCCGTTTATTTCGATTTACTTTTTGTCGAAATATTTATTTCGTTCTTCGTTTTTGGGTATACTTATGGTCGCGATGTGCTTACGAGTTGACGTTATAACTATCAACTTATGTATAAAATATACGTTTTCGATGTTTTAATGATCACGAAGTATAAAATCTAATCACTTTGAAGATTCGGCAAATTTGTCATAATACATAATATTAACCATTACTTTTTCAAAATACATTTCGATCTCGCGTATCACTACTAACCTGTATAACACAGGTCTTTTTTTCTATCGCTCTTGTTTTTGACAATATTTTTAAACGACGAAAGAGAAAAAAACAATACACTATGACGAACTAATTAGCGTCTGAACCACGTCCAAACGGACGGTTTGAAATTTAGGAGACTATAACTATTATATTGGACGTCCGATAAAAATTTAAAGATTTTTAAATGCTTCTAAAACTGTAACCACTCCGACTAATAATGGTTTTTTCTTTCACGATCGGGGGTGTGCGATAACCCTCCCTCCCCACGCTCCTGATCGCAGTGACGTTCACTATTATTCGTTAACTTTCGATTGGTCGTATAAACAATCTGCCAACTTAAATTTATGAATGTTTTCACAAATAGTCGAAAACAACGCACAAACATAATACTTTGCACAGGTGTTTGCCTTGTTTGTTGTTTGCATGTTGACCTCTCGAATTTATCGAGCAATTATAACTTGTTTTATGGGATCGGCAAGCCTGGACCGTTCGCCAAAGTTTGGAAAATATTTAACTTGCGCGACCGAGTATAATTAATGAGTGTTTCCATACATTCTCCTTCGTCGTTTTATGAAAAACAGATCAATTTCAGCGTAGCGTATTGAAAAGACACAGGGCGATTCTAGTGGCCAATATGTTTCGGGGTAATGCGTGTTTGGTATGGAAAATTGAAACCATGCAACATGTAACGTTTCAGATCACCAAACAGAGTCAGAGTCATTATATTATTACATTACATATCAAAATGTCAAGACTCCTCAAATATTGTGTTGAATTACAGACGTACTGAGACATACGTTCACATAACTCGGCATACTGAAATAGTATACAATAATACTTTAATACTAACAATACTAAAAATTGATCAACAAATTATTTGAAAAAAAAAAATGTTATCGGTGCATTAAACCCGCACAAACGTGCAATAACTACGTCTGCAATGGTTTCTAGTTCCCATTAATTTTAGTAATCCCACACCTACCTACTACCAGTGAATTTTAAAATATAGAAAAATGTTAAAAACTAATATTTCTAAGCACAATTATAATGGTAATATTTATACGAATTAAAGACAAAAGGAAGAAAGAGTAAAATCTCATTACAAGTTTGAAAAACGATAATTCGACGGAAATGTATAGTGAAACTACGTAGTATTTTCTTGATAATCGAATAGGTAGTGCAGTATAGTACGAGTATAGTTATCGAAACGTCAAAGGTACGCCTATATTATACAGCCTCTATAATCACGCTTTTGTATCAATTATGTCTTTACATACTCGAAATAATTAGTAATCAAGTCGATAGATAAAGGAACAGAGTTGTAAAAACGAAGAAACCATAATAACATGCGCTTTTGGAAAACGATTACTCCCCCCTCCCCCAGTACGACTAAATATGAAAACCGCGCGATCGATTGAAGGTTGAGAATATTAAAAGTCGATGTCATAAACGCGTTTGCGTATACCTATATATTATATATACGTAAATACACAGTAAGTGATAAATAAGTATAGACCGTATATTTATTTTATTTTTTCACTTCATCGCCGTCTACGGCGGTTTCTAGACACTTCCTCGGTAAACGAAATACGCAAATAAAACGAGTTTGTATCTAATACAGCACTATTATATACCTATATGGCACGCGCGTTTGCTTCGAACATTAGCGTTTAGACGCAAAAAAAAAAATTGAAAAATTTCAACATATTATTCAATAAGTCGTAATGAAAGGTCGATGGCCACGGGCAATGGGAAATAATGGACAGAACATATCCGCTTAAAAATGTAAACGGTGTAGTAACACGCGACTGCGGTGCACATAGATATAGTTAGATATTCACAATTTTATATTTTAATGATAGCTCGACGACGCTGAGCTACCGTACGAAAACGTAACGAATTATTTATATCGGACGAAATTCCAAGTAAAAAGTGTTTTATTCGAATATATATTTTTATTTTATTTTTTTATAATACTA
The DNA here is from genome assembly GCA_948098885.1 of Drepanosiphum platanoidis. Lineage (NCBI taxonomy): Eukaryota > Metazoa > Arthropoda > Insecta > Hemiptera > Aphididae > Drepanosiphum > Drepanosiphum platanoidis. The sequence continues at coordinate 11,731,731 of OX402531.1, forward strand.
ACACAAGCGGTGCTGGGAATGCAATATGTCTCGAAAAACCTTGGAGAAAATTTCTATATGCGTGATGCACTTAAAATTCAAAATAACCCACTTATGAATTGCACAATATATTTTTGATGACATTTCCAAACGAACGAAATATTTTTTTCAATTCATAGAAGCACACTTAACAATGGTCGGCGACGAACGATTTTATCTGAAAGATCTGAAAAATGAAACAATCGATTTGGAACTATTCGATTTGACTATCGATGAAGAACGTTACGACGACGTGTCGAAAAAATGACGAGTAAATCTGGAAAGAACGAATTCAAGTGCACATTTCAAGGGAAAATCACGCGATTCCTTCCCGAAAAGAATTCGAAATAAATCTCCTCGGAATGTACCGATAATATTCTCAAATAACACGAAATGAAATGAAATGTCGCGTTCTCGGTCGACAGCAATATTATTCGCGAAACGGACTCGTAATAATGAAACGACATAGCACAGCCGGTTTTTAGAAACAACGCTCGTGTGTTCTTTGAAATCCCATAGTGACAATAGTTAAACTGCAGTTGAAGACATCCGGCGACGTTGCTTTGACGCGGGTATACAGCGAGTACTATATTAGAAGCGCGCAAATTCCCGAGTCCGCGTTTAGCGAAACTATACGTCTGAATTGGCGTGTGCGAACTCGCGTCTACGCTCGTACTCGCGCCAGATACGCGTACGTGTCGCTGATTTACGTTTGGAGAACGGCAACTGACGCGACGACGCGTCGCTTTTCGGCGATCGGCACGTTCAAATGCTTACCGATACGCGCGTCGACTGTTAATAAAACGAAAGAAAACAGAGCGTCCTGCCCGTCGTGGTCGCGAAAAAAATGAAAAATAAATAATCAACACCGTCGCCGACTCTCGGGGTTATTATCGCGATTACGAAATGGAAAATCGTCAACTCCTATGTGTGTGTGTGTGTGTATTGGCAGTTTCTTATTGTCTCGGCGGCGAGGGGAAATTTAACTCCTCCCCCGACGACGTAATAACGTATATTATAGTCAGACGAAAGTCTAATAAATCGGTCACGTCTTTCTCGGAGTTTTCGACGAACGAGTATATTACGTTTTCCACCCTCTTCTGGTCGCTATATAATATGCGCGCGCGCGCGCGCGTGTACATAGAAACAAGATAATTCACCAATACGTATATATATATATATATATTGCTATAAATATAGTCTCGTCGTCGTGTAGAACGTGAAATATATTTTTATATTAACTTATGGATATATCCTTTCTGAAGTCCGGGACGTTGATCGAAATATTCTGATACGGAGTACATTTTACCAGCCACGTACGAGCGAGATTGAATTTTAAAAATTCAAACGAACCGCTTCTCATTCTCTCTCTCTCTCTCTAGTTTTTTTTTATTAGCCTTTTTTTTTTTCTCTCGTTCTTATTAATATCGTACATTTTTGTTTGAACATTTTTTTCTGCGGTCGAATCGCGTCGTTCGTGTGAAAATCCGATTTGTAATATTGCGCGCGTGTGGAAATAAACGTAGCGATGCGGCAACGAAATAATAAGTGAACTCTCAGAATATATATAAATATACTGCCTGCAGTTTACGCGAAGCGACGTTTCACCTGCATACATTATTCGTCATATACATATTGTATAGGTACGCAGTGTGTGACGGGTATGAAAGTCGCAAGCCGTATACGAGATGCCGTTTTGTAAAAACTATATTTTCTCACACTATAATATATACAGGGTGTTTCGGGCCCCCACGAGATCCGACGACTGTGCGATAAATTCAGTACTGTTGGACCGTTTTAAAGTTTTCAATTTTTTTTTTTAACGACCGGAATACTACTAAAGCGCCAACGCGAGAAACATATTATTTTTTTTTTTTTAACGGATTTCAATCGTCACTACTAAATTATACGAGGGATTCGAAATAAAAAAAAAAAAAAAACGCTACGTTAAATCGATTAAAAAAAATCCAACGTACCCGTTTCACCCGCGATATTTTTTACATACGATTTTTTCAAACGTTTTACCAGGTCACGTCGTTCGTTTTCGAAAGCATTTATGAAATCTCATTAATCTTCTCGCCAATCAGTGTCATCGATTAGATGATCTGCAATATCGACCGTTATTTGTACGAGACTAATATGAAAAGGCTGATATTTTCGTTAACTTCAAAACGAGTCGACGCGTCGTCGTCATCAAAATATTTCCAAAGTGTTAACGATTTAAAAACTAAAGCGGCTACTTTTAAACGTTAAAAATTTAAAAAAACGACAATAAAACGTATCGGCTTTGGCGGCGCAGTGTTTTAGTAACTGTTACGAAAAATAAAACAAAAGTTATTTGTCAGCTAGATTTGTCCGCGGGACACCCAGTATGTCTGTATACTGTATAAAGTGTGTTCGTATAAGTATACTTTGTATTTTATTTATAAAAAAACGAAAAAAAAAAAACAAATTGATATACGGTTCGTTTTACATTATACGAAACCATTAAAAGTGTCTATAAAAAGTGTTTGTACGTGCGATGCAGCGGGAAGAGACGGAGAGAGAGAAACGAGATCGCGTGAAAAACAAAACAAAAAAAAGGAGTGAAAACGCGGGCGCGTTTATAATACATATCGTCTCGTACCTATATGTGTGCCGTGCGTGCTTGCATGAATAAAACATATGTTAAAGTTTAAGTCGGTAAAATATGCATGCGAGTAAAAATCGCGTCGAAAGGCTACCGCCGCCGTCGTTGCACCGGGTAAATTTGCGAGTTTAATAACTGAACATTTCGTTCGGTCGTCGCGACCCGTTCGCCTCGTCCGGAGACACGGAGAGAATGAAAGAACTGAAATAAAAACTCTGGCGTTTTCGTGCACCCCGTAACGGCAATAAAAAAAAAACGCGGAGAGAATGGATAAAAAAAAAAAGAAGCGACTAGCCAGCGCGCGCGGTAGCCGTGTGCTCGTCCGACCGTCGTCGTCGTCGACGTATGGGAAAAATCGTATTTTATATACGTGTGCGCGCACACCTGCAGCAACACAATCGTCTGCCCGGCTCGATATTATTATTATAAACGGCGACTGCGATCGCCGGTGACGCGTGTTTTTTTATTTTCTAACGTTTTCGCGCGTACATTTTTATGTTATTGCGCACCTATAAATAATGCGACGACGATGTCTCGCCGCGGTGCGCCGAATTTCAATAGCGTCGTAAAAAACGGACTCTGTTTTTATTATTGTTGTCGTGCGCGCGCAGTCATATAATTGTAATATGAAATCGACGTTTTCCTCGGAGACTTGGAAGAGGAAAACGCGTACGATTTATCTCCCGCGCAGTATCGATTACGCGATATAATTATTATTCGGGTTTGAGCGTAAAAGCGAAAGTCTAAGAAAAAATACACGTTTGTCGACAACTATAAAACAATAACGATCGCAATCGATTACACGGAATCTGTACGGTTCGGGGCGGAATGCATTTTTTCGGATTATTTTTCTCCAACACGAGTGTTAGACGCGTACCAGCAGGGACTTTTGGAAAAAATCGCCCGTCGAAAAATATCCACTTTTATTACGGGATTTCGCGTTCAACAAAATTAACGTCATCTACGTTTCGCGCGTGCACGTTTTCTAATGTGAAGCGTATCGAGTCGAAATCCTCTTGAGGACAAAACATTAGGTCACCTACTTCGCAAGTACTTCCACTTGCGAATAAGTCGATTTCGCCGCGCTATCTTCGGCACTCGTGGTCTCGCACGCCTTCATCAAAACTCGCATCGAACAAGTCGTAATAATAATTATACAAAATAAATTTTTTTTTTTTTGCTTTGTTTTCCGGTCCGCTAGATTTTAAAATTCTAAAAATTGCCCATCTACACGTGACCATATGAGTTGCCCGCCGTATGCGATACTCGCGCGTAATACGATCCTCTATTGAAATCGCCGGGTCGACATTTCATTAGGTAATAGATGAGTTCTTTGAACTCGGACGATCCGTGTCGATAATATCTCAAAGCGAATAATTATAAAATCGGGAAATCGAAACACGTGGCGAAAATAAAAAAAAAAAAACATTTTAAAGGCGAAAAGAGTTTACGGCGGAAAAACATTCCAATTAATTAAAATCCGTTTGAAGCGAAATCGATTTGTGTTTGTAAATTATTAATCTGACACGGGTAAAAAACGCATACAATTTTGTTTCAGAGCGCTGCCTCCGATACGGTTTTTATTATTATTAAAAAAAAAAGGGTAGCGCCGTCCGAATATTTTCTCGAAACGTTCGAATCGTATTGAAAAAAAAAATAACAATAAAACGACCCGAGATTGCGCCGCTGCTATCTACGATGACGCCGCCGTCGTCGTTATTATATTGTCGTCGCACTGGACATTAGCCACTACAATGTGTTTTTCACTTGTTTTCCCCGAGTCCTTGCACATCGGCCGTCCGCCATGGCCTTGGGTCGAGCTGGGTCAATAAGAACACGTCAAACTATTACAGCATTACGCTATTATCTCATTATACTACGAATTTATAATGTTTACCAAAAATAGAAAATAACAAGATAAAAATAATGCCATCGACATTACCTGTTTATTATGGTCATATCGTTTTGTCGTGATGTCTACCGTCTTGGCGGAGTGACCTCGAAACGACGAAATACTGTCTCCGAGCACACTATTAAAATTAACCGTCCGTTTCGATACGATATTATAAATACACTCGCATGTTCGGTTAGTCGGCTTGGAATCCAAAACATTTCCAGAAAAAAAAAAAAAAAAACCGTTCTCTTTTACGCGCTTTTGTCACGCGAATAATAATAATTATACGTTTTAAAAAAATATATAAACCGTTGCTTTTCAAATTCGAATACCAAAAAATAACCAAATCCGACTCCGAGATACTTCGAACTCGTCGAGTATACGCGAATTGTGCCGACAACCGCGCGGTTCGTTCGAAATTCAAAAGTACTGAGTTTTTCATTTCCGTCATTTCCACATTTTACAAGTGGAATTCGAATTTCGGATACGATACCCTAGAACAATATCGAGGCGACGTGTTCGTCCGAGAGCTATTTGATTGTTTTCTCGCGATGCGCGTAATCGCCACGCACAAACGTTTAGAATAAATTGTCGTTTGACCGATAATTTTTTTTTCGTAGGCGCTTTAATAGTAAACGGAGTTGCGTTCATTGTAGAATCGTTTTGTGCATTTGAAGACTTATCGTCGCTTTTAAATTCAAAGACAGCCGCCCCGCGCCGCCACCGGAGAGGTTTATCCGATTCCCGTACCTCTCTGTCGCAGTCTCCCGAACGCATTTGATGTTTTCGTAAAATTTTAAAAGCATATTTTTATCTAATTTCAGATTGTATTTTTATTTACGACGTCTAGACGGCTGTTAAGTTTATGTACAAACATTTTCGGACAGAAGCACAGAAGTGATTTAAAACGTTGACGTTTTCTCTCTTTCTCCTCTACAGATCAGAAATTGCTCGAAAACCGTTTCGCGTCGGAAAGTTACGTTGTAAAGGGTCGTTTTTCCAATGGCCCAATCGTCGGTTTCAAATTCTCCGCGATAACCTATCGAAAACCGAGAGAAAAATAATCTGGTGAATAGTGCCACAGCAATTTATGTTTTGTTTTTTTTTTTTTCACAAAATCTATTCCGGTTAGTTTTTGGCGTCTCGATAAACAATAATATACAATTCTATACAACTCGATCAGATTGTCACTCGAGGCGTCTCTATTTTCAAAACCGACTATAATCAATCGTTTCTCGAAATATTTTCATAGACGACGTGAAAAACCGGTAAAGATTTTATTCTACGATAATCAATCTTCGAATCAACATATACTACCGCGAACAAAACACGAGTTTCATTGTGGTTGATTTGAGATGCGAGTAATTGGATCGAAACCGGCGGTAAATGTTCCCGATACAATTCAAACCAGTTACGTCCAATATTCACGCCGTGGAATACGCGCGACCTCTTAGAAAAGACATACAGAAACGTCGGCTATGAGTTTGTCGTTTTTACGAAAAAAGATTCCTCTAAACGAGTAACATTTCGTCGTTACGGAGACGTGAATTTCGATTAAAAACGGCATTTTTAATGATAGTTATGCCCTGGTTGAAGTGTCACGGACCGGGGGCCTCGGTTAATACCTGATAATTTCGTCAGCGGCGCCATACGACCGGCAGAGGCGAAAGTTTTCGAAACGTTTGACAGTGGACGAAGATTCAACGCGTAAATAATAAATTTTAAGAATCCATAAGTACTATATTTATTATCCGTCGAAAAGATCAAAGAATAAGGATCGGCTCTCGTTAAACGATTATGTGTAATTTTCGGTGTGGTTTTCGAAGCTTTTAAAGCGAGCTTTTATACGTAATTTTATTATTTAACTTTTTAAAATAGGGCTAACACGTTGTCGTCGAACAACGCGGGTATACTGCTACCGGTTCTCAACTCGAGTAAGTATTGACTTTCGTTTTATTTTTCAGAACGATAATGGTTTTCATCTGTGCGGACAATGTGAATTATTTCGAAATGTCCGTCGAACAATATTACATAATATATGGCGTACGGGCAGGCAGGCAGTTCGATAGAATTCGTTATTGTACAAATATATGGGAAATAATTTTCGTAGGCGTCGTCGGCAGTGGCGATGACGTGCGGGCTTCGTAATAATAATAATATAGACGTGTTTCAGACTCGACGGGTGTGTGTGTGTGTGTGTTTAATTTTTTACGACCAATTAATATTAAAATCGAGACAATATAAAACCCATAATTATGGCCTTTAAAAATGATTCGGCGGGTTCCGCGGTGTCAAATGTCAAGCAGTCAGTTTATCCCGGCTATAATTAAAAACCGGCCTTGGAACTTTTATCCGTATATAATATAATAATTATTATAATATACAAGCGTCGGAGATTTTAATAAAACAAAACGTATCGATTTCGCGCCGCACGATATTATTAATTAAAACGTTAGTGGGCCCCCATTTCGTTTTCGATGCGACGCGTGTCGTTCTAACGCGAAAACGTCGCGCGACATAATATTATTATAAAATACACAATGCACGTATAAACTGTACTGTCTGTCTTGAAATTCTAGCTACGCCTAGGAAATGTCGACGAACGAATTTTCATTTCATTAAATAAATACTCTTTTCGATCTCGCGACGAGGATTTTTTTACGAGAATTTTTACGGAAACGCGGTAGGATTAACGAGAGTCGTCCACTCCCCGCAGTCGTTCCACAACGTACCCGAATCGAATATCCTAGTCGGGAAACCGAGTCGCGCGTATCTCTAAAACTATGTGCCGGTTTTAAAAAGGTTATGGGTAAAACGAACGCCATAAATTAATTCTCGCCAGAAGCGCAGTGGAATCGCAGACATCCTATTAGCGCTATCCTGCAGGAAACGCCGCGAGGAGGTTGGCTGGTATATATAGTTTCGCAACAAATTTTTTGACTCGTCCAACTGAGACTGTCTCGTACTTTTATTATTTATTTATTTTCGCGGATTTTTCTTCTTTTTTTTTTAGCACGTTGTAGCCATTAGTTATAATTCTGTCTCGTTATCCGGTAGGAAACACCACGAGAACGCTGGGGCTGTATAGTTTCTCGAAAAGTTGTTGGACTCGACCGACAGTGTATTTTATTTCATTTTCATATGATTTCATAAACGTACAACCTTTGGTTACGATACAGTATCGATTAAAAAAAGTGAAAACGTATATGATAAACCCGGTTGATAAATCTATAAACCGTCAAATTCTTTGTTATTTCTTTCGTTATTTTTTTTAAATATTCTTCACGACGCGAATTTTAACGATAATGTAAATTAAACTTGCATTTGTATTAATATAATATACATCAAAACAAATAAAATGGTAAGTAACGCGAAACAATTATTATAGATATTCCATCCGGTGAATTGGTTTATAGCTGTTTGTTGTTATCCATAAGGGGAAGTGTGCAGCTATTCGAATCAATTTACGAGTATATATATATCTACGCTTCGTATATTATATTGAATACGGAATCTCAAAATGCACTTATCTTATCGTTATAGAATTAATATTTGGGACCAAGTCAAACGGGCGCGTCAAACTGTCAAAATCACTCGAAAGATCCAATTAACCGGTTGATAATGTGTATCTGTTATTTGAGATTCGATTTACCAAGACCCACATTTAGACATTAGCATTAGTGTTAGTGTTAATATAAAGAGGTGATTTGGTTATATACGTAGGTGTTGTTAAATTTCAAGTCGCAAAATACATTTTTGATAAAAAGTAAAAATCATTAGGGAAAATATACAATCCGGGTCAAAACAACAGCTGGTTGTAAATAAACGTAAAAAAAAAATGACGACCTTTTTAGAAATATCGATTCAGGAGAAATATACAATAAACCCGTCTGAAAGTTCATTACTAAGCGAAATGCGATTATTTTAAAATTTCGAATAAATTATTGATTTTATTCATTTAGTATGCGGAAATTCGCGAGCGTCTCGCGTCTATTCATTCTAGGGGCCCTTCTTAAAATTTACCGGTGAACAAAAAACCGCCTCTCAATCTACGAACTACAAAGAGTATACGCAAGTGTGTGCGTCAGCTGTGTATTTAGTCCTAGGGGTGGTTCACCCTTCCCAAAAATAAAATTCTCTCTTGAAAAAAAAAAACGGTAATACTTGACAACACGTTTTGGACGAGAAAAATTCGGACGAATAAAGCCTACAGACGAACAGAACAAGACAATAATAGATAAATATAACGAAAGAAAAAAAAAAAGAAAAACAGGGCTCCAAATTTGTCAAATCGTCCTTGGAAATTAATTCCCAAAATACGTCGCTGGCGTTTCATCACTATAATCTATTATATTGCAATGGGTTTTTATATTTAACTCGCCAACTGGATGGATATATATCTCTAGACGCGTTATATTATGCATAGCGTTTAGAAAGTTCTCTTAAAAACCAAACTCGTTCACGTTCCTTAGCTTTTTAAAGGCACGCGCTCACGCGTTCGCGCGTACTATAAGGTCGTTCGTTGAATTTTTTATACAAAAATGAGTCAGTGTTTACAAAAATAAAACGAATGGTTTTTGTTTTTAATACTTCGGGAATAGAATTAGACACGTCTTAAAAAAACACCTCATAACCATTAAACGTTCTCGGTAATTAATTAAAACTATTATAATAACGAGTTAATATAGTGTACATTTTTTACGGCGTACTATTAGTCCAGCATACTGTGTATTAAAACGAACATTACGAAACAACACGAGAAAAAAGTATTATTCAGAGCTAATAAGTTATACGTATACGCATAGTTCACTATGTATAAATATAACTATGTGTTCAACACTAATTTTAAACGGATTGTATAAAACGTTCGAGTTCTCTAAAAATGTGAGTTTCACACGCGTTATACTCTGTTTCAAAATATGATCGAGTGACGTTTACTTGTCGTTCAAAGTCGTTTACACTAAGTGGTTTTTAAACGCTCGACGAGCGCAACCATTGACACAACTAGTGGAGGGGCTCGGGTAGGCTCAGCCCATCCGATTTATTTTTGAGTATTTCAATTGTTCCCGCGAGTAGTCAATACAACTATTGATTCGTAAACGATATTGTGTTTTATCGAAAATTGGCCGAGATATCGACGACCGCGACGGGACAAGATCGTTTTAGGTTCCTTTGGGCAGATACAGAGAGAAATGTGACGACAACTTCTTAAAATGCAGCGACATTTTTGCGCAAGTAAATATTTTCAAGACGGTCGGTGTAAAAAAAACCATGTTAATAATTCGCGTCAGACAAAATGCACAACATTGAAATCGAGATAAAATTAAACATTTAGTTCATGTTTCGTATTATTTTTTGACACTATAATATAGTCATTGGTTTTTAGGAATGCTTGTAACGAATTGGTAAATTCACCGTGATAATACTAATAATAAGTGCATCGCGCGGTGTCAAATCGCAGTGAAATACACCGCTTAAAAAATACAGCGCAAGTTTTCAACACAACAACAGACAACTGACCCGTTGGCGAATCGCGAACACCGGTTTGCCGATGAAAAATATCTTTTTCGCTTGCCCCACTTTATCAACACAAATATATCATCACAGAATTCGCAGAGTTCAACACCACCACTTTGCGTTGTCGCCAGATGAAAACGAAGCACGAGGCATATTATATATTATTAAGTGAGAATTATACTTGTTTTTTCGTCATAATATACTAAATGTCTAAATCGAAACGTACGCGAGTATTGAAACGCTAGAGTATTATTCGAATTTCGTTCGATGGTCACCGTCGATTTCGGACGACTCGTTTGTTAGCGGACAATTAATTTTTAATATGACTCGATAAACGCCGGGGTCGCGGGCACGAAGTGTCTCTCCGCGGGTCACTTTTACCGCGGTAGAATAAAAAAAAAAAAAAACGCGCGCGGCCGAGTCCCGGCCATATCGCCGCCGCGGCGTACGCAATGGCAAGTACGTAATAAAATATAATAATATTCTTCGTATTCGCTTTTGACCGCGTTTCGTCTGGCGGCGGCGGTTCGCGCGAACGTTACACGCGTATGTGGAAATAAAAAAAAAATCCCGGCCTTCGGGTCACGACGGCGGCGGTCGTATCCACGCGCGCGTCTGCTCGCTCGTCCGCCGCCCCGCAACACCTGTCTCCGACCCCTGCTGGCTCCTCGCCCGCCCTTGCGGCTAGCACGCCGTCACCGTGTTCGCTTTTTTTTTCCTACTTTTTTATACATACACGAGCGCGCGTGTACGACGTATTATTCTTCTCGAGCCCTTTGCCGAGACCGCGACACGCCGTCCCTCCCGCGTTCCAACCCTTGCCGCCCGCTCCCGTTTTGTTCGTCGATAAATAACATTCGGTTCACATGTGTTATTATGACTATTATATTGTTAGACTCGACGGCTGTCGCCTAGACGCTGTACAGTGCAGCTACGGATTTCTAAGCGTTGAAAACCCGCGTAGAGAAACCGTTTAAAACAATCAACGGAGACGATACGCATAATAAATTATAAAATACGATTTCGATTAATATTACACGAATTGCGTTCATGGCCGATGAAATTTGGTTTTAAACTGGCGAGGGAAAAAAACCAAATGCCCAATCGAAATCCGTACTTTGTTCGTCGAGGAAAGTAAATGATCTACGTCGTTTGAGGAATTTTTAATAACTAAAATGTTGTAGGCGACGCGATAAAAAATATGCGCAAGAGTCGAAGATGTAGTGATGACGAGACGAAACGGTTGATAAAAGATTCACTATCGGAGTGTAGAAATACTATTGATAATATTGATTCCCAAACGATATAATTGATTAGAAAAAAAGACGACTACAGTTATCGACATACCAATACGAATTATTATTATATCTCGGTCATATATTTTTATTTCAATACGCAGCCGTTCTGTAATTGCGTATAAATTTACATTATCGTCAACATTATTTATATCGTAAGATATAGTTTTCTCAATGCGCAGCATAGATAATGAAGAAAAACGAGTCTGGTCCGCGCGGTCGACCTCACCCAAGTTTCGACCCGTCTCGCGACACTGAAAGAAAATTCGCATACAGTTCAACTTATCGGATTTAGCGATTACTAGCTTCACATACATAAACTTTTATCATATGTTTTATTTTTTATTTTTTTCAGGTGTTTGATTTAAATATTGTAGAGAAAAAATGTAGCGTTTACTCGGTATTTTTATACTAGTTCGTTACACTCGATTTGTGGACACTCGACTGGGTTCGGGGGGTTTAAATTTTCCAAGCTCCCATTTGCACCGATGATCGTACCCGACAGTGGCAAAAACAGCAAAAAATAACAAATAATTGAAAACAATTATATTTTCACAGGCTCATTGTCTGTAATAACGGCTCTCTCGCGTACATTTCAAACTACACTCCTAAAGACTAGAGCGAAACTACATTACTCTCCGGATTCAGAAGCAGTCTTCAAAACCGTACTGCGATCCCCACGTCCGTTACTCACTATCGAATTCTATTCCCGGAAACCCTCGCAGAAGGCTTGAGCGGAAATAGTCTCGAGACCTTATATAATTAAACACTTAACCGTAACCTCATAAACACGCGCTTAAGCACCGCTACCGGATGGTTTACCCCAACCCCCCCGCGCCGACAAACCCTTATAATGTTAACAATAATATCCTTCGTGCTTATTATTGTATAGGTGTATACGCGCGTACAGATTGTGTAATTATCTGAATTTTAAAACATTTTGAAAGGGGAAAAAAAAGGACGAAATACTGGAGTCGGACGAGACTATACTCGTATATCGGTATGCGACCGATAGTCTTTAAAATAATTTGTTTTTTCGATTAAATTTCAACTACACGATAATCTCATAATGTTATTCTACACCAAAAATTATTTATGGTTCAGTATGTTCTCGTATATACTTCTTTTATTCATGATTAAAACGGGATAGATTTAATTTTAAAATATTTGTTGGTTTGTTAATATACTTAATTAACTTTATTTATAACTGATTTATCATTACAACTTTTTAAAGACGGGACAAACAAAAAAATAACCCTGAATTTAATGTATGTGTGTTACTATATTAATAATAATTATTCTATAAATATAATCGAATCTATTCTACCAAGATCTGTGTATTGAAATCAGTCTCAAATTTCACTCGTTTAGATAACATCAATAATCGTTCAATTCATAATCAATACAAACCGGTGTTAAAAAACCAACGGGTCATCATTTAAAAATATAATAACGTCGTTAATAAGCAGAGCGAACGGATTCGAACTCCTCGAGGAACCGGCAAAAGAGTTTCGATCCGATAATATTAAAATATGTAAACGCGACGATTTCGATTTGCGATCGTTTCGTTTTCGTTTAGAGACGTATTTTTATTTTTGATTTTGTCCGTTTTGTGTTGTTTTTTACGATTAGACTTTCGCCGAAAACATCGCATACTTAAACATACGGCGCGTTATGCGGCCTCGAGCACGGAACGCGTCTTGGCAGGCTCCGCGACGGTGGCGATTCCGTGCGATCGCCATTGAAGTATTTTAATGAACTGCACGCCGTTACACGCGTCACACAATATACTCGGCTCGCTGCCGCAGCGGCGACCCGTATGCCCTGCACCCTCGCCCCTCACCACAGATACCTATTATTGTTATCGTTAACCCTTTTTCCCCCTATATTAAATAACACAATAAATCGGCTTTAATTAACCGTCTCCGGTCGGCGGCGGTATTCCGCGATCCGGATCCGATACGGGTTAGTATCCGAACCGTATCGTAACGTAATCGGAGCGGATTCGAGAACGCTTTTTCAAGTGGACCCGCGGATTTAACCGCACGAATTAACGTACGTAGATAATACATGAGTGAGTACATGCACATACGTATAATATAGTGGTTACGATTCGAATGAAACGGATAGAACGGTATTCGTTTTAGTCGTCGGTTTTTCGGACCAAGACAATACGAGTATATACGTTTTCGAATAAATTTAAATCATATTCCAAATACATATTATTATCTCGTATATTCGTACTCGACGGTTTCACCTTGGATTTTAACACGGTTATTTGAAAACGGCGGAAAACAATTACGAAGCGTACGTTTTCGAAAGACATATACAAATTATCAAACTTAAATTTAAAATGTCGAAAACTTTTCGCTCTTTCCTTTTGGCTCTTCCCTTGACAATATGGATCGAGCCAACTGTACTATATTGATCGAGCACTACTCAACCGAAACACAATGACGTAACTGAACGTTATATTTTTTCCTCGTAGCCTCGTCGTCGGTTCTTTTTTATAAACACACACACAAAATAAATAAAAAGGTTTTAAAAATATCATTTTTCTTTGTACGATTTTGCGTATTCATATATAGGTAGACGCGGCTTTTGGGTTGTTCGAAAACCGTTTCGTGAACATTTACCAACTAGTGCATAATATACATACGTATATTCGTTCTTTAGGCTGGCACGAAGATACAAACAATTATACCTACCATTTTGTGCGCTGCATAAAGTTTTTATCTCGATTTATATTCATTCCCGTTTTTTTTTTTTTTTTTTGTTTACTTTTGTTCTTTTGTTTAAGTTTAAGTCCAGAAAAAAAAAATGGTCTATTCATAATATGTCGAGAATGATTATTATTTATCCAAGTAATTAAAAACTATATATTCCTAAACGTTATATAACGTTGTGAAAAAAAAAACCGTTCCGAGGTAAAAGATAAATTTGTTCATTTCGGGATGACAAAACAGAAAGAGATAAAAACCTATTATATATACGTTTTAAATATAGTTTTATCATACCTATATATTTCATACATGGACGCAACTCGAACAATTTTTAAGGGGGGAAGGGGTGAGGTAGTAAATCATTTATTATAATATATAGACAGTATGATATGCATCCCGTCATCACAAAACAATATAATCACCGATGACTTGAGGTGAGGCACAAAGGTCTTACGTGAATTTTTTAAGTAAACATAATGTTCATTAAGTATATTTTCCTTAGCTCATATCGAATATTCGACTAATAATAATAATGTCACTGAAGAAAAACTGTAGTTAAATTTAGGAAATAATATTCGTGAACATTTTACGTTTATCGTCTGCGATCAATAATCACAAAATAGATTCAGACCTTTTTTAATATTTAAAAAAAAAACCGATCAAACAAACAAAATGAATTTGGCTATCGTCACACCACTTATAACCTAGCAATAAAATGGTACACTCGGAAATAGGAATAACGAGGTGAAATCGATTTGGACGAACAATAGCTTCGTCAGAATGATCATCGAATATTCTCGTCCGAAATATTTTTCATACTATTTATTCGCTATACCAAGCGTCCGCGCTGTAGTTTTTTTTTCAAAAGCTCAACCGAACGATTTCGTTTGTTCCAAGAACGTTAAACATCTAATTTAAACTGTCATTATAAATCCAGTCGTGGTTGTGCGCCACATTTGTATTGTTGCAAACGAAGTTTCTACATTAGAAGTCCAGTGATGGAAACGAATTACCGCTCAAGTGGCAGGTACGTATACACCTATTCTTATTTCGTAGTTTTATTATGTTAAACACGCGCAACTATTCCAACTTAAAGTCACCGGGATCAGACGTTACTCGCATCGACGAAAACTTTTACTAAATTCCATTATTTTAACGTGTAATTTTTACTAAAAGATATAAAAAATACAGCTAGAATAACCGTTGAACAGTAAATGTTTCAAAAGTAAATTCAAATGAATTGGTTTTTTTATTTTTTTACTACAAAATAATCTACACACATGCATAATATGTATATAATCGATTTTTTTGTAAAATTAATTGTTTTTACGCACAATTTATAACCGTAGGGAATGCATTTATATACTATAAATTTAACCTATACGAAGAAACTTTAAAACAATGCTTTTCAAACAGAATATAGAAAAGAAATCAAAATTTAATTTTAATTATTTTGAATTTTCGTTTTATTTTCAAGGGTATGTGTTCTTTTTTTTTTTAGAGCATTATAATCTGCTTCTTCGTAATAACATACTTTTCCGAATACGGTTGAACTATTTCTAAAGAATACAAATAATTCCCTTTACGTTTTTTTTTGATAAAATGAAGTTGATTATAATTTATAAAAAAAAAAAAAAATCAAACGGGCATTGCTTTCTTAAATAAGAGGCCATTTACCTCCTTCGCCCTACCTCCCCCTCAGTTTACACCTTCTACGTATACTCATAATGAATATGACCCCTCCCCCACATCAAAGTAAAAACACTATGTTAAAAAATCACGAATGTTTGTAATAAAGTTCGATTAATAGAATTTTAAAGACGTAGCCGTTTGAATTAGAATCTAATTCGAGTGCAACGGGACAAACGAGAAAAAAAAACCTACTCGTATAATAGCCGAAAACAGTTTGAATTCGATTGGCCGCGGATCGAGAATAATATTTAGCAATCCGTACGTATAATGTTCAAGTAAAAAATCGTCGACGGTCAAATCGAACGAGATAAAAAGAGACGAGAAAAAATTAAAACAATATTCATACTAATTCGTGATTATTCGTGAAAAAACATAAAAAAAAAAAACCATAAAACAGTTTCGTCTGTTTAGCTAATACAATATATTGTCGTCGACGAACATAAACTATGATTTCACGATTCGATATGAAACGTAATAATATCATACATTCGTACGAGAGTAAAACTGGTGAAAAACGGGAAAAAACGAGAGCGGTTTTGATGGGATTGATTTCTTTTTCACCGGCCACGTTTATTTTAATAAATTATTCGACTATACGGCGGAACCGTTCCGAAAATAACAACGTTACTACGCGAACACGACGATCTATTGTTTTCGCGAGAGATCCTTTTCCCCGCCGCGTTTACTCGTCGAATTCTGGCGTCCGCCACGCGTGGGTGGTACAATGTCATAAACTTAAAAAGTTCGTCCGCGATCGCAATACGATAAAACTATGCGCACGATAATAATCGTTGTGCGCACGGTGGCCGCGCAGCTGCGGAACAAGACGAAAATAATAATATACGATATAGGTAAACGCCGCCCCACCGGTCGATGGTAATATATGCCCCGCGGACCGTATGAATATCGCGCCGTTGTTAAAATAATAATCAAACACACGCGTACACTACTGCTATGCGCTTTTCGAAATCAATGACAGGACACTCGTCAGACTTCCAAAAGCGCGTGCGGACGTTGCGCACACAAGAAACAATGTAATAACATAATATTACGTATAACGTTATCGCGCGTGCTCGTGACACACGAGTCTTTGCGGTGTGTTTTACGTTTGAGAGGGGCTAAAAGTAGTCGATCTGGGTTTCTATCTAACGTATATTTTCCAACTCCCATACTTTATCTACCTATTATGCTTATTAAACACGTATACGTGTGTTTAGCGTTGTACTCGCGCGCGCGCGGTTCGAAAACATATAAAAATTTTACACAGAATCGTGAGGGGTTTTTATATCCTTCCCCCCCCCTCTCAGATGTATTTTCGTGTGCGCGTGTAGGTATATATAGGTACATCCTTGTTGATGCCCAAGTTAAAACAACTAATTTGGAAGGTAAATCTTTTTTAAGCTGCATGGTAAAAAAGTAGGTACTTTATAAATAAAAATTTAATGAAAACGTATGATATTATAATATTATACTTGATTAATAAATGCGTCATACAAACATTTCACCTTTTAAAGTGTCGAACACAATATGATTATAATGATATTATTGATATTATTTGAAAAAAGTTCGCAGAGCAGTCGAGTGCCTGTCCCAACTACCCCGTGCGCACGCTATTATGATTTATCCGCATCGATATTACCTAAACATTTATCCAGACGATGTAAAGCATTTACATAATATACATCGACGGTGAACTGCAATAATTTAACGATCTCGTTTACCGACCAATGCCTGCGCAGTTACCTTGCTTACTAATTAGCCAATTTTTTTTATTTATAGGTATATATTATGTATAAACGTAACAAATACACTACATTTTTGAATCGAGTTTTACAATTAAATCCCAAAGAAGTATAGTTAACGTTTTATTGAAATTACAGCACTTACCTGCATGTATTCAGTGCCACAGCCGGGACCACAATTTATGTTCGAGTATTTTTTCACCATACTTGTATATCGTGTACTTGATCTGAAAAAAATATTTGTATATTTCAATAATAATTATAGTTAGAAGTGATGCGATGATATTTTGCATGAATCATTGACAAGTTCGTTCGAATAAAGGCTCGTAAAGTTCATTTTTAAGTAGGTATACCTACAGTGTTATTGTTTTTAAGTAGTGAAATATTAATGAATATACATAGGATATACTATTTAATAATTTCTGTGTTTGAGGCCTCCACCTCTCATAAGCCCTTGGGCCACCAATATAGTTTCACGTTACGCCTTTGCGTGCATTATTTATTTATTTGTTTGTTATAGTTATACGGGACATTTGAGATGGGAAACGAAATGAAGCGCAATGACTTAAAATATATATAAATTATAAACAATTAAATCGATAACAAATTAAGTTAAAGGCAGGATCTGCATTGGCGATTGATACGAGACGCCTCAAAGGATCATTGGCCATTATAACGTAGGCGTTATAATTATTACGCGAATACATTATAACAATGTGTAATAATTATCGTTTGTTCGTTTTAAATACGCGTCCGAAAAAACACGCGACTAAAAAACGTCCCCCGGAAACGTTACGCGTTTTGTTTTCGACTCTAATAGGCGTACTCTAACACACCGAATTCAATTAAACATTATTTGCCATAGGTGTTGTCGTGGATTTCCAATAAGGATGGCGAGCGCAGACCTTTCCAGACCACGTCTTTAGCGATCGATTATTACACCGCGTCGGTGTAATTTCCACGCGTTTTCCGCGGCTCCGGACGAATAATTACGCGTGTAATACCTAGCGGCCGATCGCGTCGTCTTCTCGTCCGTCGTGTGCACTGCCCCGCACGACGACGACGGTATAACATAACGACGGGCGAACGATGTGTTTTTAGTAGGTGTGGTTTCTAAGCAACACGTTGGGTCAATGACTGGAATTTCATTACATGATATACGTACCCTAGACGGGCGTCCCGTGCACTGCAGTTTAATAATGATAACATACATTTCGCGGCGATATGTTATACACACACACCACAACGTAGTGCATAATATAATATAATACAGTGTGTGCGCTCGCACGGAAAAAATGTCCGACCACTCTCAGCGTAAAGAAACGAAACCGTCTAATAACAGGAATAGCAATAATAATAAAAGCAATAAGACTAACAACACCAACAACAGCAACAACAAAAATAATAATGGCCACCCGCCGCCGCCGCCGCAGCAGCAGCAGCAGCAACAGCAGCAGCAGCAGCAGCAGGAGAGAAGGAAAACCAAAAAGATAGACAAGGTGCAATGTGACGGCAGATTGTGAGTACGAGATAAAATACACGCGATTTATTAACGCGAAATAATTGCACCTGTATAGTAATAATAATAATAATAGCCGGTACACGTTGTACCGGCCGCGCGGGAGTTAATATAAACGTATCACGGCGGTGTCTCTTATTTTTTTTTCTTCATTATTATCAAATTTTTTTGTTTGTTTTGTTTTTCATTATTTCATTTTTTTAACGCAGGAAAATTATAATAAATCGAGAAAACAAATTGCGAGCCAGATGGTCGGAACGATGGGGATTTTTTTCGAAAAACAACGTAGAAAAGGTAAGTAGTACGAGTGTACGGCATATATATAGTACGTGTATAGTGTACGAGCGGGTTATATTGTACAGAGGCGACTTTTCGTTATACGTCTGAAATGTATATAATGTGCAACGGATTGCATACGTTTCATATTGGCGCGATCGTCCGACCTAGTTGTTCGAAATCGATGTATCGAATAGTTTATTAAACACATTGCGTTCGCGATATATACTAGTCGTATATGTCGGCCGGTTCGCGTAAAAATCGTCCTCGCGCATACACGTAAAACGCATCGCGATGCACACTGCCCACACTGCCTTTAAATAATGGCCGCGCGTTTAATCGGAAGCGATATAAAAAAAAAAAAATGTAGAAAATTACAAAATCGGCGGAAAAAAGTAGCTGTAATAATAATATATAGCCGCGTATTGTGAGATAGTGCACCATATTATAATATCGATAATATTAGTACGAATGAGCGCAGCATAATATTATAATAACAACGTGTATTTTTTAATGAAAAAAAAAAAAAAAAATTAAATAAATAACGAGTTATGAGAGTACATTGTACATTATTATACGATGTACAAACAAGAGACGCGCCCGAGTGTACCCTATATAATAATTATTTGCAAAAAAAATACATAGGAATTTGTTTACGGCGTGTTATTAAAATCAATCAACGGTTTATGAGTACATTGTACGGTGTTATTATTATACTTATTTTGAAATTTATGAAGGAAAAAATAAACACAAATCGTTGCGATCAAACGGATTAATAAATACCTATTTAAATACGGATTCGCGAAAAGCGACAGGAAGGATACACGCGAACCTAAGTAAATTAAGCTTATGCCGCGCGCACGGGAATACCTAATATATGAAGTCGTTGATTATATAGCGGTCGCACGAAGAAAATGCATTATAAATCGCACGCGGGAGACTCGAAACGGTGTTTATGATAATCATTTATAATACATCCGCGAGTATGTGGAGAGATTTTGCCGCGGGATCTGGATATTATATTGTCTGCGCTGTGCCCGAATTTCAATTATAATAAAGCGGATCCCGTAACGAGCGATTTCCATACCGCGGTGTAATAAACTGTTCTTTCTTAGCCGCTTATAAGCTATAAATAAAAGAAAAAGAAAAAAAAACAAGGAAATGATTTTATTATTATTATTATTATTCATAAGCATCTACTCGCTCGTTATTAAATTATACGTCGTCGTAACGATTATAATCTTTGAAACGAGTCAATTTATAACGCAATCGACGACGTTTGTCATTAATTAATTGCTATCCGTCAAGACTACAACGTTTATCAACGCTGAATATTATTTAATCGATTTTCTAGTTTTCTACAGACCCGATCGCTGCAGTCGGTCCTTTTCTCATAAAGAACTCTGGAAATCAAGAAATACATTTGAGCTCGATTCGATCGTGCGGACGCTATATATCTCGCTGCTTACAACAAACCTACAATTCGATAATCTATTTATTATAGATATATTACGCTACAGATATGGTACTTGGTCGAAAATTCCAAAAACTAGAAAGTATCCGAATACGCGTTACGATCGAGCGTACTCGTACATACCAGTCATGTTATGAGTACCGAAAAATTGGCGCTCAAAAGTACCAAATAATTAGATCAGACGTCGGACAATGTCGGGCGCACGCGTGTGTACCTACCGATCCAAACACGCGACCGAAAAGCGGTACGCCGAAACGACGAAAATAATCATTTATGAAACCACTAGCTTTCACGTTCCGCGCTAGGCATCTAGAATAAATAATTTAATAATATGATAAATATCGATATCACTATCGTCGTGAATTTCGCACACGTTTTTCGATCTCTTTGAATCATCTCAAAAGTGGCACGAGCCTGTAACGAAAGTCTGCCGGCAGAACTACCGCGACGTGCTCAAGCCAAATAAAAAACTGCTTATATATAATATATATAATTATATTTAGTACGCGCACGTATTATGAATGCATTTTTTTTTTTTTAATTTCGTCGGCTGTCGACTGATGATAACACGATTTTGTGCTCGAAATTCAATGAGGCGCGCGCTCGCGGATAATTCTATAATATAATAATCTGATAAAAAAAAATATAATGTAATAATAAAAATATTATAATCGCGGACACGTGCGCGGGCAAAAATGTTTTTTTTTCACACAACACCCGCCCGTCGACGGTGTACGTATACCCATTTCGTACCACCGCCGCCGCCGCCGCCGCGGTCGTCGTAGAATTCAAAAGTCTCATTCAAAACCCGTGACGTGACGGAAAACTGGTTTGCGGAGTTAAAAATATTTCGCTCTTCCCGTTAAAGTGAATAACCGGTTGGTCTGAAAAAATATTATTGATGATGATGATGTGTCCGTGCGCGGTTTTAATCCTTTTTTCCTTCTCCTCCGGTTCGGAGATATTATAAATTACTCTACCGCACAGACGCAGCAAAAAAAAAAAAAAAAAATCAAGGGCCAAAAATCTTAATGGTTTCTCGGCGGTCGCA
This sequence comes from Drepanosiphum platanoidis, assembly GCA_948098885.1. Classification (NCBI taxonomy): domain Eukaryota; kingdom Metazoa; phylum Arthropoda; class Insecta; order Hemiptera; family Aphididae; genus Drepanosiphum; species Drepanosiphum platanoidis. The sequence continues at coordinate 11,753,561 of OX402531.1, forward strand.
GTCGTTCTCTCTCTCTCTCTCTCTCTCTATGTCTCTCTGTCTCTGTCTCCGACTCTCTCCGTCTTCAAATCGCGTATTATAATTATCTCCGTTTATTATTTTTAACGATTTTGACGACGTGCATATTATAAAATAACCGACTCGAATCGACGTATAATGGCTGGCGTGGCGTGAAACGAACCCGAGACAACAAGTCTAAGTCAGACTGTCTAACGGCCAATAATTGGTATATGCACAATAAGTATATATCAATAGGGCTCGGATTTATGTGCATTTAAAAAATCAAAATATTCAAGTGTTGGATTCTTTTCGTATTTCGCAATTATAATGTTTATGTAATAATAAAAAACTGTGACTGACGAAAACAGATTTTTCACGTGCAGACGAAGAATTGAGGACCACTGAACATTTTTATCGGCTTATTTTTTGTGCATAGGTGGTGCGATTCGTACTTTGTTATCGAGAAAAAAATTGAAATCAATGCAAAAAACTACAAATTCCATATAAACACTTAAACCGCATTTACGTATAAAAAAATGATAAGATAATATTATTATGTCAAATAAAAGCGAGTTCTGCGGATCATTCGAAACCTGTTGGAATTAATTTTGCACATGTCAAATGTGAAGTACTTAAAATAGAACATATCGAGCTCGCGAATAAACCAGAGTCCTATTAATCAGTGTCGGATTGACCATGGCCTCTGGACCGCGATTGCGACCTGGGCGATTTTAGATTTCTACTCTGTACACGCGTGCAGAATAATTACCGGGCGTTGATGTTGGACTTGAACCCAGAGACCACTAGGCTGACGTTGATCGGCGACCGTTACGATACGCGACTATGTAGAATTAGAACATTTTCATGACTAGTTAAAGATATTGCGATTCAATCGCGCGATCAAAGTAAATTGTCAACGAGAAAATAACATTGCGATCGATCTATAAATTATAATACAGTGCCTATTTACAATAAACGCAGCACACCATCCAGCAGGTAATATACTATATGTTGCACGGAATAGCGTGGTGGAGGGTATACGAGGGTATAATCGATTTTTCCTTTGTGCAAAGTCTATAAATTCGACACGGAGGTTTCTGGGTTCAACCCCCCTCCCACTGAAATTTTATTGAAATTTTTTAAAAAAAAATGTGTTATATTACATATGCATATATAACAGTGTTTATTATACGTGTAATGTAGTTTAAGTAACTAAAGAAAAATGTATATTGTTATTAATAATGTTATAGATAAGACCAGCATGTCCAGGACGTAGAGCTTAACGAAATTCGATTCATATATCATAGGATTTTCAAATATACGATTTTTGTTGCATTTTTTTAAATTGAAATCGAAATTAGTGAAAATTATAATGACTATATTAATAGATAACTATAATGTAGAATCGTGTAAGATAATGTTTTGAAAACGGCAAGCAATTCGATTAATCTTTTCTTTTTTTTCAATAATCGCAAAAGACAATTCGAGTGAGCTCTTTTTTCTAAACAATCGACCGTATCGCGGGTTTTTCGCGAGTTCAATTTTCATCCAATCAACGTGAGGTCGCGAACATTTTATATCATTTGGAAGATCGGTACAACGATGGACATGGCTTATTGCCGGCCGGTGTACGGCGTCACGTAGCTACAATGTTTTAAAAGTTGAAACTTTAATTTCGAACAGAAAATTCCCTCGGTGACTTTTGGCGCGATCGAACGTCCACGACACGAAAACTATAATAAAACGCTCGCTTGATTGAAAACAGTCGTTTCCCGTCAAACGGCGGGGTAAAGGTATACGATAAATAAGTGTTGCAGAAATCAACGTTCGGGTAGAAATAATGCGTTTTCGGGTTTCGACTAAATTGTCGTTAAATGCTAATACGCGTGACGGAACGATTTCCTTCGTTTATTTCGTGGATTAACTGTTTTGAATGGAATCTATGCGAACGCATTCACATTTTCGGCGATAACATTATAATATACACACATATATATATATATATATATAACTCAACCAGATGCCGAGATAATACGAAATTGCTCTCACTCCGCGGTCACGAAACAGTATTGATTCATGAATATTATTATTGTTCGACTCGGCGACGACCGTTTCGAACACAATATAAATTTAAAAATCAATATAGGAAGTGGATATAATATCGAGTAATCGTTTCTACTCTTCTACTTGCTAGAATCCGAATTTAAAAACACTATATCTACTATACCAAATCGTTAACGTTTATATTATACGATAACGATTTGTACCTATAAAACCGAAATAAAACATTTGGTAAACTAAACGTTTTAGACCAGTGGTTCTCAAAGTGTTCTCCGCGACTCTAGTGACATACCTATAGGCAGGTATTTGATAACGATCGATATGACGAATGGCAGAAACGATTTAATACTTTATCTCTTCCGCAGAATATAAGAAAAACAAAATTCCCCGGGGCCCCGCGATATACGTGACTCGTAACCCTTCTGGTCGCGCCCGAGTGGTTGTCGCAGTATAATATATAATTAGCAGCCGGTCTAAAACGCGGCGTTCTTTTCGTCGTCTTTTCCTATTTTTCGTTTATTTTTCTGTTTAAATCGAGCGGAAAAACACAAAAATGAATAGCAACGAGCACGATGGGTAGAAAAAAAAAAAAAACCACGGATTCCGACGGCCCTGGAAAATTGTCAAACCGACGACGACGGCGCGCGCCTTTACCTGCGGCCCGCGGGCGCGTCGTGACGTACCGTGTGCGTGGTAATAATAATATACACCGTAAGACAAATCGAGACGAGTCCTGCGCGCCGCAGCCGGGCCGGTAAATTATTACTTGCTATAATACGCGTAGGAGGAGACCCGCCGTAACGAACGTCGAAAAATCGTCATCGCGCAACGTCTTGGGTTTTGTTTTTCTACTTTTTACACTGGCGAACGGCGACCCGGCGCGTTGTCAAATATCCGAACTATTTATACACGATAATTTATAAGTTTTTTTTTATTTTCCGTGGGCGTATGTTATAAATTCGTTGGCGTTTCCGCGATTATCGTACGCGGTATACGGCGCCTCGATCGGGGGTTGCCCCCTCAAACAGTCCTCGAACCCCCGAAAATGTTTCCACTTTCACGTTTGTCTAATAATTCAATATCATTTATTATGAGTTTTAAGATTTGGCCGACAGGTTCGCTGTGAAAAATCAGTATGTTATCATGGCCTATCTGAAATAGTTTGTTATTAGAGGTATAATAGCCTACAACTACAATGAAATTATTATAATTATTATTGTTTTTGACATGAAATAATATCCCTCCAACAGGTTATCAATATATTGTGATAATGAAATATTTCAATGTTGCTTAGTTATGTTTTGTGAAGTTTTACAATTTCAAATGTTTTAATATCATGTTTAGTAAATAATTAAGTAAAAACATATTTTGATTGCTTCTCAAATAAAACTATTCTACTTCTCAAACGAATAAAATCCAAAGTGCAGTTCTACCAGTAGGTATTAAGTATTTAAGTGAAGATATAATTTGCATTCCAAGTATTAATGTAGACTTCATGAAGCTTATGAAATACATATGCATTTATTTTAATTCTAAGGATTAGTTTTTAGTTCCAAATCAGTTATTTGGTGAAATAAAAAAAAGGCGGTATACCTTAGGAAAAGGTATTCCTAAAAGAGTAAGCACCATTGTCTATTGGTATAATAATATTATTATCAATTAAATATTATATTGATGTACCTATAATTTGAATAGTTTTTTGTATTATGATAAAATATTTAATAAAATTAGGATTAAGTGGAAAGTTGGCTGTTGTCCAATGGTTTTAGATATTACACTGAAATAGAGAATACTTCAAAAGATAACAACATACAAAATGTAAGATTCAATTAAATATTATGTGTAAATTAGTGTTTAAATCTTATATTATTTTATTTTTATTTCACAGCATAGAATGAGTTAAGTGTTGAAACTAAAGTAATAGAGACTACTGAACAGTACATTTCAAACTATAACACGATGCAAAATATAAGCTCAAATTGAATTTAATGTTATACTAGTGTAAAGGTATATTTTACATTTTTAATTTTAATTTTATTATATAATGAATTAAATGTTGAAACTAAAATAATAAAGACACCTGAACATTCCATTTCAAACTATAACATGATGCAAAATGTAAACTCCAGTTGAATGTTGTGTGTAAATTAGGGTTTATATCTTAAAATGCTTAATTTTTTATTTTATAATGTAGAATGCATTTAATGTCGATTAAGAGGTATACTATCATTTAAAATCCCTAACAAAATAGATTTTTGTTCGTCCTGAAAAGTTGGGAAAACTGAGATTGACTATGATGATTCTTAGGCGATTATATAGATAATTTTTTTAAATGTGCAACTACCTCATTAAAAACTTATGAGCCGCTACCGATACTTATAAAATGTAATAAGAACTTGTAAACGTCTAGCTTGTCCACCGGCTGACAGAGGACTTGTCTACAAATATAATATAATAACCGTAATCAAATAATAATTCTGTCGTGATGTCAACAGTTTTGTGTACGGTTTTTAAGAGATAATTTTGAAAGCTATAATATAGGGTAATATACCATAATACCTTAGTCGGTGGTCAAGAGGTCAAAACACTATAAAATACAGTTGCAACTGTGATTACCGATTACAAATAAAATAGCATTCTAATTAAACGAAATAAAGCCGAAGTACTATACTGTCATATACAGCGGCGCCTTTTGTGAATAACTACTGGGTAAGCAAATTGTTCCAGAAAGAAAAAAAACACCTCCAGAAATAAATGAATCGTTAACACATTTTTAATCAAATAAGGCACTAACAATGTAGCTGATTTAAAACTGTAAAATAACTTGTATAATTTGTATTAATTGGTTATTAGATACTATAGTTATACAGATAAATAATTAATAATAATTAAACATAATAGAAAAAAAAAATGAATATTCTTTTTTGATTTGATTTTAATTGATTAGAAGATATTTGCGAAAATAATGAGTTTGATAGGGATGTTTACGATTCATTATGACGCAATAAAAAAAAAAGAGGTTATATCACTTCTATCGTTATAATTAGGTATCCACTAATAACTTATCTGTACGATTGATTTTTGGTGCAAAAATCACGTTTTCTTTTTTACGAGATAGCAAAAATATAATTTCGCCACCCATCAATCTATAGAGTGTAAATAAATATAATCGGTACTACTCACGGCCTGTCGATGTGCTGCTGTTCGGTGTTCCGTATCGGCTTGTGAAGTAAAGTAAGTATATATAGTAACAGATACAAAAGTCACGATTAAATAATTGAATTTAAATTAAACTTCACGACAATTATTAACACTGTTCATAACGAGAAAAATAAAATAACGATCGACAACGTCATCGACCATCGCGGAGAAAAATAACAACGTCAAAACCGAGAGGAACTTTTTTAGAACCGTCGTCGACACTATAACTGCATTTCGGTAAGCCGCTGTACCTTTGCGCGTCACTCGATCGGGTTGGGTTGCGCGCGCAGCTCGGCCATCGTTGGTCCGGGTGGGAGCTATCAGCTTGGCTTTCATTGGCCTCGTCAACCCGCGCAATATTGAACGCGACTTTCACGTTTATTCGAATTGTTTTTCATAAAATAACGTACTATCTTATATCATTATAATTACTGTCCGTTTGTGCCGTGTTTTGGAGCTGTCCGTCGACCAGGGCGAAACTCTGGCCAGTTTGCTGTATCATTTCGAGGCGCCCAACGTCGGGGCCATCTACGTTGGATACTGGTTGCTATTATTATTATTATTGTTTTGGATTATTATTATTATTGTTTTTGTATTGGTGAGAATTATACGCATAAAGAAAAAGGCACGGTATATTAATTCACATTTCGTATATTAAATCAAGGGGCCAACCGCCAAGTACTGTAGGAGCCCTTTGGTTGAACAATTACATACCCACTGATCCGTTGGATTGTTATACTTTTCTGGTGCAAAAATCACGATTTTTCGATGTGGTGGCGCTCGTTATCGGTATAAAAACTTACAGAATAACAATCGCCAACAAATTAACGGTAAAACACTGCAGTGTACCTACATTGTTATCATTTTCAAGAGAGCGTCATCACGACTGGTGATTTTGTGTCTATACGATAATAATAATATGTATATATCGTTACTATTTGAAAAAGACGGTTAAATTTTTAAACGATTATTATTGAAAATTGTTTTTGTTTTAAAAATAAAACCCGTCTCGTGTAGGTAGTCGAATAATAAAAAAAAAACAACAGGAGCCATAAAATATTAAGGAAAAAACCGTGGGTCAGCTGACCTCCCTTAACATCCCCCTGGGTGCACCCTTATTTTCACGTAATTTTATTGTTGAGTAAATATATACCGAAAGTGCTAACCCAAATAGGTGGAGCACAAAGGAAAGCGTCCGAGAACAATAATAGAAACTAAGTTAGAAAAAAAATAAAAAAAAATAGAAAACGAGGGTTACAAAACGATGGTCGAAATTTCTAGAATTTTATCCGCAAACGAAGAACACTTTATGGGATTGCCCGGAGGTTCAAAAGTAAACGATTGCATTTATATATATTACAAGCTGAATTATCCGGTTTCGCCCCGTGAGTAGTTTTATTTGTTTTTTTTTTTTTTTTAGAATTGAGGGTGACATACAATTTTTACGGCTATAGCAAAAACTAAACGACCAAATTCTATACTCCTCGATGGCTATTTTCTTCGTTATTACCACTTTTAACCCTCCTCGGGGGGGTTGAATTTTCGAAAGTCCTTTCTAAACGCAAGCCTACGTCACGATAGCTGTCGGTATGCTAGAATACATTCTATGGACAACCCCTATCGATTTGCTACTAAAAGACGGCTTCAAATTCCGACCAACAGAAACGCATAATAAACATTAAACACGTTCGTTTTTATATGGCCTACAGACAGTCTTACCGGTCGGAAACGAATCGTAAATTCGAAACTCACGAAAGTCACTCTGTATGCGCGCGCGACTACTGCGAGTACGTCTACGTTTTTGTCATCCGTTTCGCCGGGGGTCAGGTGACCGCGTCCGAGACGCGTGTGATATTAAACGTATGTGTGTGGTGTACACACACACGCGAACGGGAAAGTTCGACGAATTTATTAGGTACGTCCATCATTTTTTGGTTTTTTTTTTTTTATTTTTTCCCTACCTCGACGCGCTAGACAGCTGCCAAAACGTCGAATACGTTTTTTTCCACCCAATAAACAACGCGCGGCGGCGGCGGTTTTGGTACGTAAATAATAATTTATGCCGGGCGATATATTATTTCATTAGATAACGCGCGCGAGAGAGGTATAGGTGCGCGCTCGGTGTTTTTTTTTCTCTCTCGTCTTCTTATTTTTAAACAACAATATTAATTTAACGCATTTCTGCGCATTTTTTCAAACGTAGAGCAACGATCCCATTAAAATTACAAATTGACCCGATAGAATCGTTTTGAAATAAAATTTTCTACCCTAAAATAAACAATCACCTTAGAATAATATACATAACAGAATAACAACCGGGCTGGTTAAGCATAAAACATTCCGAGGAGCAAATATTTTTCACATCACTCGATGTCAGCAAAATAAATTAATATGATAATGTCCAGAGAGACAGAAAAACAGTAAATTAGAGAGTACTTAGTTCTTTTTTGGGAGGGTACTTAGTTCTCGGTCGCATAAATAGGGAAATTTACGTTTAAATTTAACAATTAATTGATGTAATCGTGTATTTCCGTGTGTTCACAGCTATGGAGTGAAGAAGCAGTAGAATTGGGCTTACCGGAAAATTTTATCGATCTCAGGAGACAAAAGTTACGGAAACAAGATAGAATTCAACCATTGATAGGTGCCGTACCGTCGCCGGATCGCATTCCTCTTACATCATCAGGTGAACATTTCATCGGCAGTAAAAATCAATATCAAATGTGTTTATGCCGTTAATGGTATTTTCAGGTTTCGTAGGATGGCGTTCTTCACATCAAATTTGTGATTTGGAAATGTTTGGTAGATCTTTTATCTACAACAAACTAGATACACGAATGTTGAAACCAGACAATGAGCCAGATCAAAAAAATCAGAGATTCATAATTCTAGGATAAACGTCTTATTTTATAAACACGTAGGTGATAAGTGATAATAATACTAGACGGTTTTCTAAATAAAATTTTAGTTATATTTTTTCATGTCATGCCAAACAATTTTTTTTGGTAAACAGCTGGTAATTTTTCTACAAATGAACACGGATTCACTTCAACAGCTACCAATTCTTCTTGATTTATGAAGTCAAAAAATACCAAATGCTGAAAAAACAAAAACAAAAATATACCCAACATGTACAAGAAAATAAAATACTCAAGTACTATAATAATATGAGGGTAACTATTGGGACGAGGTATTTACAATATTTCTCATATGAGGCAGAGGTTTATAGCCAATATCGAAAACAAAATAATTATTAATTTACACTTAGTTATTAGTTAAGTATTTATCAATCCGAAAATGTAATGAAAAAATAGAAAATAATGACAGTTAATTTAATTTAGTTGTATTTAAAACATTGAAAAACTTTGTTAGAGCTTTAAAAATATTAACTTTCACTTTTTAAAGATTATTAAAATATTTATTCATATATTAAAGAATCTAAATTAACAGCTAACGACAATAATAATTGAAAATGAGATTTACTTTTTAACGTTTTAATGCATTTAGATCGGAAGAATAAAAATGAAAAATGTAGATAAAAGAAACTATCAACATTTTGTTTACATAAATTCGTATGTGAGGTAATACTTGGAGTTGAGTATTATTTACCCTATCCAACCATATACATTGAAACCTTGGATTAATACTAGCCGCATGATTGGAAGCGGACGGTTTAGTGTCTATTGCACACAGTTCTCGATTGCATTTTCAAAAACTTAGTCACCATTGCACAAATAGTTCTCAGATGTCTGAAGTTGTTATGTTTGTGCAACTGGTCTTAAATCTCTTATCAGAAGTTACGATGAAAGCAATACAAAAGTATGAATGATTTACTATGGAAAACTGACAGAGGAAATTGTTTTGCTTGCGACTAGTTATAAAGAACTGCTCTTAATACACAGTGAGCATAAATATATTTAGTTTCGAAAGTACTAAATAGTTCTGATATAAAAATGATAATAAATTAAAAATGTCACTAAACTACTTGATTCATTAATTTTTACCAATTTAACACATAAAAATACTTAATAGAAAATAAAAATACAATACTTATATGAAAACTGAAGGCAGACATTTTGAAAATTATATTTGGATAACTTAATTCTCGAAATATTGATACAAAATTTACCAAAAACCTGCGTTTAGAAATATGAATGCATTTCTGTTTACGATTAGTACAGAGATAAACAACAATATGAGTAAAAAAATACTAATATCGGGGAAGGACAAATGTAAAGAATTTTATAAAATGTAAATTTACACTCTAAGCAATTAGAAAATGACCTTATCATAGGATACGTATGCAGGTAATTTCATAATTGTTGTGTGTTATGCTGTCTTGTGCAAGTAGTAAATGATCATGCGTGTTTATTATCTCCTGCTAGATACAGATGGTTTGCCTAGTGGTTATTTTAATAATAAGAAGGTAACTTTTGTATGCGAACATACAATTCAGATAAAAATGACTTCTAATCTAAATATATTCCAATTTCTGTTACACAAACGAATCATCTTTCAGCAGTCAGCCAACCAATGAACATTGAAGAATAATTTTGAAAACAAATTAGAATTCAGCTGACAAGTTTACTTAAGATCGGCCGAGTAATTTTCATCTCATTTACTTTTATTTTTAGTTAGTAAATTAAACTTTTAAAAATGTTGAAAACTTAAGAAAGTAAAGAAACAAAATGTGAAAATGAACTGACCATTCTCGAGTAAGACTTCATACTAAATTAAATCTTTTTTTTTCTGAATTTTTATCCCTACAATACATGAATATATTTACATCGAGAGAACTACCTGCAGAAAAAATGGGGATAGTTAATGGGCAAACATTTATTCAGTACTCAACTGCCTTAAATATGTTTTCGTAACACTTACTTCATAATTTTGTATAGTTTTAACAGAGTATTTTATAGATTTATTCGTTGAATTCTTCTTAATTTTTTTTTCTGGATCACTAGATTTGTCCTAAAAAAATACAAAAACGAATTAACCAAGGTATTCAGTTTTACAATTATTTTCATTAATTACTTCTTTTTTTGACAAAACATAGATGGTATTGTCATCCGAAAAAATCATAGAATCATTTCTTGAAGCATCGAACGTAATACAGTTAATTGGAAATGATCTATTTAATAATTCTTGAGGTGGATTTGAAAACAATTGTTCTGAGAAGTCAGTATATTTTCGTTTGCTTAAACTATACTCTACAATCTGAAAAAAATGATAAAAAATTAGATACTCTTTATGTAAGTGAAGAGGTCAAATAATTATTATCATTTAAAACACAATACTTACTCTTCGATCTGCATATGCAATCACGAGGTTTCCTGTTACAGGATGTATCTTCATGCTTGTTGGTGAACAATGATATTTCGGTAAAGTACAATAATGCTAAAACAAAACAAAAAATTTATCATTATTCTAGTTCAATAACGTCAACAGTTTAAATTATTGATTCCCAATGAGGGCGGTTAGGTTAGAGGACTTTTTGAATTTTAGAGGCATTTTACTTAACACTTTGACTGTGCAGCGTTTGACTAATAATGATTATGTATTGATGATGAAATTACAGATTGTGTATAAAATAGGCATTATCTTACCTTTCCTTCATTAAACGCGACAATATTGCTTTGCCTGTCTGCCGCAACAATATATTTGTTATCATTGGACACTTCCAGTAAATGTATTAGATCTTTAAAATCTGTAAAAATTACAATATTTATTAATCTGGTTTTGGGTAAAAACACAATAACTTACAAGAACTGGTATCAATGCAATGTTTAGTCGATAAATCAAATTTGTGAGACATTTTTAAACATACTAAAGTATTCTCATGTTTTGTTGCAAACCATAAGTATTCGCTATCAGATGAAAATGTCAACTGGGTAGAAACATCACACTCGACCGGCTGAATATCCGTTTTTTTAATCATAGGCTCATTTGTGATAGAATCCTGTTTGTCACATAAAATAGAGTTATAAGTTGTCATTTTGACAGAACAGATTAATTTAACATAGGAAACAAATTTAAATACCATAATTAAACTAAAAATTTTGAGCTTTTCTTCAGTCGAGTAGACAATCCACGAACCATCAGGTGAGATTGCTGAACACCGTACATAATCATTTTTCGAATATTTAATCGTTACTAATTTTGACAATTTATTTTCATACTTATGTTTGTCACCCAAATGCCATACATCCAAATGGCCTAGATATAACATCAATAAGTAACGAGCATCTGATGCTAGTGAAATAGTAGACTAGAATAAAGATTACAAATTTTAATAAAACGCAAATTTTAAATGGTAAATTTGAAAAAAAGCTTACAGTCATCAATGGAGGGTATTTGACCAGTTGTTTTGGAGGATAACTGCTCACAGACAAATATCCATCAATACCTGAGAAACAATGAATGCAATTCAGTATTAATAAATAAACATGAAATCATAAAAGACGGATAGTATTACCTCCAGAAAATAGTTTGCCATTAAAATGTACTAATGATCGTACTTCTACTCTATGAGCTACTAGTTGAACACTTCTTACCCATACGCCACTTTCAAGAGTACTATCTGATTTTCTAGACACCAGTTCATAACATACTATAACTGGATCGACACCTAAAAGTAAACATATTATTTAAAAAAAAGTAAAGAATTTTTTCATAATCTAAAATAGTTTATTATCGAATATACTAACCACTGCAATAAACTTTAGTTTGTGATTCATCTAAACAAACTACTTGTGCACTTGATTTTAGTGCTTGGTAATTTGATATGTTTGTTCCTTTGTTTCCATCCCAAAAACATAATTTACCACTAAAATATAGCATACGACAAGTAATAATAAATCAAGAATAAATTAAAAATATTGTTGTAAGATAATATTACCGAGAATCAGCACTAATAATTGTAAAATCTTTAGTCACTGCTATCGACGAAATAATAGTGTCGGTTTGACCAGTTGGAAGTTTGTGTACGGCATGGCCATTTCTTCGACTGTAGATTCTTATGGCGTTAATAGAACCCGTAATCAGCCATTCGCCAGTCGAATCCCAAGAAATGCAAATTATTTTACCTACAAAATAACAATTTTTCAAAATGAAATGTAAATGAGATGTAAAAACAATGCTTTGCTCTTACCTTCTTGCTTGTCCATTAATCTGTCGTAAGTTAAACAGTCTGACGTTATTTCAAATATGTTAATATAACCATCTTGAGTTCCAGCCTGTAACGATTCGACAATAGTCATGAGTTGAAATACACATTTATAGTCTGATGTAAAAACTCACGGCTAAACGTCCGCTTTCTTTGTGGATCGCTATGCACCAACATGCTCCGGATGTCACGGTTTTGTTATACTGCAATGTAAACACAACAAGTAAACAAACGGACAAACAAATCGCGTGCTCACACACAGTTCACATTCGAACTATATACTCACCAGTGGCGCAAGACTGTGCAGGTCGTGTTCTGTAACAGTGCCGTTTGCGCTGCAGCTGAACAATCTCCCGTTGTACCAGGCGAGTCCCTCGACACTGCTGTCGCTCATCAGCGTGCGGTCGATGTGCGGCTTGTGCGAAACGTCCCATATTTCGATGGACGCGTTCGACCTGCGGACCACCAAAAACTTATGAAACCCTGTGGCGTCTGTGGGGAAGGGGGAGGGGTAGGGGAGAGACGAATAAAAACAAAACGGACGGCGAAAAACGCTAGCGAAAACAAACGCCTTACCTTCCGACGGCCAACTTTTGCGAATCGCTTTCGACGACCATGCATTGTACGGAGAGCAGTTCGGGAGTGAAAAAATTCACCCTGTGCACGTCGAAGGAGCCCATCGTCGGCGACGACGACGCGCAGTCGGGAACCGTTTATTTGGAAACGAGTAACTATATGGTTCGGAGAATCGGACGTTTCCGGCGCCGATAATTCCAACGATCAGACGCGACGTTTGTTTACATTGCGAAACGCGTGTACGCGAACCATCGTTGCGAATGATAAATCTCTATTGTAGCGATCGTCGTGACCCGCGTTACGGGAAGAAAAACATAACCTCAAAGATCGAAACTGTGGCGACGAGAGCGGACGGAGCTGATAAGGGAATAATTGATTGATTTTGAATTGAGTCGCTGGAGAAAGAAAATAAATAGCATATTACATATAGGATTTTTAAGCGCACAAGTTTGGTAATTTTTTTAGAGCTACACGAGTCCTTTGTCCTTGTTATAAGCGTTAAGACTGCCGTTTTGAAAGTCGGCAGTCACCGGATTAAAATTTTTCTATTTTAATTACATTACTGATGAGAACAGTCGGCAATCTATAGTAATATATAGTTTATTGTGATGTTTACGAGTGCACAATATTTTTAATAATATGTTCCTATTTTATTATATTTTATAGTATAAAATACAGTTACTGACTTTATTTTTTAAACTGTAATTATTCGTTCTTTACCTCGCGTGATTTATTTCGATTGATGTTTCGGCAACGTACATTACTATCGTCCGACTCGCGACGACGGTAACAGCGGCGGCGACGACGAGTCCGTCTCGCAGTCGTCTTCCGACCGCCGACGCGAACGTTTCGCTCGTACGTTTCCATCGCGCGATTTCGTTTCGTGAGATAAATCGTAACGGTTGCAATTCAAAGAATGAAAACCCGAGTTTTCTCTTGACGACAATAATTGTGCGCGACATTCCCGCCGTTCTGTGGCACCCGTAGCGCCGAAATTACTATTGACGTCTGCGATTCGGATACGAATATTACGCGCGAATTTCGGTCGATTTTCGTAATACCACGCCGGGCTACACTGTTCGCGCGCGCGATGGTTTTCCTTAAACATTTTCTCGACTTTGGGAGACACTGCGACCGTTATCTATTGCCATCAATTGAATAATAATAATAATAATAATAATTTTATTATATTGTTAACACACGAATCTCTTCGCGAGCACATCACGCCGTCATCGATCACTATAATAATAGTTATTCAAAAATATTATTTCCACCGACCAACGCTCAGACGTCGGTAAACGAACATTCGCCCCGACAGTCTAATCTAGTCGTCGCCCATCAGATCCGGTCATGTTTTGCAGAGCTTTCTCCAAAGCCGGTGAGTATTCGCGACGTTTGTTGTATAATTTTCTTTCTTTTCGCATTATCCTGCAATGTCTCTTCGACAAGCAACGAGCACCGACCGCGTGATCGCACCCCCCAATCGTTCGATTCAAATAGATATCGTCCCGTTCCGTTTCGTCGCGCAGTAGACTCGAGTATTCTTTACTTCAATGCGTTTCCCTCCTGTCCACAGAGTCTGTCGTCTGTACGCTTTTTAACCTTACCCCTAGTCGTTACGATTTAAAATCGTACTCATTCGATTAAAATTCAAAGACTCGTAATTGATTCTCGCGTCGTATTCAATCATCGATACGTTTTCTAAATAGGAAAACATCAACTCATCGAATCGATATTCTTCTCGTTCTATTCTACGATGGGTTTTTCATAATGTACCCGCTTATCTGTTTCTTGCCCTATCAGAAATGTTGAGTTTGTTACCTGTTATTGCCAGTAAAAATATTTTACCGAGTCGAGTACATCAATTTTATTCTGTTAGAGTGTTACGTAACATATTCGGTGTTTATTTCACCTCGCATAGGCAAATTTTGCTCATTGTACATTTGCTTGTCGGTTCGAAACCATAATTTTTAAATACTGAATAATTTGGTAGAAATGCAAATAGTTAATAAGATACTTTATTGAATAATAATTAGTAAAAATAATTAGTTTGAAGCACGTACAAATTACATGTGTTTGTTTATATCTGTCTTCAGAATGAAATGTGTTTCAGATAAATTTAAATATATTTTATATTAATCTAAAGAATTTAAATATTAATCATTGTTATGGCCGACAATTAATTTATATCATTTATAATTTTTACACTCAGTTTTTAGTTTTTAAATTCTGAATATTGCTTAGAAATAGATTGTCATTAGCATTGTAATTTAATCAAAGCAAAATCCCTAATTAGAGACTTAAAATGCCAATAAATTAATTCTAATTTATAGATTCGGTTGATAGGTTTTTGTTCGATATATTTCTTTTAAAGCCATACCTTGACTATTGTTAAAAATTTAAAGTTAAAGTATTTAAAAAATTTTAATCGCTTACAATTACATGAAAATTTACATTTTAATTACAAATCTCAACAATTGTTCAGTGTTTATGTTTTGGTTTTGTAATTATTCATCTTCACCGTTTGTTGATTATGTACATTTTTTAAAAATATAATTTATTAAAATTTCTAATGTGGAAATAAAATATTAGGTAAGTAATTGATATTCAATTAAAAGTATAAACATAATATTATCATTTAAAAATGTTGAAATTTGAAAAAAACTATAAGTACTCATAATAATTTGTATTGACTAGAGTTTTGGAAGCTAAACACTATGTTAATTGTTAGGCAATAAGCCAACATTTTATTTTAAATGGCATGATGCTTTATGATTTTTTGAAACACAATTGCTCAATATTATGCAATTATTTATTTTAAACATTTTTCATATTAATGATAGCATAGATAGGTAAATGTAAATTTAAATTATAAAAAAAATGATTTTTCATTATAATATCAGATAATTTAGGTAAAAATTCAATTTTACCAATTCTACTCCCTAAATATCGAGGAAATCATTTCTTTTAATATTTTTTAAATCAATAAGCTATATGTTTTAAGTGGGCATTAAGGATATTATTATCATTAAGATACTATCCTAAATTAAGGTACATTTTATTATTTTTTTATTGTTATTGATATTTTAATCCAAATGATCTGTATTTAAAAAATTCCCGGGATTACATTTTTAATTTGTCTTCAACTAAAACGGAATCCCTGTAAGGATACACTATCTGGTATCAAAAAAAGAAATAAAAAAAATAAGTTACATCTAGGCTGTTATAAAAATGTTTTACTGTAAGCTGTTTGGTATTTTAAATTTTAATCATTTATAGCAAATCAAATAATTAGTTTAAAAGTAATTATTAAGTTTTTTTTTTTAAAATGTTTTATAATTAATTTTTAGAGATTTACTTTGTTTAATAATTATTAACTAGATGAAGTTTCCTATTTTTTAAATAATATACCTTCTAATTTTAAATGAATCATTGTTTTTCTTTTTTAAGTTTATAAACTTTATTTTAAACTTTTTCATGAAAAAAAAAAAGAAAACTGTTGAGGTAATTTTATTATAATTTATTTATTTTAGATGTGACGTCTTAAGTTATTGACTATATTTACAAAATGGATGACAAAAATAAAAAATTTAATGATTTGGAATCTTACATGAAGAATTTCGATTTAGAAAATGCCTCAAAATTGTTATCTGACACAACCTTTGTCACAGATAATGCTCGGAATATAATATCTCTTCTAGGAACGAACATTACTGAAGACAATTTTAAACATAAACCGGATTGTTTCAATTTTTGTGAAGAACAGTTACTTAAAATGGCACTACAAAAAGATTCCCAAGAACAAATTTTTGATTTTTTGGAATGTATTGATATGGAAGGTGGCAGATTGTCATCTTGCGTTTTAATTTCAGTAACTGTTTTGGAAAACACCGAGAGTCTTAGCCAAGCATGCTTAGAATTTTTTTTGCTCAGTACTTTTAATAGATTAAATGAGATGAATGAAAATGATTTAAAAGATATTTTACCAATCGTAGTAAAACATTTAACAAAATTAAATGAACATTTGCAACATGACAAATCGATGTTGTATTATTTTGCTAGAGTTGCTTTCTTTGTTTTACGTGCTAATATTGATCCGATCGACGAGTATATTAAAATACTATCCAACATTATTTGTGATCCATTTCTTTTACTTGAGTACGAATTTACAGAAATGCAAGAATACGTTTATTTGGCTTCATTCTTTTATCTGTACTTCAAAACTGGAATACTATGGGGACCTAAAATTTACAATCGGCTTTTTGTCCTAGAAAAATGTTTTCATTTAGCACTGAATGTGTTTGAAAATAATGACTTTGGGAAATCATTTGCCAAATTGATTTTGGCAAAATATAAAAATAATGAAATTCCGTTACACCTGTTGAATAAATGCCATGAACATTTTATAATAGAAGCTTCGCATTGTTCCGTGTATAGTGATCAGATAGAAGTCAGAAAGGATTCAATTGAATCATTGATGATTTACATGGATAAATTATGTTGTGATGCTCAATATATTGTTTTGAAAAGTTCATTTTTGAAATCAATAGACTCATGTGTGAAAGCCCAACTGATCACCAAAATGAAAGATCTGATTTTGTTGAAAATACGAACAAGACAGAATCTTGGATATTTTCAAGGAGAGCGGCTTATGGTAATAATACGGTTATGTTGTGATTTTGTCCTTAATCCAGAATGCGAACTTATAAAAATCAAAGAATACATTTTGGCTGTTATTTCACTTTTATATGTATTGTATTTCCACAAGGATGGCGAGTTAAAAATGGAAAATGCATTTTCAAGTTATATCAAACAATTTGTAAATAAACTTCATTATGATATTGATATACAAATTGAAATGTACAGACTAGAAAGCACGTCATTGGGCAGTAATAAAAATAGCGGTAAAGGAATTATGGATACAATAGATTTTGTTAACCTACCAGATAGTGAAAAGCGGGAACTTCTATCACAATATATTACTTCTTTTAAATTGATACAGTCAAATTTGGAACTGTTAAAATGCACTTTAAAAAGTTAATTGTTTCCTATAAAAATAATATTAAACATTTTTTTTACAGTTGTTAATTTATAAATATTAATTTATATTTATTATATTTTATATAAAAACTCTAATAACCTCTGTGAAATATTTGATTGATGATATCAATGAACAAAGCTGTTTTTCATTTTATATTTATATTGAGCACAACTTTAAAATTCACTGAGCTAATCATTGATTATTTGTATTTTTATCTATGTTAATATAAATTTTTTTTTTCAATTATTTGTATTTTTATTGTATTCCTATAATTTTAACTTTACAATTTGTTAAAGCTCATCATTCAATCCCTGAACTATATTCTTATAAATATAACTGTACGGTTCAGAGTTTTTTTTATAATCATACATTTTATCCATATGAGAATATACATCATATAATATGTCCTTCGCCTTCAATTCATGCGTGGTAAATAATTATACCGCTGACATATTTTTGTACATTGTATTTCATTTATATTTAAATGCAAGTTATTGTGCTTTTGTTTACCTTTCTGATCAAAGTCTATCGTAGTATTTTTAAAAATTGTATAAAAAAGAAATATCTACGGTTTATACAAGAATTTGTTATGAGTAAGTTTAACGACACAATAACTTTTTTGAATTCAAACTAAAAGTGAAATATGTTCGCGTTCGGTTAGTTTCAAGATACTTCACCCGTTGTCATATGACTTGATCAACGGAATGATTTAGTATGTAGCGTTGAAGAAGTCCGCGACTATAGTTGTCCACCGACAAGTGTCGTCGGTCCTCTGTAAAACCAAATGTTTGAGAGCGTTAATGACATTGGGAAACCGGCGATTTGGAAGCTGTGACTGATAAGTTCGGTCTTTGGAATTCGTACAAATGACATATTCAACCGCCGCGATTAAAACGATCGAAACGAACAATTTTGTGAAGAAAAAAAAACGATTTGAATCGTTCGAATCTCAACACATAAATCTAATGACAAACACGAGGACTCGACGATGTGTAGGTACCTATGTACATACGTCTGGGTAATGTAAAAATAGACGTTTTCCCTCTCTTATCTTTTTTTGCCAATTTTTTTAATACTTATCCATTATTTTTCGCTTGTTTTAAATAAACATGTTTACGCGCACTACACTCCTCGTATCCCAAAACTATCGACCGTTGCGAAATATCTATTTGATTTTGGCGTTTTCGTCAACCAACGAATTCAAAGTATATAGTGCCGAACATTGTTCACTGTATTGAGAAGATAGCAGCAGTAGATATAAATTCGTTATTTCCATCGTAGTAAAACTCAATGTCATACAATGAAAAATGTAATTTACATTGCATTATATTATATAAAAGCAAAATCGACGTACGGGGCCGATAGATACGCGCGTTCGAGTAAAAACGAAATCAATTTTTCAGCAGGTAAATAACGTCAGAAGAAGCCATTTCGTTGTTTTGCACTCGTATATTATTCGTTTATCGTCCGGACACTCCAAAAACGTTCGCACATTTCCAATGCAACGGCAACGTGTTTTTCGAGTGGCTGCTAGGAGAAAGGGTCTATATAAAATTACGCCTCGTCGTCGTCTTGTGTTTGCGACTTGCAACACGACGATCCCGTCAAACGATTCGATTTTGACCGGTCTTCCGATTTCTTTTTCACGTTTCGAAATGATGTAACTTTTTTTTCTTTTCTCACGAGCGGCGCGCCAACGAAAAATCACGCTATACCCTTCCTTTAATAATAGATTCGTCGTTGTAAGTTGTTTGTGACGTCGTCGTCGTTTTCGCGGAGTAAAACGCGAAACGCTCTTAACAATGTAACCTTCTGTAATTTTGTGCGCGGTTAGAATTTTTGTTTTTCCGAAATCGCTTAACAGCGCAACTCAAAGCGAACGCCATAAATAAACGTACGCTTTTCTTTATTTTTATTTTTTTTTCCGTGGGAAATGTGCGAGAGATAAAAATTGCAATATCATTACAAAACCGCCGCCGGGGGTGCTTTCTTAAATAATGAATTTCAATTATTCCCGAGAAAATAGAATTTAATCTGCTGCTGCTGCCCTCCCCTGCGTCATGTTTATTTAGCGGTTTGTTTTAACAAACTCAAAGTAAACAAGTATAAATATTAAGCGGGTAGACGTTTTAAATGTGATGACGGCGGCAGTGGAACCAGAACCAGATCTCCGTTCGATCTTAGTTCCTCATTTAATTTCCATCATTATTATTTTGTTGTTTTTGTTTTTACAGGTAATTTTGCCAAAGCTAATAATCTGTGCGCGCTGCGACTGAAAGAAATACCAGTAAGGTTATGTAGCGGTAAAAACGGCAACGATAAGATTACCGCCGAAGAAACAGTAAACGAAAACAAAGAATCTTCCGATAGTTACGAGCAAGACATCAAAACAAAGATACTACAGTCGTCTCTACCGTACGTTCCGCAACACGGGTGGTCCAGAGATACTATTGCTGCTGGTATTACATTTATACTGCACTATGATGTTATAATTTTAAATTTATTGTGTTTTACACTATATATTTGTGTTTTTGTTAATTAGGAGCCGATGAGCTTGGTTACCCAGACACTGTCCATGGCCTTTTCAGAGATCCAGGAGCTGAGCTGGCATTGCATTTCTACTCTTCAAGCAACGATTCGTTATCTCTCCTCCTTAAGGACGGAACACTCCAGTGCTCTGACGAAAAGTACCTAATAACAACTAATAGCAATACCAAATACCTATGTGAAAATTGATTTCACAATTTTATAGTAAAGCAGAGCTTGTGAAATTCCTGTCCCTCACCATCAAAACCAGATTGTTGATGCTCGAGCCATATTTGAATCAGTGGCCGCAAGCCATTGCTTTGCTATCCAAACCATCCAATGCACCTCACGCTTTGTCCAATCTCATGACCTTGGTTGATGACATTTGTTACCATGCCGGCGATCGATCAATAGATGTAAGAAAAATACAAATATCATCCTTAGCGTAAACATAATATAGTATAAATAAATATAAACCACATTGAACTACGTTACAGCGAACAAGCAAAGTTTCAAAGGCATCTAAATACTTATGGGAGTGTGGGACATAGAGAATATTAATAAAAATGAAAATAAACCACTTTTATCCTAAAAGTAAGTGATGTATTCAAATGTGAATCACGCCGTCACTGAATAGTACAAAGTTATAACAATACAGTATCAATGTTTATTGAAAAATGTAAACTTATAGTTTTACTGTTATTTTTTAAATCCCAAGTGTATAACAAAACTTATGTGTTGTTTATCCGGAACGCTGTTGCATAAATGTATAGTACAAATTGTTGTTTTGGTTTGACAAAAAGTTTAAGAAGATAAAAAGAATTTAAAAAAGTTTTTTGAAGGGACAAAAAAGAATGAATAGATATTTTCGTATAAAAACATAAAAATCAATTTAACAGCGTCTGAATGAGTTTCTCTTCATCTCTGAAATGCCTAAGCTAAGGTCAATGTGCTAATCCTGGATTGTTAAATTAAATATGTAAATAATTATTCGTCGATTGAGGCTAGACTAACTCACAATAACAGAAAGTTTAGTTTATTGTCATCGTGGTGTCTGTTATTTAGACTAATGTAATCTTATGTGTAATTTACAGACGCGATGGTACACACGACGAATAGGGTTGGCTACTATTTACAAAACCAGTGAACTTCATTTGTTGCAAGACAAATCACCAGAGTTTAATGACACGTGGAAATTCGTGAGGAGAGCAGTTGACGAATGTGTCAAACTGGATACAATGCTTGAGAGTAATACTAAACTCGCTAAAGATGTTGTCAATGCGTCAATGTCGACAGTAAGTGGTTTGATATTGTTTCTCGATGAATGTGTTATTAATTAATTTTTTTTTTGTTTTTTTTTTTCTAGGCTAAAAACATTTTGGGATTTTCATGGAACAGATAATTGCCTTGGGGCATCAGTCGTGTTCCTTCAAAGTTCACCTACTAGTTGTTATATTGCTGTTTTACCATTCTGCATCTCTTAAACTATTATAAATATTAGAAACTCGTACGATGAAAATAAATAGGTAAAAATTGTTAATTAACGACTACGTGTTAATTTATCTAATGTCAAAACCTTTTAGCAGTTTTGAAAAGAAAAAAAAAATTCCCATGTGAATATAATTGAAAATAGAAATTGTTTTTATTAAACGTTTTTTTTAGTAGACAAAATAGAATGCTTATAATAATAATTAAGTATTAATAATTAATATTAATAGAGCAAATGAAGAATTTGAAAAGTTATTAAACCGATTATTAATTAATAGGAATATACGCTACACGGTTTCAATAACCGTTTAACATTTCAAAATTTTTCTAAAATATTGTACACTATAATAATCAATAATAATCAATAATGCTCTTTCATATTTGAAACCTTAGTCCGTATTTTCAATCTAAAAAATTGTATATCAAATATACACACATATTATAATAACGTTATATAGGAATTACAAAATTAAAGCGTGATTTATCTAAACAGTCGAGTGAATGAGCAAGAACCTCTAACCTAGATTTTTAATAATAATAATAATAATAATAATAATAAATAATTTTACATGAATTTTAACAAACGTTGAGGCACTCCAGTAATAATAATATTATAATATCGTTGAAAGCGCACTCGGCGCCTTTTCCTGATAATATAACGGAAAAACTTAACGTTAAAAATATCACAGATTTTACTAATTAAAAGCGATAGAAAAAGTAAGGCATTCTGTTTCATATAGTCTATGAAAATAATAATTATACATGTTTATGTAATATATATATTTTATATAGTACCCTACATCGTTTGTCGTGAAAACAATATTTTATTGCTACAGGTTATATTTTTTTTTCTTTTCATTTTCTCATTTTGTGCTATTTGGTAACCGTTATTATTTATTAGAGACGTGTCTCGGATTGTCTATTCCGCTACTAAGCACAAAAATACACAATTGAACGGCAGTTTATTGAATAATCCCTAATGCCGCGCACGAAGGGGCGGCACGATTTTCGGTCGAAAGGAACCTTTTCGTCCGTTATTTCAATTCGTTTTCGCCCAGTTAGGCAATTTTGATCTAATGTATTTGATAAAAAAAAAAAAAAACATTTGTTGTAAAACCCTGGGTTTGATTTTTTTTCACATTTTTTTTTTTATGTTTTTAATTTTGACGTAATACAATCTGTACCGGGGGTACAATAAGCATTAGGGAGGTTGACGTTGAGGGTTGGTGTGGTTTTGGAGGTGGTTTCTAAATCTGGAGTAATAAAGCTTGGTTGTTTCAGTGACTTTTGGAATACGGAGGTCTGTGTGAAGAGTGTGGTTTGAAATGTAAGAAGGAGCATTTGTTATGAGTCCGGAGGATTTTAGATTGAGATATTTGTATTTTTTTTTGTATTTAAAATTTTGGCTGTGCCCCAGAGCTGTATACCGTACAGCCAGATGGGGTTTTTCACATTTTAAATCATAATATAATAGGTAGTATGTTTTTTGTCGAATGTTTGCAAATATTATTAATCGTTATTACTATTATTATCTCATTTCATTAATTTATTACTACTGCGTTTGCACTTGATGATAACTGTGTAAAATGTGAGCAATTTGATTTGATTAAAATATTAACAATCGCGTTTCATAATATTACATTTAAATTTGTGTATTGAAACATATTGAATTAATAATTCTGGTATTAATTGACGATGAAAAAAAAAATTACACAATTTACAGGATAAACATTTTTGAAATTTGTTGTCGCAAAAAGACACACGATTCAATTTTACTCTCAACGGAAATAACGGCAACAGATAAGTGTAACGACCATCAACGATCAAGCAAACATCTGACGCAAAATCGAATTAGCGAAACATTTTTTTTTTAAGACCTAGAGCAAGCCTTAAGGTACCTATACGATTTTGATCACCCACCCTCATTTATTAGCATATATTTTGGATTTTTTCGGTTTTTTTTTTCTTCACTTTTTAAATAAACGTATAATATGGCTGTCCGACCGCATTGTTCGCGTACACCCGCCAGTCTAAGTTTGCCCCGAGGCGATGGTTTTCATAAAAAAAAAAAAAAAAATCGTTATTCAACAGGCCACCCCGAGTGAATGTGAAGTTTAAAAAGCTTTGGTTTTACAACAGACATTTTTTCGTTTTTTCCGCATCTCAAGAGTTTACACGGATGACCAAAACGGTGCGTACTGGTCGAATGGCGGATATTATTACAGAACAGCCGAAAAGGGCCCGGGCCCGCGCTTTTTGTACGGCGGACGACCGTTGGCGGTTTCGAAACGCTTGCCGCCGAGTCGACGCGAATCGTATGAAATTTAAAACGTACGCACACTATTAAATCGAACGTATAACAGTTTGGGAGACTTAATCGGAAGCGGTGACTCTGCCCTTCTGCCGCGTGGCCTGCAAAATATATCTGATGTCGGCGATTTTCTTGGCCCTGGTCGCGGCCGCGCCGCCGTTGACCGACAGCGACGGTAGCGAGTTGAAGTTGGACCCGTCCTTCTCGTTTTCCGATTCATAGTTTCCTTGGTCGCTGACCGTCTTGTTTTGAAACCTGCGAAACGAACGGCACATATTATAATTTATAATACATGGTAATTACCAAAGGACGGACGAGTTTAACTAATTTTAATTAATTTTCCATACCAGTAGGGTATAACTTTTAACGAGTCGAACGTTTTTCTAGGAATAGTATAGCTATTACTTATCGATTGATTAATAATTGTATGCCATCACGTCGAGTTGATTTGTTTGCTTATATCACGAATTCGTGATGATTATTATGTTTCATAGATTTAAAATGTAGATGTCTAATATTTGTCGAGAATATGCGACATTATGTGAATAGGTCGGACGATTATAATATTGACAATTATTTTTCCTAATTACTAAGATTTTTTTTATTTTTATTCAACTTGTTACACATATGTAAGTAAGAAGAAAAATCAGACGAATACTCGTACGAGAGTAACAAGTAGATGCAGAGTAATAACAAGTAAGCAATATGGTAGCAGTCCAATCCGGAACCGCGGTTTACTCGCCATCGGCAACACGTAGAAAAGGATAAATTTAGAAATCGCTACCCCGTAGATGTTGTTGGTTAAAATTTGATTACACAAAGGGAGTTGGTCGCTCGCGTACACTCAATAGCAGTACGCGCGCGTGTATATATACAGTACGGGCAATCGTCGGATAATACGTTTTGAATAAATCATATTCCAATTAGTGCGCGCCGCGTCGTACAAAAGTAGATCGGTATACCAATAACCAAGTGTAATATCATAAAACGCAACGGCATTGCACGCGCACGTGCGTTTTCGGAATCATATTAAACGGACTGTGATTTAATCGAATTGTGAAAATTTTCAATACTATAAGGTGTATACATACGTACCTACTACTCGGAAACGTACGTAACGATAATATCGCCAGTAAATATCCGGAGGGCGATTACAACGAACCCTGCAGAATATAGGTACTCCTATCCATCTATAATAACGGAAAACGCGATAATATATAATTCAGACGTTTTCGGAATCGCGTTATAAACGGAGATTTTATAATTGCGAGGCGCCCTTAACCTAACCTTCGTCTGGCGTTCGAAAACGCGATTGGCAATTGCGCGTCCAAAGTACCCATCTACGAACATTGCGAAAACAATACTATCGCGCGTTTCCCGAATACTTGGCGGTATCGTTGCGCGTTCGGTACACAACTACCCATTCCGCGGGTCACTTAAAAGCATCATTTTTCAACTGTAAGTATGCTACAAATATATACTGTTTCACTACTTTGGGCGTCACGCGTACGAGATTCGTCTATACACGTTTTATATACCTGCGCACACCCGACCGGAAGCACACGGTCTAACGGCTTCCCTAAAGTATACGGGGCCTTAAAAATAAGTTGAACCTTTACGAACGAAAAAAAAAAAAACCGTCGCTCAAGCGGCCCGGACTATTCTCGCTGTCCTACAGGGCCAGTCCGCTCAAGTCAACAGGCGCGGGACTCGGGATGACATCGCCCTTTGTCGTATGATTTTATCGTTATCAATATTGTAAGCGTGATATATTTTTTACCGTTATCGAATTGGAAATAATTTCCATGTCCTCGATAATTTATTAGTAGCCGTAATGGATTGTTTTATTGATAAAATAAACTTTTCTTTACTCGTCCCTATCTAGAGTTTGCGACGTACCGCGGGGTCCGACCACTCACTTTAATCTCCTGTTGACGGTGCGATCGGACTTGGATTTCTTCTTGGCGGCGGCCTTTTTGCAGCAGTCCTCGCCGCTCTTGTTCGTGCGGTCCGACCAGTTTTCCGACGCGTAGTGTTTCTTCACCGAATCGCTGGAACGTTTGTGCCGGTTTCTGTAACTCACCCTGCGAACAAAATACCAGACGACAAACGAAATGTAGACGAAAATCGAGAAGATTATTTCAGTGTGTAGGCCGCCAAACCGACCGGGAAGAACGAAAAAAAAAAACAAAACACGTAACGCGCGACGTGATCCGCACTCACTTGCATCCGGCCGCGTCGTTGAGGCTGTCCGTGGACGACGACGAGCTGGGCACGACCGTCTGCTGCGATCGGGACCGCCGGCGCGCGTTGGGCTTGGGCGACCGGCACTTGTTCTTCTTGCCCGGCACGTCCAACAGCAGCAGCGGCTGCTGACCGGCGCATTGGACCGATCCGCCTCCGACGCCGCCGCCGCCGGTCACGTGTTGCTGTCGCCTCTTGCGCTCGCGCTTCTTGCCGCGCCTCTTCATCGCGCCGCAGTCCGAGCTGGTGAAGTCGTAAATGCTGTCCGAGTCGGTGATGCGCCCGTAGAACATGGGCGAGAACCGGAACACTGTTTTGTCGCTGAGCGGGCTCTCGCTGCGCGAGCTCACCGGGCTCTTGTTCTCGTCCGCGGACAGGTGATGGTGCACCGGCGGCGGCGGCGGCAACGGCGGCAGCGGCGGCGACGAGGCGGACGACGACGACGGCGTCGGGTACTGTTGCACCGTGATGGACGGCACCGGCTGCCCGCGGTACGGTGGGGCCCGCGGTTTCCGGCCCGTCTCCGTGTCGAAACCCTCGTCGTCCTCGTCGTCGCGCAGCTCGTCCGCCTCCACGTCCACGTCGTCCGCGTCGTCCACGCCGTCCACGTCCACGTCCACGTCGTCGTCGTCGTCGTCGTCGTCGTCGTTCTCGGAGAACGTGGTCGTCTCCGAGTCCATCTCGCGGATCCCCGGCGACCGGATCAACGGTGACGCGGCGGTGCGGCCGCCGCCGCCGCCGCCGCCGCCGCGCGACGACGATCCCGGTTGTCCGTCCTCGCCGCAGTCCAGCGGGCACAGCCGGGTGTTGGAGTTGCACCTGGACGGGCCCGAACTGTACCCGGACGAGCTGAGATTCGATTCCGAGGCTATTCTGTCGGCCCGGGAACACATAGAAAACGGGCTTAGGTAACACATGCCGACGCCGCCGCCACCGCCGCCGCCGCCGCCGCCGTTTTTCGACGAGTCCGTCGTACCGTTTTTCGTCGTCGTGCAAGCCGACTCCTCCGTGTCCGAGTCGCTCATGCACGTGACCGTAATGACCGGCGGCGGGGCCGGCAGGTCCAGCGAGCTCGGATGGTCCATGTCCCGCAGCATCTTGCGGTCGGCCGTCGTCGTCGTCGCCGCCGCCGCCGCCGACGACGACGACGACGGCGGCGGCGACGGCGACCATCGCTCCTTGTGCGGCGGCGGCGACCCGGGGAACTCCATGCTGGGCGAGTTGATCGGCGTCGGCTGTTGGACGATCAGCGCGGGAATGGTCAGCCGTTTCGCTCGGTCGGACGCCGACGACGACGGCGGCGGCGGCCGTTCGGCGGCGGAGGAGGCGACGTCGATCGACGGCGGTTGGGCCGGCATCGCCTGCGACACGGTTGGGAATCCAATCAAAAAACCACGTAAGCGTTTTACTTTAGAAAATATTTTTTGTTTAGCGTTCAGAGTTAGCTGGGGTCGCGCGAGCCTTCTCGTTTTCGGTCGGTTAGGGCGGTGGCGTGTTTAGAGAATTCGGGGCACTTATTTTGGATTCCGAGTGAAAAGAAGAATCTATTTGTATGTTTACCAGAGGCAAAAGGCGACGGGGAAATATTTAAATTATAGCGTCAACATATAGTTGAACATGTTCAATAAAACATTGTTAATTCAATTTGTCAAATAGCCCTGTTACACTCTGTATTTTAGTGTAATAGTCGATCATTCAATAGTTATAAGTTATAATTTCATGTAGATATTTAGATTTTAATATAGATTACTTTAATTTAATAGTTAAATTAAATAATACAATCGTTATCGTGTATTATAAATACTACAGTATAATTGAATCACGAAAACGAATAACGTACTACTAACTTTTTTCAATCATTATATTTGAATAAAAATGTGATGCCCCTTGAATCGCCCCATCTCTAAATACGCCACCGCAAAGGGACAACTAAAAAGTACATTTCTCGTGCTACTAAAACTACTTGTAATAACGATGATAAAATATTGAATCCACGATACATTAAATCGACTTAATAAATTGATCGATGATAATTGATTAAACGAGTAGATTGTAAACCTTCGATAAAATTCCAACTCGTCCAAATAATATGTCCGTAGTTTGTGAAAATACAAGTCATTCGCTCGATAGATTAATAATACCCATAATCAGCCCATTAAAAGTTTTTTTGAGGTTTAAGCTCCACTGTACCTACCGAATATCCCGAAAAAACGGGGATTAGTGAATTGTTATTTTAAATTATAATTGTTTCGTCACTAACGATAACGTTTTTAACATGAACATATTTACATTACAACGGAGAAAACCCGTAGTTTTTTATTATTCAATAGAATTTTGGTAAATTGTAATTTTTCGTTAGTTTTTCAGGGTTTTCTTAACTAACAAGAGGAATATATTGAGAATTTCGAAAAATTACTTCAAAAGTATCGATAGTAAATACAATTTGCTACAGTCAAGTGAAAAAACACGTGTACCAATCGAACACACGTCTTTTGGTCTGAAAATCGTACACAGGAAAAAAACATCATTACAGTGAGCCGTTATTTTCCTGGCTCTGCTCAGCAACCATAAAATTGCCATGGACGGTCGGAGTAGTGTTGTGAAATTTCAAGTATAAGGACGACGAGGCGTTTAGGTTTCGCGGGGTTTTCATAGGTTTTTTTTAACTTTTCAAACGGTTTCGCGCGTACAGCTCAACGCGTTCGTCGCGCGTTTATTTACGAATAATCGGTCGTTATCGCAAACCTGCTGACGGTGGTCGTCGTCCATGTCCTTCAGACAACTGAACGCCGATCTCCTGGATATGATCGGCGTGGGAGACGGCGACGGCGCCGGGGTCGGCAGCTCGTGTATCGGCGACAAACAGTCCATGCGATAGTTGGGCACTTCGAGCAGTATGGACGGCGGATGTTGCAGGCTGTTCAGCGGGTTGTTCGAGTTGTTCCGCTGAGAGCTCAACATGTCCACCACGGGCAGCTGTGAACGTTTAATTTTTCCACACACACACACACACACACACGTACACGTTGAATAATTTAATGTTTTATTTTCATATACCTAATATACGTATATTTTCAGGAAAAAAGTGTGCGGCTCAAATCAAGTATTCGAGGGTGCATCTCGAAGGAGGGGACGGGGAGCCCCCGTCTTGTTGGTACCTATACGCGTCGGATGAAATATTACGACGACGGTACGTATATAATATAAACGGTACTTTAACTACTGTACTCGTGCCAAAAACATGAGCATCGGATTTTCCAAACAGAACGTGTTTGTACTGTTTATCCACTAATGATATTTTTATTATTAAGGTCGAATATATACCTATCACTGTGTAATATACTTGGAAATAACGATCGCAACATAAATTTAAAACAATTCCCAAAGAATAATTCTTGGCAGCGCGTTTAATAACGATAAAAAAAATATAATGTGAGATAGATAACATATGTACGAGTACCGGGTATATTATACTCGTTTTAACTCGTATTATCAAACAAACCGCGTGCATCAAAACACTCGAGATAGTAACGTTTTGTGTTGAAAAATTGTCTAAAAACTCTCGGAGAGAATGCGATCACGGCTGATAGCTGTCCACTCACTTGGATCACGTTGGAGTAACGGTATCGCGTCGGCGACTCTTTGCCGGGCGAATGAGCTCCGTTCGACACGAACGACTCGTCCTCGCTGCCCACCACTTCGTCCTGCAGACTGGAGCAGCTGGGCGTGGTGGAGGCCGACAGGTAATTGCTCATTTCCGTCATGGCCATTGTCGTGTTGAAGTTCCGGAACATGGCCAAAATCGAATCGGCACTCATGGCTTTCTGGCCCGGCTGCTGCTGGAGTTGATTCAACGACAACAGATTCTGTTTTCGGTTGTTCTCTGTGCGGACAAAAACGAAACGCGCGTTGTAAAATCGGTCGATCAGACGAAAAATAGAGTACCGACAAGAGCTCCTGGCAATCAACAATAGTTCTATGTACGAAAAAACCCATTGCACTAATGTCAGCGAGCATAGGCGAAAAAACCAATTTTTTTTTTGGAACGGGAGGAGGGGCTTGTCTTCTATAACAATAGTCGAAAAAAACACCCTCCATTAGTCTGTCAACTAGTTATGGATTTGTGATAAATTCGAATAGTTATTCTAGTTCTTTCGGAAAAAATGTTTTTTTTTGTAAATTTATCAATGGACAAAAATCGAAGTTTGATTTCTTTAAATTTAAATTGAATTAACATTGCTCGCAAATAAGTTAAAACATAATAATATTTTCACAGTAGGTACTGCGCGCGCATTACGATTTGTTTTTATTACAATAATTATAAAGTCGCATTTTGAACTGTATGAAAACCGTGGAAAAAAAGCACACTGGACTTGGAAATTAGGTCGAGGGCGGTCAGTATATTCCGCGCGAGGACGAAAAGTTTCAAAATCAGTCACTGTAACAGGAGGGCGTGTATAATAATTCTCGTCGACTACGCTCGGCTCGATCGGAGAACGCGTCTACAACCAAAGTGCGATTGCTAGAAATCACAAAAAAAAAACCTACGTCGAATCGTCCGCAAAACAATACCTAAAGTATAATCCAGACTGGACAAGGAGTCGCTGGCTTGATTAATGCACGGTTTTCTCAGATTGTTTTTCGACTGCGCGTCCACCTCCGAGCTGGTGGAGCTCATTTCCGACTGGAACTTGTTCATCAGCCTGGCGAACGTGACTTTCTTTTCGATTTTATGAACGGCTTCGTCTGGATTATTAGAAATCACGAAATTGAGTAAATTTTTTTTTCCGTTAATCCTCACGCGCACGCGACATTATTTCAGATAGTACATAAAAGATAGGGCTCAGACTTTGATGTGGTTTTTTTTTTTAACGTCTTTGACGGGAACTTTCTTAGATAAAATATGCTTCAATAAA
The DNA here is from genome assembly GCA_948098885.1 of Drepanosiphum platanoidis. NCBI lineage: Eukaryota > Metazoa > Arthropoda > Insecta > Hemiptera > Aphididae > Drepanosiphum > Drepanosiphum platanoidis. The sequence continues at coordinate 11,785,090 of OX402531.1, forward strand.
ATAACTAATTTTCATCTAGCGTGTTTTTCTTTTCAGGGCAATTTTTTTTTGTTTTATAGGAGTTTTTTTTTAGGTCTAATTTTATCCGTTTATTACTATGTGAGATAATTTATTATTAATATTATTCAAAAAATATTTTTTTTTCATTTGAAATATTTATCGAGTATTATATAATTTAACATTTATAAATAACTTTTATAATTAATTTCTAACCATACAATTATCGGGTAAAACAATTTCAAACGTATTTTCATGCGATCAAGGTTTCAAATTAATTTTCGTAGGATTTATTTGGTTTTTTACGTCGTAAATGCATATTTTTTCATTTTTTTTTTTTTTTAATGGAATTTTATCGTTTTTGGAGGGCATCAAAGTCCGGTCCTATAGGCATAGGTCGTATCGTAGTAACTTGCCAATCGAACAGTCGTTCGAGAAACTCGTCTCTTGCGAAATGTTCGACTGCGGCAATAGTATGTCGTTGGGGCCGATATTGTTGTTGGACAGCTTTTCCACGAGATTGATCTCGTCGTTGAAACTGGCCTGCCGCTCGAGCCCGGGCGATATGAGCTGTTGGAGTATTTCCGACTTGTCCGCTATGGTGGTGCGAAATTTCGACGGCGAAGCGCTCTTCTGCTTGGCGCGATTCTGGCTGAACCCTGCAACAGTGGACCGTGTGGCCGTTACAACAGCGGTCGGTCATTCGCGCGACAACGGCTCTCCGTCGAGTTATTATGTAATGACAATAATTATCGATAAATCCACACAAACGACGCGTGCTAGGTTCAGAAACGGGTTGAAATTAAAAATATAACACACAAGCTGACGTACGTCGTGTTGTTGTCGCAGTAGTTTTAGGGCCGGATCGGCGTGGACGATCGGGGGACGTCGGGCGTTACTCGACACACCTCGACTATTTCGGTTGTAAACGGTGGCTTTTAAAATATTATTAAAAAAAAAATTTGTATTGCAATACTATAGAAATTTCTTTCACTATAGGCAACACGTTTTTTCGTCGAATATTGTGAAAACGTTATGCCTAAATTATTATCATTATTTGCAACACGAACGGGAGAGACGTGTAATTCGATTTGTAATTATTGTATTTTATTACGAACGAATGAACTTGATTAATTTCGACAGAATATGATTGTAAAACATAATTCCACGGAAAAGTACAACTTGAGAAATTAAATGTCACTGCTGCTGTCGTGTTCAAATATTCTTATCGCCATGCATTTTTACATGTCAGAGTTAGAGAAGTGCAACTGTGCTGTCACAAAAGTTTGCCATGCCAAAAGTGTTGACCAAATTACGTCACCACCGGGGCCCTCCTGGAACCCTCGCCATTTTCCCATTGTCAAACTCGGATGTATGGGAAGTTTGAAAAAGCAAACATTTTATATACCATATACTTTACTGGTATTTTATTTATAACTATCCTACTAGTTTGTACTTTCAATACGGGGCAACCACCATAATATTAAGAAGACGAAAAGAGCAAACTAGATATAGTAGTAGATTATAATAATATTTTATCAACAGCGAAAACATTCTTTTCGAAACGTAATGAATATCGGTAGAAAAAAAAAATCGGTGAATAAATTTGTGTTAGTCGTTTGAGTAGAAAAAACAAAAACAAAATACGGACAAAACGCGTCGAGTTAAAGCTTTGTCGGGACGCAGGAAACGGGACATATGGTTACCGTACGGTATAATTACTATGGCGATCGTTCAATCGGCAAAAGAACGCGAATGAAATATATTTTACAAAATATACTTACTATTGTGAAAAATAACTCGACTCGTTAAGTATAACAAACGATATGCCTATCGGCGTGTTTTTATACAAACAATTTGTTTTAATTTCTAAAGTAAAATAATAATTACTTTACTCTGGCCTCTTGATCCAGCCCTACACACTGCGTGAACCGCAGCGTAAACCACTGCGCGGTAAACGTACTTTGTATGCGTACAGGTAACAATGCACGCGGGTAGTGATGCGAATCTTAATAAATTGCAAAATAAATTTACATGAAAAAAGAAAAGAAAGAAAGTTCGAGTTTGCGGTGAATAATAATTATTGTGTTAACGGTCACTTGTTTCGCGTGTATAATGTTTATTACATTTGTTGCCGGTAGAATTAAAGCTGCGATTTATTGAAATCCAAGTCGCGCGGTTAATTTTGTTTTCGTTTATAATAATATATCGCTCGATGCTCGACGATAGACCGATTTTAAGCATCGAGTCGGTCGGATTATTTATTTCAAGACCTTCAACGGTTGTTTTCATAATCAACGCGTATAAATAACGATTCAATATTTGTATTAAAATAATTAACGGTACGATTAACAATAATCGATTACCGACGATTAACCACCACGGCGCGGCGGTCCGTGATTACCGTCTGTTTGCGGGTTTTTTTTAAAACATTTTTTTATATCGAAAGATTTTTAATGATTACGACTGAAATAAAGATTAACCCGAGTTGTCGTTGAAATTCGAGAAATGATAATTAATCGCGTGTTTCTACATTGAAAACAATGTCAAAGTTGAGTATGATTATGGAAAGAAGAAAAAGTCCACTACGAAATGCCGCCGACGACAAACTGATTTTCGAGAGGAATTCTACCTGAAGTTTTACCTTTTTATTTTTTCAGAAACTTTTGCAAATTTAATGAGCGATTTTTTTTTCTCGACGCATCACTACGCGCACGATGATAATATGATATAATATAGTATAATAAATAATTTAACATAACAGCAAAAACAATAATAATAATAGATAGACACATTGCAGTAGTATATAATATAATATAGTGTTAGAGCAAGTCCAGGTGAGGTGCCAATAGAGATAGAAGTATAGAAGTATAGAAGAATAGAAGTATTATAAGCATAGACGCAATTTGAGCAATGTAAGTGCTAGACTTTAGGGGCACATAGATCGGGGAAGAAGGCTGCTCTCCCTTATTATTGACTCCAACTAATTTAAAAGATCAAGAAAAATCCGTACTTTTTTAATGCAAATTCCGCTATTAAATCAATAATTAAAATTCGTGGGAAAAATAACACGTATGTATAACCAATTCGATTCAACAAAAACGACTCGGTCAAGATGAATGTTTTAGCGTGTTCTAGTATTTATATTTGAACATCAATCGTTAATGCTGATATTTTTTTAGACGTTTTAGAGTTTAAAGTTTAAGTTCTACAGAGTTACTACATTTTTGATGGTCCTACAGTTTTCGAGCTATAGTTTCTTTCTGGAATGTTCGTTTTGAGAAGAAAAGACGACTCGCGTGAGGATCATTATCACGAGAGCACCGCGATTGTCGTGGAAAACGAATGATAACTAGTCGTTTCGTAAACGAAAAAAACAAACTCGGTGGCTAATGTGAAAATTTCAGGGTCCCTTCGGAGGATACCAGTAACCCAAATTGCATCTACGATTATCGGTAACGACGGTATATTATTATAATACAGAGTGCAGTATATTACAATAATATAATGCGTCTATAGGTACGTGGTGTGCGAGTGAAATAATAGGTGATGGCGGTGACGAGGGTGATGCTGCGCTCGGGAGTGGGCATAGTCGAGGAGACACCTTACTCGGAACTTGTGGCCTGAGCAAATCGTCTAGGCTGAACGTACGAGCCGTTCGGCCCGTCTGTAACGGACTGGTGAGGCTCATTAATGAAGGTTTTCGTATACCCAATCGTCTGAGGAACGTTTTCGGTTGCGGCGGCGGCGAGTTTCCGCCCTCCGACGGCGTCGCGCCGTTCGTCTTCACCGTGGGCACCAGCAGTTCGCCCCGCACGCTCGACATCCGGCCGGAAGCGTTCACCGTAACTGCGCGACAAAACACACGTATTAGAAGTAAGAACGCGACGCACAACAATGGTATTTCAGTGTGTGTGTGTGTGTGTGTGTCCGTCATAAGATTGGTTAGGAAAAAAACACGTTTTCGTACGAATAGATTTCACGGACTGTCGCTTTCCTGTTCAGAGATAGATATTATTATAATAATATAGTCTACCGGGATCCAGTGTTTTATTCGATCGCGTTCACCTCGTTTTACTGGTTTCGTGATTAATGAAAAAGTGAAATTTCAATAATCGAATAGACGCAGTAGAATGAACGGGAGACGAGCTCGAACAAGTCGAAAAACACAATTAATTCAGTGTGAAAAAATTCAAAATTTCAGTTTTTGATTAAAATCCCGGACAACAAAACGTTCCAAAACAATACGAATCGCTTCATTGAATGGAAAATATGACGCGGATTCAAAGCAATATATCGTTGCCACAAAAACAATGTCCAAAAAACTAGTGGCATTGTTAAACGCGTGTTTTAGCGACTGGAACACATTTTTATAAGTGACCGAGGACAAAACTTGACGGGAAAAAAACATAAAAAAACACACGATAATAAATTTTAATAAAATGTAGTATCCGTATGATGAAATAGTCGAAATTTTATAGACTTTATACTTCCGACCGGCTAACGACAAAATTATAATATTAAAAAAAAACACTAAACAGTGATAAAAATTTAATCTGATGTACCTGAAAAAAAAACAAACAATGTTACTATACACTAAAAATTTGATTTTGCACGGTTTTATTTTATTTTTTAATATTATTTTTATTATTTACTCGGAGACGTCTGGAGAGGAAGACCGGAGAGTGGTGCGATTACCCGAGTTTTTCTAATTTTTTACGTCCGAGTAAAGAATATCAGGGCCGTAAATGTGTGTAACATTTTGCATTTGAAACTACTATTTTTGTATTATTCTCTCGGTATATATTATAGAAATCGTGTTGTCGAAATCGGCATTTTGCTACGACACAGAACGTAACAAATAATATTATTGTTTCGGCGACTAGTTTCGACGGAAAACAGAACTGTTTTTCGCAAATGAAATTATCCATTCTTTCGTGTAGGGTATATATTATATATCAGATTTTAAGGAATAATGGGGCGTTTTTTTTTCTGTAATTTTTTTACGGCACCGTTGTTTAGTGAATCGCGAAAAGAGATTAAACGATGGTAAATTTTTGCAAAAAAGATTAATTTCGTCCGTACTCTACGTCGCGCGTCGTCGGGCGTATTTTAATTTTTTGGCACCGACCGAGACTACGACGGGCTGCGGGTGCGCCCGGGCGACGCCGCGAGTTAATCCGATAGAAACGCGTTCGTATACCCGCCGTCCGACGAGAGTCTCGCGCGGTGAGTCTCCGCGTTGAAATTATCGCGCGAATTCGACTGCGATCTAATCGAATCGTAAAACATTTACCACTCCGACCCCGGGCCAGACGGTTCGAATAATTGCAGGTGAAATACGACGTCCGCGAGACCGTGTCTTTCGCGTTTATGTCTAGCGAAAACAAGGACTTTCCCGCCGTTTTCGCGTCTGGTCGTATATTATACGACGACTCGTGTGCCGTTGCCAACATTCGCGCTGCTTCGAACGGATACAAATCGAACGAGAAGAGACGAATAGCCGTCACGAAACAGAAAAAAGAAATTATCATTCCTTCTCGGCGAGCACGTGGTGAAAACGGACGGACAAAGGACGGTTGACGCCTAATTAGGCACCGCTCGTCCTCGACTGATCGCCCGCTCGTTTGGTAACGAAAAGAAAAAAAAAAACAACAAACCCCGCGTCATTTATTTCCCAGCGTAGTTATTTTTTTTTAACGTCGAGCCAACGGGGTTGTCGTGTTTTATTATAATAATTCTTGCTCTGCGCGTGTACGGTAATAAATATTATTAATTCCGTTTCGGGTCGATCGGCGAATATATCTATTATGAGACGCGCGCGTGTCGTACTACTACCACTTCCACTACTTCCACTACTACTACTACTACTACTACTACGACGACGGTCGCCATACCTGCTTTTATTTCGTTTTTATGAAATCGATAAAAATTAATTTGGTTTAAAATATTTCGCCGACCATCACGCGCTTACATTGGGTATACGCTATTCCGGTCGATGCTTCGATCGATGTTTCGCGTAAAAATAATTTATTCGACATGTAAATTTAAACGCGTACATTTGTTTCCGGAATAAAAAAAAAAAAAACCCTCGATTCACACCACTCCGTGGACTGCCGTTTCTAAAAACCTTTCACATCGGCCCGTTGAAATATCTTTTTGTGCGCGGCCCCCTTGTTAGTATTGTAGTACCACCTTTGATTCGCAATCCACCGTCGTCGCGTATAGTTAGTCTCGGTGAATTTTCAATAAACATAGTTCGTTGTCAGGGTTACCCGCCTATACTGTTTAGTCGGAATTACTGTTTTATTCAAAACGGGGTACAATTATTATATGTGAACACAACGTCGTCGTGCGCCGAAAGAATAAATTATACACACTAATTCCGTTTTGAAAACGTTTTCTCTACTAGTTTTTTTTGTTCTCGGGTTCGAATTGAAATTAATCGTTTCAGAAAAAAAAAAAAAACACAAACGCGCTGGAAATATATTTAAGTATTTGCTATTTCTCCATCTCTCTCTCTCTCGCCGAGCATAATAATAATTGTTTTCGAAAACTACAAGTGACAAAAAGTTCGGTTGGCCTCTTCTTACTACTCTTTCTTTTTTTTTTTTTTAATTTTAAGTTTATTTTTATGCCGTTTTAATTCCAGACGAAATTATACAGCGCTGTAATAAATTAAAAACTTCAGTAGTTCTAGACGAATTTTATTAAGTTAATTTGTGAGCGAAGAAAAATTTATCCCTATTCCATTAGATTCCAGTCAAAAGCTAGCGGGTCGCATAAATCGCGCCGTTAAGTGACGTTTATGCGTCATGTATAAATATATGTTTTTCAACTATAACGACGGCGCGCCGGTGAAAAACTCGAAACGCGTTTTTGTTTATTCGGCTTACAAAACGCATACGGTATGAGTTTATAGGCAGTCGTGGTAGAAATCAATGTGGAATAATCCGCGGCCGTATATATACATATATAATATTATCGTGATAATCCGACATGTACGGCGGTAATCTCGCCGGTAATAATAACACTATTATACATCGATAGTACGGCTATTATGCAATAGGTATTTACTGAAAAAGTCGACCGACAGTCGTTGCAATAACAATAACAGACCGCGGCACAGCTGGTAGTAATGGCAATACGATAATACCTACGCGAGTACTGCCAACAATAACGATATGTAACTAAATCCAGGTAACCCCGGCAGGCCGAGATTTATCGTCTTCGACACAACAACAATAAAATACGAAAAACAAGAAAAAGAAGGCCGCCAGCCAATACACCGGTTTTCGAGCGCAATAGGGCCGCCTTTTGACGCGGCGTTCGAAAGCCACGAATAATATTGGTGACGATTCTATTAGAAACGTGATGACGATTATTGACGACGTTCCAACGACGCAACTGTTCGGATGACGAGATATCAAAAATTGACCGAGAATTTTATTTAGTACTTACGTTTTAAATTCGTACTAAATTCGGAGTATTTAATCTTGAATTGTCTCGAATAATACGGCTTCAAGCCTCGCGTAAGACTCCGGAACGTAAAATTACTCAGCAAAATCCCCGGAAAAATGAATATAAAAACTGTTGTGCGAGATGAAACCACGGGAAAACGGCAACGCATTAGCAATCGTAATGCGATTTCCGGTCCAAAATGTCACCGTACGAAACTTTTGGCGCAGATAAATATTACGCCGATCGAAAAGAAAGACGAAATATTATTACCGACGAATCGGTTAGTGAAATGTCACTTCAATCAAAATCTATAACAATTAGCGTTGGGTTTTCGTTTGATTTTCGAGAATAGAAATGTATTGAGAAACTAAAAAAAATAAATAAATACCAAGAACTCGGATGTAGAGACATCAGATGTGATGGAAAAAAAAAGTTTTTACATTTTGCCGGAAACCACGATTTCCATCGTTTTCCCGGAGCCGACGAACGTATTGTTATGAAATTCGATTATTTTCGATTTACTCGGTTTTTCACACGAAATCCTTTTTGCTCGGAAACTCCGGCGTTTTGATATTTAACCGGCGCCAGAGTCATGTGAACATATTCGTAATATTATGTACTTTATACGTGGAATTTAACGTACGATTTCGTTAACATAAACGCACTGTGCAATTAAGCAACAATTATTGTTGAAACATACATCGAAATTTGCATAAAGAATGTTTGAAAATATACTTTTACGAAAGATAAAGTAAAAAAAAGACAAATAATTTTACTGTTAATTTGAACATTGCATTGTTGAACAATTCAGAAAGCTTTTAATATTTTTGAATTTGAACGAACGTCGATTTCTGCTGGTCAAAAATATTATCGTTCGAATTATTTTCAATTTGAGTGAAATACTCGAACAAATCATTGTATCTTCGAATCGCTTATTATCTTCATAACTTCTTAGTTCTTATTGTATAAGTTTAATAACACAGTACAAAGCTTAATGACTTATATAATAACAACTTTTCAAATTGAGTCGTTTCGCAAGAGTTCGTATCTCACAGTATACGTTGAAATAAACCAACCAAAATGTTGCAAAACACTATAAACGTATACAAACAAGAACTGTTATTGAAAAACCCAAAATATGCACGAACGTGTGCAATTCAATTGTACTAATTCCAAATTCGTTTTGCCTAGTAAAACACCTCGACTGGCAATAATTATTTTCATAAAAACGACTTCCGGGTCCAAGTCGATCAATAAAAAGCCGACAGACCGCGAACGGTCGACGAATTAATAAACGGTGTAATGTTCTTATAAAGTATAAGCCGTAAACATACGTATGTTTGACGACGTAATATTGTATATAAATACGCCACCGCGGTGGCTCTTACAGTGTCTGCTGCGTTCGGCTTCCTCGGACAATATTTTCTCGATTTTTTCGGGCACGTGACGTTTGGCACACCATATTATTCCCAGTAGGCCCATGACTACGAACACCGTGAGCAGACCCAACCAAAACGGCTCCTGGAGCATTCGTTCCGTTAACGGCTTGTACGTGATGTGTAGCATTTTCCTCTCGCACTGATCACCTGCGTACAAATATTATGATAAACTTATGTGATACACACAGGGTGGTTTTTTTTTTCCTATCCGGGAACACTCGAATTTTCGCTGTAAATACCGACCTTATTCGAATTATTATTATTTTTGAACGTTTTGAAGCGAATCGCGCGCGCAACAATATTATTTAATGCACTTTAATACTTCTCGAAATTTGTATTAGATGTACGACGTAGGGGTATACGTAGTATCGGAATATAATTTTCTTTAGTAAAAACACGATATCAAACGATATTTTTTTCATACGTTTTTATCTCCGTACGACAATTATTATTAAGGGAAATATAATTATTCCGAAATTCGATTACAGCAGCTTTAGTCTAGTGTTCACGTTCGCTCACTCGATTACGCCACTACCATCATAATCTAATAATTAAATAATTTGACAATTAACCGATATAATTGAACGTTAAATATTATGAAACAGGGTTGTTATCGTACACTTGTTGGGCCGATTAGCGTTCGTACACAAATACACGTTGTTGTTATTCGTTGAAATTACTCGTCGCAAACGGATTAATGAAAACTAAACATTTAAGTTCTAAAATTTATAAAAACTTAAGAGTACGAGTTTTAAACCCGAAATACGATGGAAAACAAGGACGGTGGTAGTCTGTTAGACTACTTAAAATTGCACGCGTATCTTAATTTTTCCCAAAAGACTAAATAAATGTCCAAAAAAAAAGAGTTCGAAATAACGAGCGTTTTCCGGTAAAACAATCACCCTGTATGCGTGCACGCACGATACACGTGAGTTCAATGTTTATAAGACCACGTGTACACGTTCTCTTTACGCGCACACGTCGCACTGTCAGAACATAATAAACGTACGGGAAAAAGTGATTTGGAAAAACGTCCAATTTCATTCTACTACCGTGTCAAACTAAAAATGTGACGTATTTTCGTTTTGACCCGTTTTATCCGTTTCGTACGTATCGTTACTCGCGTGCGCGCAATACGCTGCACGCGTACTATCTCGAGACGATTTCGAACGCGGTAGTTTTATTATTGGTCGTTTAATATTATACAGTTTAAATGGCGATCGTGAGTTTTGAAGAATTTCACTACCCCATTAAAGTATAAAACTCGGAAGGTTTTCGAGAGAGCGAGAGAGAGAGACGCGATAGGTCAGATTTTAACGATTTCCACGGCTTACGTACGACGTAAATCTGTAGGAAACACACGAACGCTCTCTTTCTGTTTTTTTTTCAATACACGCGTTGAAACAATACGATGTCATATCTTTTGTGCATCGCATCTGAATATTATAATATAATATGTGCAAATATTTTGTTTAAAAAAAAAAAAAACGACAATACAGTCCTTCCGCGTAATGCGGTATCATCACATTATATCGTATCGGCACTTACCCGTCCAGTACGCGTAACATCTGCACTGGTAGTCCGAGTCGCCCAACGACACGCAGTCTCCGCGGTCCTTGCACGGATTCAGTTCGCACGGTTTGATCTTTTCGTCGCAGAACCGGCCCATGTACCCGTACTGACACTTGCATTCGAACCCGTTACCGCCGGTCAACAGGCATTCGCCGAAAACGCAATAGCCCAAATCGCAGTAAGTCAATGAGCAGAACGTCCCTGCGTAAACATATTTCGGCGTACATTAATAGGGTAAACGTCGTCCGGGCATGTGCCAATCCCCGTCGGCGAGACTCCCTTAAGGGTTGAATTTCGGAAAATCTTTTCTCAAGGGGTCTCTACTACATAAAACGAAACTACCGACTAAATTTCATACTCAAAACGCCACCGATTTTTTCCAGTTTTACCCTTTTTACCCCCTAAGGGGTTGAATTTTCAAAAACCCTTTCTCATTGCACATCTACAGCATTAGATAAATCACCGGGCCGAATTTCAAGTTCGTACGTCAAGTAGTTTTTGAGATGTAACAATCGGTGACACGGCCAATGACTGCCGAGCTGCGCGCGCAACCCAACCGATCGAGTTGCGAGCGAGAGTACGGCAGCTTACCGGTGCTGACGATCAGTTACGGTGTCGACAGCCGTTCGGAAAGTTGCTCTCGGTTTTATATTTTTCTCCGTAATAGTCGACATCGTTGTCAATCGCTATTATTTATCTCGTCGACGACTAATCAAACTCGTGACTTTTGTAATTATGTTAACTATACAGACTTTATTTTACAAGCCAATACGAACACCGAACCTCAACAACAGCAACCCACCGACAGACCGTAAGTAGTACCGATTATATTTATTTACAATCCGTAGTGGGTTATAGGCGCCGATAGGGAGTAGTGAAGGGTAGCGACCGCTATCCCCCGCCTTTTTTCACGGGGTAGAAAAATCATATTTTTGTTACACCATAAAAAAAAAATCGTTATTTTCGCACCAGAAACGTATAACAATCGAATAGATCAGTTAGGTACCTAATTTTAATGATATATCGATATAAACTATCTTTTTTTTTTATCGCTGTCGTAATAATTCGTAATAAACATCTGCATCAAACTCATTTTTATACGCAAAAATATCAGTTCATCAATTAAATTAAATCAGAAATACCTATAAATTGTTTTGATTTTGTTTTATTATTATTAATTATTTTATCTATAACTATATATAGTTATACGAGTTATTTTACAGTTTTAAAATAGACACACTGTTTTAATCTCTTATTTGATTGAAAACGTGTTAACGATTCATTTGATTCTGGAACAATTCGCTACCCTCCCGTAGTTTTTCCCAAATGGCGCCACGGTTTGGAAAGTCAAACGGGGAATATTTCCGCGAAAATGTACCTCAAGTCTACGTTCTCCGGTTCCCAATAATGATTTTGATAAAAAAAATAATGTAAACACGTAGAGAGAGAGAGAGATAATATTATGCATAATTTTAAGTAAATATTTATGCGCGAGACTGAATTCCCATGGCCTAGTGATGAAAGAAATTATTTACCTGCTTATTAGATTTTGGTAAATTAAAAAAAAAAAACAAACTAAAATGGCTTCATTGTTTCCGGGTCGCGTCCAATAACGTTTCGATGTTGTACGTAGAGAAGGATTAATCAAAATTGTTCTGGGACCGCCGCCGTGACCTACGGTTACAGTAGAATTATATTTTTCGTTGTAGAAGTAGGGAAAAAATTCGTTATTATTATATAGTTGCTCCGGGCTACCGAAAATTTCGTGTTTGTGTTCGAAAAATTCATTACGACTTCGAGTTGATTGGAGTGGGGACCACCGGGGGTTTGTTAGCAAAACGTTGTCGTCGGACACAAACCGTTCGAATGCGCCATTGCAGGTTATATAATATATATATATATATCGTGTCCCGTGGAGATCTGACAAATGTAATAACTAATTGTATTCTACATTATAAAGTTTTCTTCTGTTTTTTTTTTTTTTTAAAAAATTTCTCCTTATACTTCTACGCCGTAAAAACATATTTTGAAATGGATTTTAATTTAAAGAAGTTGGCATAGACAAAAAAATATCATGGTTTTCTTTTAAAACAAAATCCAGATGGCCAGTTTTGTCAACATAATTTTCGGTATACTTTTCAACTTTGGTAAATATTCAAATAATTTTATTAAAAATATTGTTTATTGATATTTCTAATACCGAGATTGCTTTCGAAAATAAAATTATAAAACGTCTGTTTTGGGTTAAAACCAAAGTAAAATAAAATTTTCTTAGTTTTTAATTATAACAAATAAAAAAATGTTTTAACTCGAGCGCAGGTTTCTAGTAACTTAATATCATAATACACTTATTAACTTATATTGACTTGAAAAATTAAAATTAACCGCGGCCGTTCGAAAACCAAACAAAAACAATACCGACGAGCCACACGCGAGCCCCGTTTGTCAGATCTCCGCGAGTCATACACGCCTACGTATAAAAAAACCGCGTGCGGCAGCCGCGACTCGAAATACACAAAGAGGACGATCGCATAATAGTAAATTATTCTGTTGGGCGTATACGTCGCGTCGTCGCCGCGAAACACACATATTATTTTATCGAATTTCCATTCCGATAAGTTTTAACGCGAAACCGGTAAGTGCGCGTTATTATTTTTCTCTTATCGTCTAAATCGACATTTATCGAGTGAAAAAGACTTGGGGGATACGTACACAAAAGGACAACGGGCCCCGCCGCATCCGCGAGCACACGCGTCGGCGCGTATCGTTTGTGCCCGTGACGACGACGACGCGGCGGACGTCTAGAAAGTTCCGAAACAATCGCTGCGAGCCGAGGCCGCGAGGCCGACGAGAGAGGTTTTTCGACGTTTTACCGATTATATTTGCGCGTTCACTCGGACGGACTTTCGTTCGATTCGTACGGTTTATGACGAAATCGGCGCGTCGACGTTGTAACAATTGTATACGGAATGGGTAATTGAAAATCGACGCGAGTCGGTGACAAATCGATAGTATGTTTTGCGATCGTACGATTTGGTGCTGAAAACGCGCGTGTTAAACGAAACAATTATTGGAAAATCGATAATAATAAAACTGTATTTATTGTTGTCGCGAATTTTTTGAAATGTCGCGGCGGGACGAACGGAGGCGGCCTCGCGGGACTCGCTGAACATCCGTATATAATCTACTCCGGCGTACAGAATAAGCTCAACGAGCCCGAAAAAAAGAAATATTCTCGCCGCGATGACATACAAGTCGACACGATTTGAGTGGGGGAGAGGAGGCCAACGATATTTTATTATACACAGTAGTCACTGCGACCAGTAGTTTTCGATCTCATCGCGAATCGTTTTGATTATTATTGATAATGTTTTGCAAACAAATATGTTTTATTTGAAAAAAATTTTCCAACTGATCGATACGTTTTGAATTATGAATTTATACGTGTACAAACGGACTTTATCGATCGACTCGTACGTTTAACTATAATAATGTGATATGAAATTGGCGTGTTTTAGTTTTTTACCGTCAACGAAACATTTAGTTGAACGAAGATAAAGTTACACGAAAAGGTACATCGCAACTCAAAATCTGGCCGAGACCCACCGGACGAAGACAGCCGGTGTAAACTATATAAAAGACGCCTGTCGATTCGAGGTATTTGATGTTATTTGATTGTTTTAAGTTGTGCTCGTCTGATCGCTCGTAACCGCGTATATCAAATCGGTCGTGTCGCTAGAAACGTTTTCGGCAAGACTCCTCGATGATTCGAAACAATAATAATTGTGTATTACCTGCGACGCGCGGTCATGGATTCGTTTTAATTCTGACGTCATTTGGTTAAAATCGTATGGTTTTTTTTATTTTCAAGAAATGACTCAAGACTGTAAAAAACCACGAGGAAATAATTGCATAAACGTACGTATTATTATGATAAAACTGAAACATAATTATATTTATCTACGGTCTTCAGACGCTCATTAAATTTCCCGGTATTCATTAGTATAATATTTAACGGCGAGAGGCGGGAACGTTCATTTCCTGGCCATCGTCGTGGGCAGGATGATTCTGAACGCGAGTGGTGCCTTCTCGTTTCAGCGTAATAATAATAACTTAAAAATTATCCGGCAAAAAAAACCGAATAAAACTCTAGCTCTTTCCACGAAATCTAACCCAACCTAACCTTCCCACCCTCGTCCAAGTCGCGACTATTACCGTAAATATACGAAAATCGAGGTTACCGGTATAATTCCCGTGACATTTGCAATAGTACGTCTGCGAGGATTTCTGCAGGACACACGTGCCGCCGTTCACGCACGGGTTGGGTTGGCACGACTCGATCTGCGTCTTGTTGGCGACCGGGAGCTTGGCCAGCGCGACGAGTTTCTTTTTGGATTCGACATCTGTGGGCAAACGACCAAAACTACGATATAGGTGAATAACATACTCATAACACTCGTATCTCTGCGCGTTGTTCAAACTGTCTTCGGGACAGCCGTATCCAAAGTCCTGCCGAACCGAATCGCGTGATTTTTTTTAACTTTAAATATTTCGTTAAAAATTCTATCAGATTTATATAATTGCTATTTATTTAAAAAAAAAGGATAGTACAGTTAATATTAAAAATATCGCTTCAAATTGTATTTCCTATGTATAAAAAACTAAATAAAAGAAAGTCGCCGAATGAATAATATTCTTTTTTCGTCTTTATTTCAAAAAAATAAAACTTTCGTCGAAAACCGACACGATCGTATCTCGTATTATATTATATTCTATTGAGAAAAACTATACTCGACGTGTCCGTAACGCACAGATCGAAATACACATTGCGCGCGTGAAATCAAACGAATTTTCATCCTTGCACGCGTTTATCTCGTTGGGGTACTGACCGGGTTTCACGTTGACCGAGATGTTCGCGGACGTCATGTCGGCGACCGGCCTCTTGCCGTATATGATGACCACGGACATCGAGTTGAGAAACGACGTGATCGAGATCGGCATGGACTTCAGCTGGTTGACGTTTTCGCACAGCAGCCACCACGTGCCGTTCTGGGCCGCGTAATGGTCGTGGATCTCGATGACCGTCGCCGACTGTTGGCCCGGGCACACGGTGCGACCCAGCGACGTGTCCACTGTAACAGAGCGAGCAGACTGACTTGACCGGGGAGATGCACTCTGAGGGGGGGGGGGACAGAGGACTGGGGTGTCGGCCGTGAACCACGGCGTATTTTTTCAATCTTATTTTAATGCGACCACCAATGAACAGCGCAATGATACGTATATTAATCGTTTGAAAATCGTACGCGGGCTTTTCTCGTAATACCCGCAGAGTGCAGTCTCTAAAGAAAGTTAATTGGCAATTTATACGCTACAACAGTATGTCTGGTAAACACAGATTACGTTTTTACGAACATAAAAATCACGATATTTGTCATAAACTATTGTATAACGGAAATCACCGTAGAAAAATACCATAAGTGCACTTCGAAACCGGACGAATCGACAGTAATGCCAGAGTTTAAAGTCGTGAATAATTATATTTGCGTATGATTCGCGACTATAATACTAAATGACGAGCACAATCCTAGTTGTTTTAACAATAAACCGACGATAATGGTAGGATAATGGCTTACTTTGCGCCGGCACCACGTGATTCAACTGCAACTGGATGTTGTGTCCGATCGATGCTAACAGCCGCTGTTTGTACCGTAATTTGGGGAAGTGCATGGGCAACGGATAGTTCAGCCTGTACATGAATCCGGACGCGTCGTCTCGCAACACGATCGCTCGTTCTTCCTCAAAATCCGTAACTATATAGACAACGAAAGCGCACGTTTGTTTTAAAACGAACAAATTATTACCCGTTCATACACTCGGACGGTGGTTGATATTAAAATCAGGGCTGTGTATATAATATACAAAAAGAACGTTAAATGTGCACAAATATTTCGACAATTTGTGGAAAAAAAAATACAAAAAATATCTATCGCGACAATCATAGGCACAAATGAAACTCTACACGAATCATGTTCGGCAAAAATAAGTAACAGCTTGGTGAGGTTCAAGTATTTTAAGTAAAAATTCATTTTCTCGACACGAAAACATAGAATTAAAGTGACGTTTCGTCGAAATGAAAAACTGAAATATTTGATGTCTACGACCACGGATTGACCGGAATAATATTATAAATATCAAAAAAAAAAATTAGTAGAAAAAGCGCAAACACAAAGAAGTCATGAAATCGTGCATTTATACGGCCCGAATTTTAAAACGTGCAAAAATAACGGACGAAATAAGATTTCGCATTTGATCTGTAATAATAAAATAAAACAAATTTTCGACAAACTCGTATTTTTTTTCGAAGAAAAAAACACGCGAACGTACTAAACCATATTGATATTATATCTATTGTTTTATTCAGACTACGATTGTTTCCGCACCGGTTTTGTATCGGATTCTGAATCCTCTGCCCCTGGGCGAACTGTTCGTGGAGTATTCGATCTTGACGCTCTCGCCTTCCGACAAAAACGCCCCGTCGTTGATCGAGTTCTGGTGTTTGAACGGCGTTATGTTGTCGGCGGTGTTCGTCAGGTACAGCTTGACCGTTTGCACCTCGTCCAGATTGTAGTCGACGAAATCAATCCAAATGCGGTGGCCGACTGTGAACAAATCGAAAACCACGTGACCGTCGGGTTAGAACGGACGCGCGAGGGTGGACCGAGCCAGTTAAGGCCTACCGCAATCGAGAAGGCCCGACATTTTCACGTAGATGGAAAATTCTAAACGGCTGTTATTTGTACACGATTGCAACGTCCGGCCGACAGAGTTACGATTTTGAAATTATTAACCATAAGAGAAGAAATATAAGAAATCACGGAAACTTAATAAATCAATAGAGTTATCCAACACATCCGGAAACGTTTAATTAAATTAAATTGTATAAACATGTAAACCCCTTTGTAGATCGATCGCTGTAATAGTCTTGTTGGCGGTCGACGACGCGTTTCGCGTCGATTTACAAATCGTTTTTCATCGGTTCCAATTAGCGCGGAAGATCGATGCTGTACTCTAATTCAACATCGATGCAGTTCTAGCTGTATTTTTTTGGGCGATGTGACTTATGTAGAGGAGCTTTACCCGCCCCCTTCACAGAGGTCGCTATTACCGCGGTTTTGATAAGTTTTAGAGATCGACCTAGAATAGAGGAAACTGTCGGCAGCTTATACGGACGTCCGGTCTATATACTGAATGTTTTCTATCACTTCTCACCCGGTGCCAGTATCATGGTGATACAGTTGAGGTTTGGCAGTATGAAGTTTGGATAATTCGGGCTGGCGACTTGTCCCTCGGAAGCGGTCAGCGTCTCCGACGGGCACCCCGACATGTCCACCACGTTCCACTTGAGGTGAAACCCCGAGCTGGATACCGAGTAGTCCGAACGGAAGTGCACGAACGCCTCGTTGGAATCGGTCACGAACACGTAACTGGTAAAACAATAATGTTTCACAGTATTTTAATATATTATTATCATTTATATACACAGATCGGCGGTTCCCAAAATGTACGCCGCAGTGCCCCGGCGAGCCTCGCGATGTCATTGGAATTTTCAAAAATAAATACTTAATAATAATAACGATAATAATGTAGACACTAAATGAACGAATTTTGATCACTAATGCAATCGTTTGACTTGTTCGTCCTTCATACGTCAGTTATAATTTGTTTTGGCTTTGGCATACACACGGCAATGGGTGTACGTCTACCAACGTTCTACATACTCACAATTTTTGTTTTTTTTTGTGTTATCGCTTTCATTGATTTTGTTCCGGACGCATTCGAAAACAAAACCATACAATCAATTCTTTCAATTTTAATGCGTAATAGGTTGTCTGTTTAAGAGTAATATAGAATATCCGTTTTCAGTCACTCGGCGGTAATAACACTCGTCTCGATGACGGTTATATTTACGAGGGCGGGGGTGATCCTCGAAGTTTTCAATCTCTCTTTATTAATACACACAACTTATAAAGGCAATTACACTAATTTATAGAATATTTTACAAAAATTTGTCGTGATTTACATATTTTAGAATAAATATTTTAATTACGAAAAAACCTAAGCGTAAGCCGTTAAAATACGGGAGTATTTGAACGGGAGCGTGCCAACAAAGTTTAAAATGGTATATACGTATATAGATCGATAAAATTATTTTAATATTAAAACTTCAGAAAATTGGCATCTTTTCCGAAACCGATTAGAGTAATAAATTCGCGACGTGGATAATTTGATTACCGCGATACTTGCGTGAGCGCGACCGCGGATTTCAAAGTCATCCCCACCCCCGACTTAGAATCCGAACATAGCTTTCGCGGGCTCGCTGTCATATCCTCGGAAAAATTCGCGAGGACACCACCGCCCGTGCCTGCCCAGGACGAAACGGTTTGATCACCATCGCGGACGAATCGCCTTTGTTCGCATACACCGAAATGACAATAGTAATACGACGACGGTGCGGTCCACGCGAATATCACGGCAACGCGACGGGGATGGATAAACGATAAATAATGATAACTGTGTACAACGCTCACTCTTCCAAGTCGTTTCCGCGGTATCCGCACACCGTCAGCGTCCGGTTCTCGCGGCCCTTCTTTTCTATCACGGCGACAAAGTCGTAGAGACAGTCGGCCTGCGGTTCGATGTTTATCGAATCGAACTGGAACACGATGCGCGCCCGGTCGGGCCCGATCACGTGTATCCAATAGTCCAGGTTGTGATAGTAGTTGGCAGGATAGTTGAGCGACGTTATCGTTCCCTCCGTGCCCGTCATGGTCGTGTTCAAGTTGTAATAGTCCGAAAATTCTGCGCGAAACGGAGAAAAAAAAAAAAAGGAAAAAAAGTTTGTCAATCAGAGACTATAATATACTAGTATACGAGTATACTCGTAATAATGTACAGGCCCGCGTGACCACGTCGGTGGCGCGCTCGCGGTGTTCGGCCTCGCGCAGCCTTTAATATTTTAAGGACGAGTGGGAAACAATTATAGTCGGGTGTATAAATCTTTTCAAGACCAGACAGACATTATAATTGCCCACATGGCGTCGTAACACGCCGTATAGTATACGCGTTCGTTCGAGCAATAAAACTTTGATTTACAATAAACTTATTTTCATACTCGCACGACGTAATCGCGTTACCCGAATCGAATATACCAGTGCAGTGCGAAACCTTTGAATAGTGGACACCCGCGGGACTGTCGGAAACGTGCGACATTGAGAAATGTCCGGGGAAAATTAATAAACTAATCAGTACGCATTGAGGCTGTGTCCGGAACCTGAGCGTTATTGATAAAGAACATTTATATTGCATTTTATTTCGTCACGTCTGCAGACAAAGGCCCCGCCGACCCAGTGGTTTGACTTTAGGGGCCCCGATTACAACACCGAGCTCTTTTAACGATTATATTATTATGTTTGCAACACGATCACTCTGTAGTAGTAGAGGTGTACTGTCACCTAAAACGCGTTGTGTTTTTTTTATTTATAAAATTGTACTTGCTTATCTGATTCTTTTTGCATACATATCCTCCAACGGTGGTACAAACGTTCGCGGTCCAGTAAAGGCCCCGGGGCAGGTTGAGGGGCGGCGACGACAGCCAGCCGATCGCGAGACAGACGTCCTTGAACGGCAACGCGTTCGTCGTGTCCGTCGCCAAAAATGCTGTACACACAGAAAATATATTACATAATACGTAATATGCACTCAGCGTTCGCCGTGCAAACGGAATATACAGGTGCGTATTAAGATTTTATTTTCGAGGGAGGATTTGGGATCGGAACCTTTTTGATTTTATTTCAACCCGGTAATGGAAATTTTAAGTTGAATATTCCAAACACGCGTAAAAGTCTCGAAAAAAAATGTAACCTCGGTCATCTCGAGTGCAGACAATTTTGATCATGCATTTGTTTTCAAAGTTCTCGTCGCATTACAAAATCGATCGGCGTAGAGAGTACGTCTAGAAAACAAACCGTATTACGCTTTTGAAAACGGTACGCTCCAGCCCGGTTTCAATCGTATATCTATCAGAATCAAAAGGATTCGATTTTCACACAGAGCTGTTTTTACACTTTAAAAATTCAAAACGCTTCAATAGAAACGGAATTTCGGGGAGGGTGCACCGGCGCATTGTTACACTGCGATACCGACCTGAAAACGTGTCCGACGAATTGTCGATCCAGTACCAGGATTTGTCGTCCCACGTGCCGCCCAGCCAATAAATCGCGGATCTGCTGTCCGTCGATTCCCGGATGAACGATTCGATGAACTGTTCCTCCTCGGCGTTGTGGACGCTAGTCAATTCCGCCTTGGCACGGGGGAAGAAGGAGAGAGAACAAAATAAAATACAGTCGAAAACGAAATATTGTTTCTATTATTCGAAAGACGTTGTTATCTTTCTATTAATTCGTTCAATACCTTTATGCCGTTGCAAATACTCCTAGCCGTGTGCCAAGACACTTCCGGATAACTGGCGAACAAATAACACGACCCGTTGAACATTTGCTGTCTCGCGTCGTCGCACTCGTTATTGACTGCGTGCACGCACAAAAATCGAATCTTATTAAATGGCCAAACAGACGATACCCAAAATGCGCGATCCGCGTTTTTTCGCCAACAAATACGAATACTCACCGTGCTCGGCGGACACGCGGGCCTTGAACCCGCTGAACGAATGCGAATAGTCGGACACAAAGTGTATTCTCAGCTTCGGCCTTTTGGTGACGTACCGCGTCAGCTTGAGCACGTCGCTTTTGTCGCCGCAGTGTTTGGGACCTCCGACGTCGTCTTCCGCGATGAATTCCACGTAATCGTAACTGCAACTGCGTAAACGGCGAGCCGCCGCGTGATTATTTTTCATTTTCCGACACGATGCGAAGTGAAAAGGCCCCCGGAGCTCTCGCCACGACAAAAACACGTCGAATAGTACGTAATTTCGGTCGAATAATACCCGCGTATCGAAAATGGGTCGCAATACGAATTGTTCGTCGCGGGTATTTTTATGAAACATTTGGTTTACTTTTAAACTGTAGTTTTATCAAAGCGAAAAGACGAGTGAAAAAGAAGCGAAACCAACGTTTTTCAAACCGACCCGTTCTATCGGAACGAAATGAATTCACGCGTTTCGAAGACGACGGTCGTTTTCTGTTTTTAATTATCCCGATATGCGCCCATATTATATTATACCACGTTGATATTCGGCGACAGATTCGAATACTGCAGACGTCCAGACGCAGCAGCTACAAAACGTGGAAAACATTGCAATACCGCGTGTCATCAGATTATCAATAAAGCGTGCCGTTTATACGTCCGAGTGACGTTGCAATAATCGAGTGTACCGAAAACGGACGGATCTCGACTGACTCTTACGAAAACAACAAAATACGTACGAGATAATGTTTTGCCATCTCACTGCGAATACGTTTCACGACCGATATTACGCGACCCGAGTGACTGCAGTATTATACCACCATCTGCTGCGGCTCTGTTAACGGGTCGCCGGTTTTTTTTTTTTTTTTTATTAGTATTAGCGACGATTGTACGTATTAAATCCGATCGATATTGTATTATAACGGTTCTCGCCACCGTTTTCTCCCCTATCCCGCATACGAATTTTAAACTTTCTCGCGTACTTAACGTTAAAAAAAAAATTAATTTCTTTAAAACTCGACAATTACGAGAGAGAGAGAGAAAAAAGCGCTTGAAATTAGGGACTAAATAATAATCGTGAAAACGAAATAAACAACGTACTCTATCGAGTTTTTATAATAAATTACTAGTTTTAAACCACCGGTATTGACCGGTACGCATTCACGAAACGTTCGTCGTTAAAAATGATTAAAAAAACGTATTTTCGATTATATTCGACCAATGTACATTGCCGTTACTATTACAGTATTTATACCGGACGTGGTGTGAAATCGATTCTGAGAAAACGACGGTTTTTTTTTTTCGGAAATATTAAAGGAAACGTCGTAAAACTCGCGGTTAACTATCGGCCACGCTACCGCGGCGGCGGCGGCGGCGGTCCGGGACACCGTCATTCGTGTGGCATCGTACACTTACGTTGATTCGTTTTCCAGCGTTAGTTCTTCGAATTCGACTTCGATCTGATAGCCGCGCGGCGCTTCGATACTGTAAGTGCAGTCTTGATTGTCGGGATACGGTTGCGGAAACCCCGGGCTCGAGACGGAAGCGAACCTCATCTCGGTGGTCAACTTCACGGTGACGTTGCAATTCGGTTCGTCTGGGTCTATAGTAACAACAACAACAACAACGACGACAATAATAACGAAAATCGGCAGTGTTTTGAAACCGAACGGATAGTGTCGTTTTCCCAGTCGATGGTACGATATGGACGATCGTCAAAATATGGAATTCGTTTCGCGAATAGAATAAAAAAAAAAAGTACCGTCGACCGGGAAAACAACAATCGAACGCGTCTTTATCGTGACACGCGATCAATTTTAATCGTAGGCTTGAGATTTTATATATTCGAACGGTTCCGGGAGGGGAAAATACTATACGTCGCGGTAGGTAAATTGATTTTCGTTTATTTTGAGCTTTTAATTTTTTAAGACTTTAAAGAACGCTAAAAATCACATTGTTCTTATCTTATTGTTTAGATCTACATCGTGTGGATTTATTTTTTATTCTCACTCGACTCGTTTATTACCAGAAAAAAGAGAAGTGACGCCGTTGATTTCAAACTCGACTAGCGTTTTTCACATTTTTTCACAAATAACGAGTCGACGGTACGCGACGACGACGGCACCTACCTATTGTGACGTATTTCTATATTACATATTATATAATAGTTACCGTAGTCGCTCGGAGACGCGCGCTGTTGCGTCTGGCAGAGAAATCGATTTTTCACCGAGCAATCGCGGTCGTTCCACGTGTAAGACGAGTTGCGGTTGAAGTACTTGAGCAACCGGTGCTGCGGCCTGTACACCTGTCGCAGCTCGACGCAGTCCTGCCGACTCAGGCCGTCGTCGTTGGGCTGTTTCGAGTTGGGCCCGCTGTACGATTGGTGTATGTGTCCTTGATACCAGTCTGCACAAACGAACACGCCGTTGTCATGTATTATCGTATAAAGCGCACGTGCATAATTGATATCACACGAGCGCACGCGAATCAACTCCGCGGCGCGACTTACTGGAATAAGTGAACGGCGACGAGTCGGTCCATCTGAAAAACCCTTCATTATTCAGGTCCGTAGCTCCGATCCAGTACGCGGCGCTCTCGCTGTAATTCGGGCTTTGTTCAAAAACGAAAACAGTATATTAAAACGTTGTAGTAATAATAAAGAGTACTGCAGATGTGTACGCGTTTTGGGCCGGAGAAAACAATCGTCTGGATAAAGATAATTTCGTACAAGCATTCAATAGTATTACTCGTTTACTAATAGTAGTAGACAAATATTATAAATAAATAAAATATAAACGATTTGATTAATAATTTCAAAGGTAAGCGTATTATGTTTTTGAGGATTTCGATTTATTTCTAATTATGACGTTTTTGTAGGTTTTCGAGTCCGGGTTTTAGTAATAGTATTACTATAGTCTTTGTTCAACATTATGGGTCAAGCACTCGAGTCCTTCAGAAAAAAAATTGGCTCGTTTGCGCCTACGGGTATCTCCGAGTAAATTACTGAAACAAGCCGACGAGTCGGTCTATCTCGAAAAACCCTTCGTTATTCAGGCCTGTAGCTCCGATCCAGTACGCGGCTCTTTCGCTGTGATTTGAGCTTTATTCAGAAATAAAATGTAATAATAATACGTGCACGGAATCTGCAGAGTTGAAATAAAAAAAGGTTAGTTTTATATCGTGTTTAATATTTTTAAATATTTAAAAATAGGTAAATATTTCAAAAGTACAATATATTATTGATTTAGGTTATGAATTAAATTTTTTGGGGACACTTTTGTATGTTTTCGGGTCATAAATGCATTTTACTCGCGGTGTTTTTTTTTTAAAAGGGTTTTCGGGACACCAAAGACCCAGTTATAATAGTGTTACTATAGTTATGATTTTATATTTTTTTTTCCTATCCATATCACGGCCGACTCGAATCCCTTCCAGAAGTTTGGGTTTTTCAAGTGCAAAAATGTGTTGTGAGCACGGACTCTTATTGTTACACAGGACGTGTACCTAACGGCTGCGGCGATCCGTCTTTCGAGTCCGTCGACGAAAAGTGAAAAACCGTAACCATCTCGACTCAAAACATAATACATCATTCTTTTTTTTTTGTCCTCCGTTCGCGGTTAAAACAAAAACAAAAAAAACGTGCTCGTACACTGTTTTTCTCGCCAAACGATTAACGACGTCGAGGTCGTAATAGTCGTTCTTCAACTTCCCACATGGCGTCTCTTACATTATTTTTTCGCGGTCTCTCGTCCGACTCCCGTGCGAGTTATTTAATCTGTCCATTGTGTTGAAATTGTGAAAAAAAAAATGTAATAAAACGAAGAAAGAACCGTATTATAATAATACGCGTTATATTATATTTGTATATTATCGCGCGACAGTCGAGTCGTAATTGCATTCGCATAATAAAGAAGAGTCTTAATAATAATTGTTCGGTTGATATTATTGTGCTCCGTAGTCGCGTCGTTCTTTTCTTCGGTAGTTTTCGCGTTGTCGACACGGTTAAATTGATACCCGCCGACTAGCGCGGGTAATCCTATACCGTCGTTCAAGATACGTCTTTTCCCACTCGAACGATACGTCTTGTTGGGCGCGCGAGTCGAGATTAAGCCGAAAAGAAAAACGCGATTATACGACGAGAAAACAAATTGTTAAATCGAGAATAAAATAACGGGTGGAATTTGAGAGGGGTAAAAAAAATAAAAAAAAAAAATTAACGCGTAATAACACCCCCTACCCGTGTATTGTTCGTAATAATTTAAACGTCTAAAGCTCTCTTTTCAAGTCAAAGGAACGGTTTTTCTTTCGTTGACTAATCTTTCCGCTCGTTTAAATTTTAATCAAGACGTACGCGACGACCTACGCATAACGTCAATATTATTTTACTAGGTCGCCGTCACCGCCGAAACCGCGAACAGACGATTTGTTTTTTTTTTTTTTACGGTGGATCGAGGGAGCGTCCGACGACGGAAGCCGCGAGAGGCACGTCGAGGACAAGGCGCGGGCGCGTTTTTACCGCCGGTCTCGGCGCGCGCGCGTTCCGACGCGAAACCATATTATATTTTCTAATTAGAACGTAATAATATATAATCTGAACGTAATCAGTTATTTACGCCTGGCGCTGCGGGCGTCGCGCGCGCGACTCGACGGGACATATTTATAATAAATAAGGCGCGTGTATTATACACACTCTTAGGGTCGCTCGCGGTGCGCCGTGTATGAAATATGAATTATCATTCGTGTCGCGGCGAGTGAAAAATAAAAGAGAGTAATAATAATGACTCGAACGTAGAGAGAAATGAAATGAAAAAAAAAAAAAACGTCGGCGACAATAGTTTAGTAGAAAGCGGTACACGGTTAAGAATCGTACTCGAAAAAAGAAAGAAAAAAAACGCATTGTTTTCCGGTCGGACGAATCTCAATGCGTTTAGCGAATCGTGCAGGAATTTGCCGGGAAAACGATTCGACGTGTACTCCTATTCTCATATTATTATTACAACGCTCGAACGTGTGTTTTCCAACGAGTACGGTGAAATCTCGGAGCAATGTTTGAAATCTAACAATTAAATAGGTATTTCTGCCGATGATTTCCCGTTTCGCAGATGTTTTGAATTCATCGATCGAAAATTGAAAAATTCAGTGACGGAACGCATTGATCAGGGACGATTTTCATTTACAAAACGGCCAAAGTAAATACGATTTCGCGGGAAGGCTTTGATCGGTTTCACGTACACGACTAATCAAGTAACAAAGTATATTGTATTTAACAATCGTTGTATACGATTTATTAGGCCAATTTTAATTGATTTAATTTATACATTGTCGTCGATAAAATGTTCATGTTTATTTTTAACGCGCTGTGCAACGCCCGAAATGACCCGTAGTGGTGATAGCGGACCGTAGAGGAAAAAATTAGGCGCGTGTCGACTCCTATGCGAACGTGAGCGAAACGCTTTTCGTTTTGTCTCGGAGAATAACGCGCGCGGTCGTTTGAGAATCGAACGCCCGTCGTATTTTGTCAAGTACCACTTTGGAGATGTCGTTTTTCGGAATTTCCCAGTAGTATTCGCGACGGGTACCCAATTCGAGCGGCTAAAACGGACGGGTATAAAATATCGAATGCCGGTGCGTCAAAGAGCCCGACGACGTCTGCTGGAACGGCCATGTTTTCGACGTGATCTCGACCGTTTTAGACGGTCCAACTCAGTCCCCGCCGGGAATCGTACGAATTTAGAACGGCAACGCGACGCCGCCGCGCCGGACCAACGGAGTGTCCTGGCCATTTTATTTTCATCGGACGGATTTCAATATTCCATACGACGACGTGCTCGCGCGATCGAGTCGGTCGAAACGACGACGTATAAAACACTTCTAGTCCCCCTCCAACCGAACTCGAACGTCTTGCGTTAAATTAAACGTTTTTTTTTTTTCCCGTCAAACACGTGTTATACGTATTTCGACCATTCGCTGAGAAACTACGACGTTGTTTTTCGAAATGGAAAAAAATACGAGTCGAACAACAGTTGAACTTTCCCATCGCTCACCTGTTGATCAGCGCCGTGTCGACGAGCGTCTGCGTGCGGTGGCCGTCGATGCTGACCAGGTGGCCGCCGCCGTTCTGGGCGCAATAGTCCTCCGCCTCGTCCCAGCCGAGCAGCTCGTCGATCACCGTCAGACACTGTTGGCCCGCCTTGAGCGACACCGAGCCGTACGGGCACTGGGACACGACGTCCGGCACGGGCTCGGCCTGGTACGCGACCACCAGCGTGGGCGCGCGCATCGACGCGGACGACGACTCCATCAGCACCACGTTCGTCCGGGACACCATCGACATCTGGCGCTTGGGGCCGTCCGCGGACGCGCAGTAGAACCAGCCCACCGCGCCGTCCGTGAGCCGGAACAACGTGCCCGGGCACGTGGTGGCCGACCGCTGCACCGGCACGGCGTCCATCTGTAACACAACGGCGATCAGCTCGGAAACGTTTCGCGACAACGTGGTGGCGTGTCAAAAAAAACAACAATTATTGAAATCTATAGCGAAAATCAGGCTCACCGTGCTCATTTTCATAGAGACACAGACGAAACCGTCCTATTTTTATCTACACACATCAAACGTACGGCGGCTTATGAACCAAGCGCAGGACGAAAAACACGACGTTTCGAGTTCGAAAACAGCACTGCGGACATTTACAAATGCGACAAACGTGTAGTGATAAACGGCTATTGTTGACTTTTTTTCTGTCGGTGGAACGCTATTTAAAGAAATCGCGCCGTCCGCTTTGCCGTTTTTTTTTCACGACCAAAGTTTTAGAAATACGACCGCTCCGATTGGTCGCGGCGAGAATAATGCGCGTTTCCCCCGACCTCTCGATCGGGTTTACACGGGCGCGGGTCAATACACTATATATTATGTTATGTCCGCGCGACTAGGAAAAAGCCACTTTTTCAAATAACTAAGGCAGAGAAAAAAGTAAAAAGATTAATCGCGTCCGAAAGTCTTCGGAAATCGATCTAATTTATTATTATTTTGCGAAAATCTCTATTCGACGAATTATTTTTGGAGAAACGACGAAACTTTCATTTAAAAACGTTTCCACTTGGTATTTTATTTTTTTTTGTCCGATTTAACGAACCGAGTCCGTACCATTGTCGTGAGATCGTTGTAAGATAAATTCATAACCATATAGTTATATAAAAACTCGCAGACGTGCCCGTATCGTTAAATGATATCACTTAAAACATCGTTGTAATCGACAATTCGACATGATGATGTGGGGAGACGTCGTCGGTTCTTAGCCAAAAAAATACTAAATAAATTGTCGTTACTATTGAAAGTCATTGTGATTAACGATAATTTCACGAAAACGAGTTTTTCAGTAAATTCTTCATGTTCCGTTCCTAACCACCGGAAGTCGTCGAATTAGAGTTTAACCGCACAAACGAGTGTACCTACATAACAATAACTTCACCGAGTACAATAAACGTATTGTATTTTATGCGACTGTACAGGTCACGTGAGTCGTGTCGGTAATTAATTCAATCGCAGCGCTAAGTGGAAACTCGGTATTTTGAGACACGATGTAATACGATCGAATACATACGAAAACAACGATTCGGCGAAAACGGTAGAAATGCAATTATGTCGCGGGTCTTCCGGCGAGTGTACACGAGTGCGTAAGTGGAATTTCGAGAAAAACGTAATCGAAAAAATGCATCAAACACGGGTGGTATAAGAGCTTTCCGTCTAGCTTTACGCGAACGTCGTCGTCGTCGTCGTCGGACGAGAATCGGTATCGTTACGAAACGCCGCGGTGGTAATATCGAGAGCAGAGAGTACTGCTAGCCGTAGGTTTTCATATTCTTTTTATCGGACTGTCGCTGGCGGCGGCGTTGGAAAGCGAAACGCCGATAGTCGGCCGGAACAACGATAAATCGAAAAACCCAATCGCGTCGAATAAAAACAAAAAACACGACTACTGTGACGATGGTACCGAAATCGCTCGCGATCTCCAAACACTCACGAAGACTGGCGAATCGTCGACGCGTGAGTGACTTCGTTCGTGTATGCGAATCGCCGACTAGCTACCGTTATTTTTCTTTTCCGAATGCGGGGCCGGTTAAAATGTCGAAAACATAAACCGTACGCGCCCGGCCGAGAAGAAGAATATTATACGCCCGCCGGAAGAAAATGAACGTCTGTGGCGTTGAAATAAATTACGGCCGGAGCCGAAGAAATACTACGTGTCAGATAAGTTTTCTGGCTGCGCTGTTATTCTCTGACGCGATAAACGCGGCGATATTTATCTACTTTTTTTCATTCCTTTTATTAGTCGTTAGAGCGCATAATCGCGAATGACTACGGAAAAAAAGAAAATCATATACATGTATTATACCATACTCGATGTGGAAAAAAAAAAAAAGAAGAAAAATGTCCATAGAAATGCGAAATCGCTGTTGTACGAGGATATAAAACGACGGCGTTCCGCGTAGGCAATTCAGGTATATTCGTGTCGAAAAACGATATTTTACGGACGGGTGGGACATGCGCGCGTCGATTTATTATACTGTTCGAAGATAATAACAATATTATTATGACGATAAACACGGCGAACGTCATTTTCGTTTATCATATTAAAGCCGATAAAAAATATTGTATCGATGACCCGAGTATAAATAACCGAGCCATAATCGCTCCGAGTCAAACTTATACTCGGGTTTTCGAAACGATCATCGCGCGATTCGAGTAAGTCTACGATTTATTAAGGGAGGGAAAAAAAACACAAAAACTTCGCGACCGCGAAAACGACTTTTTAACTCTTCAGATTTTTTGACACCACTCGGAACAGCCAAACGATAAGCCGAAGTTTTCGACTCTTCAAACACGAGATGAAATTTGTTTTACCGAAATCGGACGTTTCAAAAGCGTACCTGTACGGAGTTAATGGAAATTTCAAAAATCATCGAAAATTCGAGACGAAATCAGCAAACAGCGGCGTATCTAGAATTTAATATTCTCCGTCGACAAATCAAAGGTCAATATTTTATAATCGATAAAACAATCTCGTTTAATATTTTAGACAATTCTTTCCGACATTTGCGAAATGTCGAGGACTCGTGTTGGAGTTATAAATGTATGAAAAGTTTCGCTGAATTATTTATGCGATATTATAAATCGAGAAACGAACGTTTCCTTAATAATATTTTTATATTATTACTTCGTTTAACATAAATCTAAAAAAAAAATAAAAATAATTGTCAAGTATAAAGGAAAAAAAGGTCTGGAACACATTTGTACCCATTTTTTTCGCGCCGCCTATAAACGAGTCAATTAAATAATTATTTTTTACCTCGTCGAATTAATATCATGGGCAAACGTAAGTGCAATAAGTTGCTTTTATTTTATCGAAGTCGTTTTACACGAGACATTATTCTGCGGCACGCGGAAAACACACCGAATCACGATGATGGATTCGTTTTCGGGCTATAAATCACGAGCTCACCGACACGCCGAGTCAAGATAGAACGGTACATTTAGCGGTTGATAGTATAAGACGATGCGAAAAGTATGAAATATAGACGGATCAGGGACGGTCGACGCGACTGCCGAGCACGCGCGGAGCGACGCGACTTTTGGTTTTCGGCAATTTGGGAAATAGACCACGGCGCGTCGTCGTGCGCGAAATCAATCCCGAGTGAGATTGTCTACTCTTATTTCGCGAGAGTAACGACCCGGCGCGCGCGGTTTACATGGCAACGACTCGGTTGAAAGTAAAAGAAATGTACGCATCACGCGTCGGGTCGGATCCGAGTACGACCGGAACGCCGAGAGTCACGTTAAATCGTTATTGAAATCCGGCATTGAAAACACGGTTTAAGGACGCGTTTCGGCGTATCTAGTGCACGTATTTAGGACGACCGTACGCGGAGTGTCCTGTTTTTCTCTCTCAAGGATCGGGTCCCGTTTTTTTCATCTCCAATCAAACAGGACGCGCAGTATCCGACCGTGACAGCCCCGTCCGTTTCGTTATTGTCCTCTCGCCGTAATCTGTTTTTGGCAACATTTTTCGATAAAAAAAAAAAAAAAAAAACAACAACATCGTGTGTTTAATAGATCCATTATTTCAAATGTGATTGGAAAAGTATTTCGTAAAATATTTAACGTCAGAATAAAACGTACAAATAAACTCGTGCGTGAATTTTTCAATGAAACAAGCGTCTAGTTTTTTTTTTTTGTATATTATATTTAAAAAGTAAAATAAAACTTCTCGTTTTTATAATAGGGAATTTTTTTTTGTTTATTAAATTTTTTTTTTTTGCCAGTGCGTAAAAAACGTTTCTTTTTTTCGATTTTTTTTTAACACATCTACGCTTGAGATTACAATATATGTACGAAAAACCCGTTGAAATGAGATCAATAGAATGTTTCGAAACCTCCCGGCGGTCGACATGACCACTTTTGTTTTCTGATTAGAATCGTCGTGACTGTCGAGATTTTCATACTCTAATCATTAGATTCGTCGACAAAATCGTACAGGAGGTCAACTGTAATATTATCATACGAATAAGCGATTCATAATCAAACGGCTAGAGGCAAAGAGATCCGACGGCGACGGTGAAATAAAAACTTGAAAATGACGTCGCGAAATCTCACGAACCTCCCCCTCCACCCCGAATCCGACGCGTACGATGACACGTCGTCGTACTCGTAGCGATTTCGGTAACGCGAGAACGGGTAAACGGTGAAAACGACACGACGCGAAAACAAAACGAGGCAAAAAACCGTTCGTCCTGCCCGTGTTCACGTCGAAACTGAAACCTTCGAAAAAGCTATCGTGTCGGCGGCAGTCGGTCGGCCGGTCGATCGGTCGGTCACGTCTCCGCTGTGTTCGTTTGCAATTGTACAGCCGCATGCATTATACAACGCGCGCCGTTTGAAAAACGATCCCGGACGGCGATGATGACGTTCTCGTTTATTGATGAAGACACCTTGGGCGTCGGAAGCCGATAAAAGAAAACGCGTAGGAACGCGCGCGATATATTATATACTTTGACTCTTTATTTTTTCCGAGCCGCCGCCGTATTACGTATATATGTAAGCATATAAATAACCTTTAACGATAAAAATGTTTAGAGGAAAACGTGCGGGTTTGAAAAAAAAAAAAAAACAAGAACCGACCGCCGGCGCCGCCGCAACGATAGAAAATTGTTTTCAAAGACTCGACGGCGCGGCGGCGCTTCGAAATAATAACTTTTTTTCTTCTTTTTTTTTATTCTACTTCGTGATGGATTGCTCTCTCCGTATTCTCTAACAAGTCCGTGGAAACGCCGAGCCGGCGACAGACGTGCGTTCAGGTACGCTCGCGTAACATCATCCAACGGCAAACATCGTAAATCGAATCGGCGCGGCGGTTTCGAGAGCGTAAAAGAAACCGGGAGGAAATAAAACACACAAACGATTTCGGCGGTAAGGCGAACGGGGGCACGGGGAGGGCGAAGGCGCCGCCGCGGGTCGTTTGAATAAATAAATAATATACGTTTCTGATCGATCGCCGCTGCACACACGTCGGACACGCGTACGTTTCACCGGCACGAAAGCGAAAAAATCCAGCCGAGTACGGTCGCGTGCGGACGCTAAACGAAACCGAGGTTAAGGTCTATACCACTGCAGTCTATTATATTTTCGTATTGCTTTGGCCGTGCAACGTGTATACCACGTATATATATTCATATAATATCATGCTCGGAGCGAACGACTGCATTTCGTCCGAATCGATACGCGACGAACGCGTCGGTTAGGTTCTACGTCGGCACAGGAGAGCATGAATAACTGAAGGCCACGTGCTCTTGCGCAGGAGAAAAACACGAGTTTTCATCGCCAAAACGTTCTCGTTTTAGAGAGTATGGTGAAAAAATTGCGAAGCGATCGCGTTTTGAGATAATACTCGCGTGAAATCCCGTCCCGGTCCCACCGAGCACTGCTTTCCAGCCGTGGTCACTAACCCAAGAACGCGGACGACAATAATATTTCGACGATGTTGCGATGACTTGGAATAACGATTCCGTTCGGGTTTCCTGTTCGGTCCGAATTATTTGGCGCGCCGGCGATGACCGCGATTCGATTCGGTGGTTTTCAACGGTACAATTTTTTACTTAGCAAATTCGAAACGCATATTATAATTAAAAAAAGGTTTTGTGACTAGAACGAAACGTCGACGTGGTCGCACGCAAGTATACGACTATAATCGGATACGGATTTGTTACCTACGAATTTTAATAGGTTTTCAGACTGTAGTAGGTGAACGCGACGTGTGCTGCAAAGACTTTTATACGTTAAAACCATATCGTTTTCGCTCGGTATTAAAAGTAACGTTTTTACGAACGATTTTGAAAAAATTCCGAGAGTTCAGATCGAAGGCACCAATTCGTCATAGAATCGTCTGTACTCGAGTTCTCAAAACTCACAGTAAAATAAACCGAGTTATATTTTTTTTCCAATCGAGCTGTGCTTGGATAAAACATTTGTTCTTAGGCACTACGTTATTTGTAAAATGTATAATATATCTCGTATTACACGAGAAGACCTAAATCGGATAGATGAAATTGCACGTTAAGTTTTAAATTAGTTTCGATGACAAAAAAGTACTCGCATGGGTATTTACTATATAGCTTTTTAAAAAAAAATTTTCCAACACAAATTAGATAGGAAAGTTAGTTGGAAACCTGTAACCTACATTTTTTTGGTAAATTTTTAAATTGCTATTTTTATAAAACATAAAATGCCTTTTTTTTTAAATGTTTTTATTATTTACGTATATTGCCTTCAAATCCGAACCCTACTAATGAGTAAAACTAGTACAAAAACAGTGCAACAAATAGTTCTTCACAAATAAATTAATTCGAAATGAAAAATACAATAATTGTTTTAGACATTTAATTTGAGTACCATATACCGATAGTGTAATATTTTAATAAAAAATTCTCAACACATATTTTTATTGCATATACTAATGGTTTTTAATGCTTATTTCTGCGATTATTACCGTGTTTTTAAGTGCTATAATTCCCGAACCCTACTTATTATTATTTTATAATTATTGTTTGACTAATTATACGTTTACGTAAAAAAAGTCGGTTTTTACCAAAGTTGACTCCCTTTTAGGAGTAGATTTGGGTCAAATTCAGAGATTGATATTTTGATTTTTTCAAAGGTTGTAAATAAAAATCAAATTCCATAACTTTTGAAATTCCCAAGATAAAACGGAAAAACACGAGAAAAATCGGAGTAAAATCCTTTTTTATCCCTACGAAATTTCAAGTTTCAAGGTCTGGACGTTGATGAGCAAGTGTTTCGGAAATCTTCCTTTATATTATTTTATAAAAATCTACATAATTGTAGAGAAATAATGTCTTCTATGTGTTCGCGATAATTACCGCGTAAAATAAACCGCAAAAAAAAAAAAAAAAAAATCATCGGACATTAATAGTGAATGAATAGATAAATAAATATCGTAACGTTTTTTCTAACATAATGAATATTATAAAATAGAAGCCCTTTTTTTTTGTATGTACGCGCATATCTCGAAAAGTACTCGGCGGATTTTAGTACGGTTTGCACTAGTGGATTGGCCAACTCTCTGGGAAAGTTTGGCGGTATAGTGCGTCTCGAAAATTCAACCCCAAAGTGAGTTAAAGCTGGTAAAAATAAAAATCGTCCAGCCGGAACCGCCGAGGAGCTCAGAGTCCGTGGCAGAGACCTCCGGATATGGGATTTTCGAAAATTCAGGGCGAAAATCGGGTAATGCTGGTAAAACTGGAAAAAATCGCCCAAGCCGGGGAATCGTCGAGTGCGAAATTCGGCCTATAGTTTCGTGTCATAATATAGTAAAGACATAGGATATAATATGTAGTACCGACCGTCATGGGTTTGGAGGTGGTGCGGTCGCCGGCGTCGTCGGTCGGGTGCCCGTACGGCACCGAGTCGATGAGCAGCCGCAACCGGTAACCGTACGGCTGCGTGACCTTGTACCGGCACTCGGAGCCGGGCGTGAACACGACGGTGCCGTTCTGCTGGGCCACGTCGTTGTCGAAACAGCTCGCGGCCAGCCGGTAGTCGAGCGCGAACGCGTACCGTCCCACGGACGACGTGACCGCGGGCGGCGGCGGCGGCTGCTGCTGCTGCGACGCGGGCGTCCCGGACCGGCCGCCGCCGCCGCCGGCGTCCAGCACGTAGTGTCGGTCCGACTCGCGCAGGTCCTCCAGCTTGCCGCACACCGGCTGGTGGCCGGCCACCTGCAGCCGGCCGCGTTTGCACGGCACGTTCAGCTTGGTCAGGTCGAGCACCAGCCGGGCGCGGTGTCTCTGCGGGAACCTGACCACGCACGACTGTTGCTGCTGTTGCTGTTGGTGTCCGTACGTCGTCGTCGTCGCCGGCAGATCTCTGGAAGACAGGCGACCCCATTCCGCGGGCAACAGGTGCAGCTCGCAGTCTGCAAAACGAGAGTTTTGTCGTTTTTTTTCTTACACTTTTTTTTAAAATTTTAACAATTTTAACAATAATTTCTATCGGAAGGTAAATAATTTATCTCTAGAAAGCGATCGCGCCGCTATACGTACTCTATAATGCGAATAAACATTGTCGATAAACTTAGTTTTGTGAAATTCGACCCTTAAGGGGGTTGAAAGGGGCGAAAAAGATGAAACTAGAAAAAATCGCCTGGCCGGAACCGCTGGAGCTTTCGGTATGAAATTTGGTCGGCGGTTTCGTTTTATATAGTGGAAGCTTTTTGAGAAAGTATTTTTCGAAATTCGACCCTTACCGGGGTTAAAAGGGGTAAAAGGGGTGAAACTGGAAAAATTCGCCTGGCCGGAACCGCTGGAGTTTTCAGTATGAAATTTGGTCAGCAGTTTCGTTTTATATAGTGGAAGCTTCTTGAGAATGTATTTTCCGAAATTCGACATCTACCGGGGTTAAAAGGGGTGAAAGGGTGAAACTAGAAAAAAATCACCTGGCCAGAACCGCTGAAGCTATGGGTGTGCAATTTGGTCAGTAGTTTTGTATCGTGGTATAGACGCCCATTGAGAAAGGATTTTTCCAAAGTCCACCCCTACCGGGGTTTAAAGAGGTGAAACTAGAAACTTAAAAGGGTGAAACTAGAAAAATTCGCCTGGCCGGAACCGCTCGAGCTTTGAGTATGAAATTTGGTCAACTATAAATATAATAACATTTAGCACTTGACGCTTTTACTCCTTCATTATACCGGGAAAAACTTTTCACGGGCGAAGCCGGTATTCAGTTAGGTAAATCGGTAAAAATTAATTTTTACATGTAAAATATCGTTACTATACTATACTCATATCGTGTGTTTGTTTAATAAACTATTAAATAATAATAGCAGTCAGCTGATAACGGGAAAATGTCAATTATTATTATTATTATTTAGGCAATACACATTTTTTATACTTAAACCCAGCAAGGACGGGTAATATTCAGCTAGTCGTTTATAAATTCTCAAGCCGTTCGGTTTTGTCTGATCCGCGACAGTAATCTCGCGTTTTAATACCGAGTTTTTTTCGGAGATGGAGAAATTTTCCTTCCCGTGGTTTATTTTTAAACGACTCGGTACTCGATATTTTTTGACGACACGTCCGGGTGTTTTCTCGAGGTCGATATTATTGTTATCGACAACGACATTCAACGGATTGGCGCGTCCGGGTATTTATAGCTGAAATACACCTTTCCCTTTTCGTTAAAAATTCACTACCTACGGGCGATTTCGATTTTTTTCCGTCGAACGAACGGACTCATCAACGTTGAAATTATAGTCTTCGCCGTCGGCGGCGGGTGGCAAAAAACTTTTGGGTCGACCTCGGCCAAAAATAAAAAAAAAAATTTATCGTTACGATAATTGCTTCGGTTTAGTAAAATCAAGCGAAATGAATATTTTTCAATTGGATTTAGAAACGGAAGAAAAAAGAAAGAAATTTAAAAGCGTAGACGATGGAAACCAATAGATTTCACATTTCGCTTTAAATCTTAAAGATATTTTCGTTTAATACGGACAAAGCCGCGCGGGGACAGTTAGTGATATAATATAACGTTCGGCCGTGTTTACGATTTGGAATCGAACGAAATATCTCCGGCGCGGGCGTATAATTTATATAGCGATTATAGCGGTACCGAGCGTCTGTATATACTGCAAAATGAATATATAATTAGATATATATACATGTATTTACCGAATGTAGGCGCGCATCGCGGGCAAACATAATAATAATAACAATAACCGTAGTTCCGGGGGATGGCGAGTATAGACACGCACGCGGCGTATATAAAGTGACCACGGTTTGTCGGCCCGACGGCCGCGTATTATACGGCGGGGCCGCGGGATCTAAATTGAAAATTTTGATTACAATTTATAATCCTCCCGGGCTCCTTAATAATATAACCGCGACGGCCTGACGCGCGCGGCAGCCGCGGAGCTTCGGATGCCGAAATACCGCTCGCGTCGTATATTACAACGATGATAAAACGGCATTACGCACGGCATAGCGGCCCCGCGAAACATTACAATACAACGCCGCCGCACAAAAGCGCAGCAACAACAACAACAACAATAATAATAATCCGTCTGTCGTTTTACCTTTTAGAATTGGTATTCTTTTTTTGAACTGATTGGTCTCTGGCGATCCTAACGTACTATATTCTAATCTGAAAAACAAAAACGATATTTATTAGAATAAAACAATAGAAAAACATCACCTCACACACCATAATACACAATGTCGTGCGCAGATCGTTCCGAAAAACACAGCACCTATGTTTGTTTGCTCGGACAGATAATATATTTCAATAACTTGTTTAGTTTCGATCGGTATTTTGGGTCGTTTTATTTTCAACTGAATTAAAATAGTCGTTAAATTGTTTGGAAAGAAAAAAAAAAACGTTGTACTAAAGTTTGATGTCGTTCATTTTTTATGATTCCGTCAGAGTTGACGAAAATTAAAATCTTTCTTTCATCAGACCATCAACGCAGGCGATAGTAACAGGCGATTCTTAACGAAACCTTTATTTCAAAAATTTGACGTGACCTAATTGAAAAGCGAGAAAACGTCGAGGAATCGTATTCGCGAAATAGTCAGAATTCAGTAGAATTCGGTTCGAAAACGTATTCATCGCAAAAAAAAAAGGATCAAATTATATAATATATATATAAAAAACTGAAAAATTTAGAACGAGGCCGTGAACATACATAATATAATAGGTCATATCGCATTTGTCAGGTCTCCGCGGGACACCCTGTACGCGCGCGATCCGATCGAATTTCCCCGGAGAACTTTCGCGCCGCACGAGAGTGATACGGGCTCGCGAGGCTCGCGCGGCATTTCGATTTTAACAATATTAACAATACGCTTACGCACTACTGGAAAATTTGTTTCTAGTCGGCCTCGGCGGTATCCATCGGGAACGGACGAACGTTTCGCCGGCGAGAGTAGATGAGAAATATTTGAAAAGGGGCAGGCAAGTGGTGTATCGCAAGACAAAAACTATACGAGACGGCGGCACGCATCGCGGCGTTGAAAGGAATACTTCTGACGAGTGTTTAAATACTTTTACTCGAAAATATGTTTTTCAAAAGTACCTGTTCAGAACGCCGCCGCCGCCCGGAACGCTGTTCGAATACCTTTCTCGAATCGCTTTTTACGTATTTCGGTGAACGTTTTGAAAATTTAAATTCGCTTTGTTTTTCCGCGGCGCGGCGGCGGCGGTAATCGCGCATTTTGTGAACACGGATCGATGGTACGACAATAATATTATATAAACCAAAAACGAATCGGTATTACGACGACGGAAATAAAAAAATAAAAATTCTTCACGCGCGTGTAATCCAACGAAGAAAAATAAATACATTTACCGAGAGACAGAGAGTAAAATACTCGAAAAAGTGTTTAAACCAAAGTATTCGATATCGGAATAAAAGGGCTTTTAAATACTTTCTATTCGATTATACTTGACGAATCGGGCTACAATACGATAATATTCTGCAAGTGTGTGTGTGTGTGTGTGTGTGTTGGCCGGCCGTTTGTCAACAGTCAATAAAACGATTTCGCTTATCCGCGACGAACGCGTTGTGTTGTTTGTGTGCTCGGCGAAAACCACCACCCAATCGTCGTCGTTTTGCGATATTAGATAAACAACTGTCTAAACAATAATAATAATTATTATTATCGATCGTGCGTGCATACACAATATTATTGCTACGGCCCACAAACAGTATGTTCTCGCGTATATTATATATATACGAGTTACGGTGTAGTAGAGCCAGGGGCGTCGTTTCATATTTGTTCACGGGATACAACGATAAATAAACCTGGAACTTGGGCACACGCCTATAGGAGGCGGACGATATTTGTTTGTAAGAACATATATGTATGTTTTAGATATGGTTGGTATGTAGATACATTTTTATTCGGTGATGTATCTCGTGTCGTTTATTTATTTTACTATACCGTAAAAACCACAGATAACCATCGACACGATTAAAGGTCGATTCACACTGAACCGGCACCGGACCGCACAGACCCGTACCGAACCGACATTTTAGGGAGTATTCACATTGTACCGTTTTGCACCGACAGACACAGACCGTCATAAATGAAAAGTAGTTTATTAATACGCCCAGTTAAGTTAAGCAGAAGAACAAAAACCACTAAAAATTAAAAAACGTATTTGGGTGCATGTCATTTTAAAACGGAGAAAAATTGTATATTTAATAATAGATATCATAAAGAAAAATATGTTATAGTAGTACTCTATAATATTCTATTTTGGAAAAGAACGTCGTTATCGCCGTTCATATCCCACCGACACGGACACGCACCGACAAAACATTCTTTCACACAATGTTTGACGGTGCCGCGCGGTCCGGTTAGTGTCTGCGCGGTGCCGGTTAGGTTAGATGTGAATTAGCACATTAATTTATTATTGATTAATAATTTGTCGGTTCGGTACGGGCCTGTGCGGTCCGGTGCCGGTCTGCGAGAGTCGGTTCAGTGTGAATCATCCTTAAAGAGTCATTCGGCTCGACGTGAACCGTTACACTTCTGTTTTAACACTTGGGCCCGTACGTTTTATTTTTTAGACTGGAGTATTACTCCACCCCGCCCCCCACAGAAATTCGTCTCTAGTCGGGCCTAGTGCGGACGAACGTACATTTTATTCCGGAGAAATCAGACGAACGATCGAGTGTTATTTTAAATTACGACACGCGTGTATGATTCGTTCGAGTTAAGGTTTTTAAGTCAAATTCGTGGCCTTCTCAAACAACACGAATCGCGCTCGCTTGTTTTCGGGGCTGGGAGAATACGCGATACGCTCTCGTTTTCGCACACGTGCACAGACTTTCTCGGTTCGACTCCATTAATCACGATACGCCAATTACGAGTTTTAGTTTTGGCGGGCCCTTCGTCTCCGGCGCGGTCTCCTCCACTGTAGACGAAACCCGCAGTCGAGAACGACGAGAGCGCGCGAGGCTTTCGGTTTCTTCTGCGGGCTTACCCGGACCGCGGAGACCGCTGCTCGCCCGGCGTGTGTCTGCCGAACGTCTCACGTCGAGACGTGCGAGTCACCGCAATATTTACGGCGATAACTAGTAATTAAGGCCCGGATTTCGATGCCACGAAAAACCCTATAAACGTGTCCCGGACGAATCGCGTTTTTGACCTAAAAAAATATCAAATTACCTTCGAAATCGTTTGAATTAGGCATTTTTATTTGAATACTAATGTCGAATGGTAACGATTTCGATGAAAATTACAAACGAAAAAAAAAATGCGTAAAATCATATATCAATAAAATATATGTTCTCGATTAGTAGTAAAATTAAGAAGAAGAAAAAAACTCTCGTGAAATGAGAAAAATGTTCTTAACTTTTGAAAAAGGCAAAATACAAATAAGTTTCTTAGACTTTTAATGTCATCGAAACACATTTTTTTTTTAGTCGAGAGAGCAATTATTTAGAATTATATTTTCTGTATATTTCTCCTATCGTTTCGGCAGCTGATTGAGATGGGAAAAAAAATAAGATTTTACAGATTTAGCGGCGTGTTTCGCCGACGGCTCTGCGCGTTCGGCAGACCGTATTTTAAAACTCGGAAGTGGATAAGTGACCGTAACAACTAATTTGCGCGCCGAATCCGACGGATCGACGATAATCTGTCGGTCGGGTGTCGATTGAAAAACGCGTGAAAATGTACACGGTACGTTAAGCACTACGTCGCCCGTAGTTTTTCATCGGTGAATTTCCACGGCACCCTCGTCGAGTGCATTATTCGCTTTAAGCCCGACAATTCATTGGTTCGAGCAAAAACTTTGCAACTTCGATGCACGCGAACGGTTATCAGGTAATAACGAGGGGAACGTAAAAAAAACGTTTCGGTCAGTGTACCTAATACGTGTTTGATTATCGAGAACGAGGTAGTCTTCGGAGTGTATTATTTTCTTAACTCCCCCCGAGCAAATTTTAACGTACGCCACTGATAAATATTATACATATGATATTAATTTAGAGAGACACGAGTAGTCTGGCCGAGTGGTTCGGTCCGACTCGGCGATGGTTTTCCGACCCGCGCGCGCGCGCGAGTGATTTACGAATTCACGGTGGCTGCCCAAAAGCGAACGCCACCGACGACAACAATGCGCGATTCTCCGTTGTCGCGCGTCGTAATGGGTCTCGGAGACGCGCGCGTGCGTTTTCATTAAAATCTCCGCTCTCGTTTCGAATTTACGGCACAAAGACGTGTAGGTAGATGGCTCGACGAGCTGCGGCGTTCGCAATCTACGCGTTCGACTGCGGCGTGATTTCGGCGGAAAACGTTCGCGGACGACGGACGTCGGCGGTAATGATGATAATACGTGCGCGGCGTTCTCGCTGCGAGTTTAATCAACGTCGGGCGAACAACGAGCGTGCAAAACCGCGATCTCCGACTGCCAGTGTGATCACTAAAGGGGCGCGTATCGTCTCCGTCTGTCTTCTCTTTCCGGTCCGATAGGTACGTGTAGGGTGGGGGGAAGGACAAATATTTTCCTCTCGGAATATATTACCGCGTCGTGCATTCGACACGGCGCGGGGGGAGGGGGGGAAAGTAGAAAGAAAAAAAAAGTAAAATATAGAACGTAAGAAAAACATTTATTATACGGCGCACGTCATTT
The DNA here is from genome assembly GCA_948098885.1 of Drepanosiphum platanoidis. NCBI lineage: Eukaryota > Metazoa > Arthropoda > Insecta > Hemiptera > Aphididae > Drepanosiphum > Drepanosiphum platanoidis. The sequence continues at coordinate 11,827,468 of OX402531.1, forward strand.
TTATTTTAGAAATATGTCCAAATGGGTTATGACACGCATTATTAAAACATTTTCCGAACAGGTGTAACCCTATTGCATTAAAAACGATATTATTATTATATTTTTCCGCCACGAGAAAAAACTACCCGACTATATGGTAAAACGCGAATGCGCGGGGTTTTTTTTTTTTTTTTGCAAAAAGATATATAGCCGTGTATTATATATTTATTATTTATTTTTTTTTTGTCCACGTTAACCCAACGAAAACACTTTTTACGCGAGGATAAAAAACGAATCGGTATAACACGTGTACGATATATTATTATGTACGTATAATGTTGTACGTACGTATGTCGTACATATAATAGGTGACTGCATGATAACGCGGTCGTCGTATTTGAACGAGAGGAAAAAACCGAAAACCGTTTTATTACGTAGGTACCCGTCGCGTCGCGGCGGCGGCGTAGAGTTTAATCGTTTTCGCGATAATTTATTTACATTCATTAATCGCGCGGTATTTTTTCGATTAAAATAATATTGCGCTCGCGCGTCCGTGGACACTCCCGACCGCGTTCGGGTCGTCGAGTTTTTTTGTTTTTATACACGTATACGTAATTAAAATACGCCCGCATCATCAGCGACCTAACTAGCCATAGTGGCCCATGCAGAAGTGTACTCCGAAATATACAAAAAGTGGTCAAAAGAAATATTACACAATCGTTAGGTTGAAATCCGAGTCTTCGCGCGCGCGGTCATGTACGTACGCGTATAGAATCTCGGAAAAAACAAAAAAATCCGTTCGACACGAACGCGCGCGACACGGTCCCCGTGCTCGTCACAGATAGAGTCCTTATTTTATTCTACTCACTATGGAAGCGCATAAATTCAACAGCACGCTAATATCGCTCATGCAAACGCGCATAGACACGTGCCACGTTGTTGGCGTATTATTTAGTGGGTTTAATGGTTATATTATTGTACACATTACCATACGTTAATAATAACATTGATCGTTGTACGCGGGTCAGTGTTTGTTGAACATTTCAAAACGTATTGATATTATTATAATTATTATTATTTGCATAATACTGTATTATTATTCCAAGAGATATTTTTCACGTTTTGAAAGTTTATCGAAAATTTCAAGCACTCCGGTTAGGTGATGTTTTCCGTGATCGATTAGAAGTCGAACGATAGTTCGAATGTAGAATAATTATTATTTTGAATGAAGAACGAGGCCTACGGACCTAGTACTACGGTACTATTGTTTCTTTAATTATTATTTCTCGCACGTGCGCGGAAAATCGAATAAAGCGAACCAATCAAAACGTTTCCGACCATCGGTGTTCGAGAACAATTTTTACAAAGAAAATATCGAAAGAGCAAAACGCAATTTCTCACACTGCATGTCTCAAAGTCTGGTTCGGATCGAAGACAATTCGGCAGAGACGCAATCGAGTACGCGTTTCCGCCGACCGTCGCGGCGTCGGACCCGTAATTCGTTCGCGTTAATTTGTCGATCTCGCGCATTCCGCCGACGACGCGCACCGGCTCGTATCCGGCGCGAGAGAGCTAGTCGCGACGTCGTTTACGTCACATTGTTAGCGGAATAGTTGTGTTGCTTTCGGTTCGCGCGGGGCCGATAAAAACGCCGCCGGACACGACGACCGAAAATCCTCGCGTTACGTAATATCGTGTCGCCCGGGCGAAATTATAATCGGAACGCATAATCGTCGCGGACAATATATAACAACAACGATCCCGCGCGTATATTATTCGATATCGTATTGTAATATTATGATATACGAGAGCGCCGCGCCGCGCCGCCGTCGTATATCACGATCGCAGTTTACATTGTGATAATATTGTGTTATATTCGTCGGAGGCGACAATGGGGCGTTTCGCGCATATTGTGTACGGCCTGCGGGCCGTATTAATTAGTCCTGCCCTGCGTAACGAACGTATTACCGAACGCGCGTTAGTATACGCAAAACTGCAAAAGAAGGTCGAGAAGACGAGAGGGTCTGTTTCATCGAACTGGTTTTTTTTCCTAAAACATTTCGATCCGAGCTAGCGGGGCGCCGGATCGCCGGGGAAAGGATATTATTGAGCGTCGAATTTTCAGCGAAGCGAGCAATGCGTCGGTTTTACCGTGATTCGCGTATTTTTCATTGTTTTTTCGACGAGAACATACATAATATATCGCCCTATTTTCGATTTCTCATGACACAATCGTTTTCTTCGTTTCGTCGATATTTTGAAAATTGTAAATACTAAAAAATAATTTTATACTCGTTTGCATATTCCTTCGTTATAAAAAAAATCGTTATATTGTATACTATAGAACCGTGGGCAATAGTAAAGTTAAATTTTTCATTTTGTTTTTTTTTAACTTGAGATTAAATGTTTGAAAAAAAAATGATTAGTCAAATCAAAGACGACCGTTTTGTTCATGCAAAAATGTGGAATATTTATTATCGTCGGGTCGTTGGTTTTCGAAAACGTTTGAAGTCTGCGCGAAATTTCGATTACAATTTTCATCGGTGATAAACGGCCGTTGATCACGTGACGATACCATCGATTAGCGAGGGAAAATATTGAAATATTAACAAACTCCAAATTTTTTTTACTTTCAAACTTTATGACGTGACCCAATTAAAAGTTTTGAACGCCCACGCTTTTCCAAACATATTGTATTTACAAAATGTGTATCTTGATTTTTTTTTGTTGTTTTGTTTTGCTTTTTTCTTTTCGAACGAGAAATAACATTTTACATTATTTTTATTTCAAGTTGCCCGCGATTAAAACTCATTTAAAATCGTGTCGGCGCACAAGTATAACGATCATTATTTAAAAAAGAATATGAAAAAAAAAAAAAAGAAGAAAAAAAGAACTCTTTAAAACGCGTGTATATAATAGCGAACTTAAGTTATTACTACGTGTGTCAGATATCAGCGGGGGGGGGGGGTGGGGGAGAGGCCCCGCGTAACGCGTTTTATAATATAGTGTTTTCATCGCGGATTTTTCCCCTCTTTTCTGCCCGGCAACGCGTTTTTAGCCGTACGAGTACACAATAATATTTGCAAAGCGCGTAATGCACGCGAAATAATGATTTCAAAAACATAATAATAATCGCGATGATAACGACGGCACCGACCTTTTCGCAAGTGTCGTGTACCGTTATTATATAGAGTTTTCACTATATGTGCGTACGAATAAAATAGCGTAACGCTATGAAAAAACGACGCGGCGCGGCGGTCGTCTTGATAAAATTAAATCCTCGTGTTGGATACGCCCTTTGAGGGCGCGTAGTGTCGAGTTTACGGGTTTAAAAATATCACGCGAGAGAACGAGTGAGAAAAAACAACGCCGGCGGCGACGCGTCACTACGGACACAACAAATTACCTGGCCGTCCGTGCGCCAAACGTACGAAAATGATATTTACTAGTAGGGTTGGCAATTTTACCGGAAAAATAGTTGTAGTTTCCGTCCGCGTCTCCGCGAACGATTCACACGTGCGATTCGAAAAGCAAATCGTTCGAAAACAGCCGTGGAAACGGAGAGAAAAACTATTCAAAGTTCAGGGCCAGGACGAGAACCGAGAGACATCGAAGAATTATTATTTATTCCAAAAGTCTGAGTGCTCTGGCCCTCGCCCCCGGCACCGATCGGACGGAGGATCGCTTTCGTGTAGGGCGCGTTAATTGTACAATCGCTGTAAACAATATTACGTATATCCTACGTCGCGAGCCATAAAAACGCGTCGTCGCGCCTCGAGCGCGTTTGGCGTATTAAGTTTCGTCTCCGGAACGGCGTAATAGCAACGTTCGTAACGAGCCGTGACGATTCCAACACCGTCGCCGTGTTATTGTACTAATATCAAACCATAAAACGTTTCCCTCGTAATTGTCGGCCGGCATATAATAATACTGTGATAATCTCATCATCATCATAATATTTCAAAAGTATTAAATAATTAAATTTAATATCAACGAGCGCGTATATTACGTATACCCGCATAAGGGCGGGTTCCTATTAGTCGCACGTTGCGGTCGAGAAAGAGATTTTTTTTTTTGTTTTTCGCCCTCTACCCTACGATATTGTTTACGAAACTGACGTGTTAACATTTGTGCCGAGACGGACGATTTAAACTCGGATTATAATCGAATTTTTTCCTTTGATAATATTTATAATAATTTTAGCCGTCATATGAGATAAAACTATTGATTAAATCGAATTCTTACGGTGCTTTAAATAATATGAAAATCTACTGAAACTTTTATTCTACACCTATTTTCCCCCTTTTTTTTTTAATAGTATAAACTTTAGATAATAGAAAATTTACTGAAACTTTTATTCTATACCTTTTTTTTCTTTCTTTTCAATAGAATATATAAAGTTTAAATAATATAAAATTCACTAAAACTTTTATACTATACATTGTTTTTTTTTTTTTTTTTTATATGCATAATAGTTTTCGAATTATATTTATTTTAATGAACCGCATAATCAAAGAAACCATTAGTTTTACGGTTTCTTAAATGTACATATTTTCTGTTGCACGCTGAACCGGGTACATTGTGTTTATAATATTATTACTATCGACGGGCACACGTAATCTGGTGGCGTCTGAAAATAGGCTCTAAAATAACCTCGACGTACTATTGTCGTTTTGAAATATATGGCAAATCGATCGCCGCCGGCGCGTTGATGATCCCGGCCGGATGATCTACGAATGCGTTTCTCTGCGAGTACGAAACCGAACGGACGAAATAAAACGTATAATATTTTATTTTTAATATGCGCTCGTTGCGGAACGACGGAGACGACGCAGTAAAATCGCGATGTTATGCGTTTTTATTCTTACCGAGAGAGCACAAACTGTATTATAACATTCAAAACAATTTCAGTTATTTTTATCGGCGCGTTCTATTTAATAATTTATCGAAAATTCCTTTTGAACGAAATTTCCAATACACAATATTATTGGTTCTCGCAACGACGCGGCACATAATTAATGTGTCCATTAATGTCTACGGCGGCGGTGTCCGAGGAATAGAACGTAAAAAGTCGCGTCCATATTTCATGTCGAATGTAACGCACTTAGGAGGATGATATTATGATATTTTAATCTACGGAAACGCGCGCACGCCGCGAATAAAACGATCCGAAAGACGACTATAAAACGTTACGTATTTGTGCGGTGTTTCCACATCGTGACCGCCGCCGTCGTATTTATGTCTCGTAGTTGTAGTTTATTTCTATTTTATTTTTTTTTTCTCCTATGAAGTCGACTCCATGGATTTTCGAGTACGACGAGAAATTTGAAAACATATTAAATTTTTGTCAGTCATAATTTTTTTTTCCAGTTTCTCAATGAAGCGAGGAATGTATTGATTTTTTTATGACGTGTATGTGCGTGCATGTGTGTGTGTTTTTTTTTTCTATCTGACTATAGAAGTCTCAATTCTGTCATCGACATTGCGGATCAGTTCCTGGTAGCGCGAATTTCGTCTGCAGTCGGTTACAATTTTAAATTCTCTCTACACTCTACCCCAGTATTCTAAGTGATTGGGAAAAACTGACGAAAAATTATGTGTTTAGAAAAGTTTACGAAATACCACTTAAATTAAATTCAGTATTTAGGAGCCTATATTATTACGGTAATTATATGTTTTGTTAAAACGGTTTATTCAAAACGTATACTTCTCCCCGGAAAAAATGTGAAAACACCGAATTAAAACCAAAAAAAAAAAAACAGCGACGTAACGCGATCATCAAAGACGGCTGTGTTTCCAGTGTCGCGATAATATTATTGACAAATACAATAAAAAATGCGATGAGCAACGAGAATCGATTTCTCTCGAACGATTTCAATCCAAAACTCGCGAGTTCGGGTCGTATAAATACACGACGCGGTTAGCTGATTATATGGTCGTCGGACGATTGACGTTTGGCGGCGGGACGAGCGGAAACGCAACAAACGTCGACGTCCTCCTGTGCGGGCGCGAATGTTATCGACTTGTAATTAACGATCATTAATCAAAACGCGCGCGCGGTAAAAAAAAATATGAAAACAGCGCGCGCACGCGGGAAAACGACGACGACGGTATGTATTTTCCACGCGGATGACATTATGTTTTCTCGGTCGAAATATTTTGCCGGGCACAAGTCTCGCGCGCGGCTCGATTAAATACCACGTGGGCCCCCGGCGGCGGCGTGGTGTTCGGGCTCTCGAATACGATCGAGGACTTTATTTCGGACGTCCGGGTCGTGCGCGAGGGCCGAATATCGCAATTATTACGACCGTTAATACAATTTACCGCGTGAAACGTATTATAATTAAAAAAAAAAAAAAATGACGTTTTTATTGACCTAAATACATGTTAATGTTATTTGACGTGTAATATTATACTGTTCGAAACGATAACCGTAAAACCCTATGAATATTATTAACCGCGGCGCGACACAAGTGAAACGTATATTTTGCATTATTTCGTTACGGTGTCGCTTGCATATTGTTAAATATACAACAAGAACGCGTTTGTTTCGAGCTTTTTTTTTTTCTCTCCGCGCCTTTACGAGACGCCAAAAGAAATCGCGCAAAGCCGAGTTTTAACAACCGATATTAGGTTATATATAATATACTTTGTTGACTTTGTTTTCAAATACACTTTACAGCGTGACGTTTAGTTCGAAACCCCGTTTTCGTGATTTGCAAACAAATCGAAAAAGGTTTCGAGAAAAGCGATAATTTAAAATTTACATATAGAACAAAAACATTCTTCTTTTTATTATTTTTAATAGAAACTACGCATGTAATATCACTTGAAAATAGATTTTTACAGCACATATTTTAAATGGTATGCAGTAAAAAGTTAACCGCGTTTTTGATTTTTCGTCGTCATAACAGTAGTGGTATTTTTAACAACTTTTATTAACAACTGTCGTTTTTATGGGTGTGTTTTTTTATTTTTTTTTTACGTATATAATATCGTTACACAATTAACAGGCAATATTTATGATGGAGGGAAGAAAAGAGTTTAAAACACGGGACGTTTTAAAACAACAACCGATGCATCGGTAGAGCGAACCTCTAACTCGCACAGCAATCGGTAAAAACGTCACGGGCAAGGAAAAAACGTACGAAAATCGTCCAACGACGAAACTGTCCGAGTACCGGGACGGCCAGAGGACGAGTAACGATATGGCCGAATGAGAAAACGATAAATTATTATTTATACGAGTGTTTCTGACGCGGACATTACTGAGCAGGCTCGATTACGTTGTGGAAATTCGCGTCCGTTCAAAACGAAAGCTTCGGTCGAGAAAAATCGAAGCCTAAACTCAAACCGGGTCGGCGCAAACGAGGAGAAAAGCGTTTAACGGCTTAACTCTCTCTCTCTCTCTTGTCTTTCTCCTTCCGCTCCTCTTCCGGCGGGCGCCGCCGCCGTAATCAAAGCGATCGCGGCAATGTCGGACGTTAAATTTATACTCGGAAAAAGTTTTGCTTCGAAAGATAATCTGACTTTTAATAGCCGGAAACGGCTTTTACTCCGCCGCCACGGCCACGTCATCGTTCTGCCGCGCACGCAATAATATAATAATAGTATTATACTCTTCGTCCGTTCGTCATCGTTTTCAAACGAGAATTTCGCGAACAAACACATCGTTCCGGTCGCGTATCAATAACAGGCGATCGATTCGATAATCAAACTGTTCGTCAAAAAAAAAAAGAGACGACGAGACGGTGCTCGCGAGTCGAGACCCAAAAACGTACGGACGAAATCTTTAGCCGAAAAACTTGCACTCGTCACGTTCGGTAAAAACGCGCCGATCTAAGCGCGACGTTTTTTGCGGCATATTTTCGCTAATCCAAAGATTTTTTACTATCTCGTCCGCACACGATGAGCGTCGTCGAAACGAAATAAGATTCTTACGAGACATTTCGAGTGTCTGCCAATAACATTATCGAAATCCGTCGATATAGGTCCGCGCGTTCGTGATGAACACGAGTATACGCGTGTTCAAATTATTTTCTACACTTTTTCGTCGTAATTTCGATTTTTATTATATTTTTTACACGAACGTGGAACAAACTCGATTGAAGAAGAACAGGAACACACACAACGGGAAATATGCGTACGATAAAAGATTACAGAATTATCAGAATGGTTTTACGTATATTTCTCTCCTCTGCGCTCGAATAGAGACGTATAAAATAGAAAACGCCATGGGGAATATTCCGATAGTTTTCCGAGAGCGAGCCTACGTTTTCCGGGTCTTAGTTTTTTACGATATCGTAGTCGTCGTCGTTATTATTATTATTATTACTGTTATTGCCGTCGGAACAGACGAAATTCCCAGTGGTCCCCGCGCGCGTATAATATCGTAACGCGTACGCGCGCGCGTAAGACGCCGACCGCGGCCCTAAATCATCGCGTTAATACACGATCAAACCGTACATATATTATTATGACAAAACACAGTGCGGTGTGTTACGCGTTAATGCACTGCTCCGGCGTACGGTTTGCTCGGCACGCGTTTTAATCCGGGATTTTAATTTAATCTTAATTAATAGGCCCGTAACAAACCTTTTATTTACGCGCGCGTTCTATATTATATACGTGTACCGACGGCGGTGGTTGTGGATTCGTAACTATAACGTAATAATTCCGAGGGTAAACATAATTTTGAAAACTTCGCGAGATGTTTTTTTCAGCATTTGCGAGCGTTTATTCGCGACTAGGTCGTCGCGAAATTTTCGTTCGTCTCTCCGAAACCAGGGTTTTGTCGATTCGCATTCGGAACATTATCCGAGAGTAAATGATCGAACGATATCTGCCGACTCGCGCTCTGTGTCGTCGGAATAATTTGAAAAAGTGAACACGTCGATTCGTGCGAGAGATTTGCGAGAAACGGCGCGATTCCTTTCGCTGTCGTTGAATTATATAGTTTGATTATATAGTATTGTCACTCGTTTTGTCGGTAAAGTTACTATACGTATTCAGTATGCGTTAATATTTATTACGTTCTCGCGAGTTTCCGAAACGACGAGAACGCTCTACGACGCTAAAACCATTCGCTAAACACGACTCGAGTTAAAACCGTATTTTCAATATCCGAGACAGAACGTACGAGTCTCCCGTTTTTTTTTACCACTCGAAGGTACAAAAGTCAAACGATTCGCGTGTTTTCTTTGGAATCTTTTTCACCCGAAGGATTAAAGTCTCCACCGATTCTTTCGACATCGATCCTGCAACTGATCACGTGGGCAAATCGATAGTATTCTTTTTTTTTTTCAATAAAACTAAGCGTTCACTTTGAAAACTTTGAATTCGCTGGTGCTAGAAATCTGACGAATCGATTCGAAGTGTCCGAGTTTGAAAACTGTCGTACAAAAATGTAAACGAAAAACGGTTCTAAGCGAAGATTCGTTTCGATTCGACTCGTACGTATTCCGTATATTTTCAAACACCGCGCGCGTTCAGAAGTATTATTTTTTATAAACTAGCCATGAAAAAATTACAACATTTCCTTTTCCGAAAAATCGTTAACGTACTGAGATTTGCGGTCGCGGTTCTCGACGCCTACGTATTATTCCTATCCGAGAAAAACACCGGTCGGGACCAAACATCCTTGGCCACTCCTCGGCCGAGCTAAGGTAGGCACGTATTTTATATGTTTTTATGAAAAACGTAAAAGGCGATTTTTTTCTTTCTCTCTCTCTCTCTTTGAAAGTTTAATAATAACAGCGTGGCGGTACATTCGCTTTGATCGGTTTAGGTACCATTTTCACGCTCCGTCAACGAGTTTTTCGAGGTGCATTTACGGCCAAGCAGTTATGATATTTAAATATTTAAAAGGTAAGTAGGCTGCAAGTAGGTCAATGGGGATGTGGTAAATCATCGGTTTGGTGTACAAATAAACTTGAAAGCGATGATCCTCGGAAAACAGAGACGTTCCTAATGGATTTAGTAATAGGGTTCCCTTAACGCGTGGATGCCAAAGTTTAATGATTATGTTTTTATACGTATACAATATATACGTATATATATAGATATAATGCGAATAAAAAAACAACAACAAAACAAGAGTGTATTATAAGTATTATGCAAGAGTAAGCGTCTAAAATATGGCAGCTCGGATAAAGTCGTTAAGAAAAAGAAAAATTACAATAATAAATTTAACAGAGTTAAACGCAATGTATTACTTATGGTTTTTTTTTTTACGCGACTCTTTTTGTGTACTACTCGTTTCAATTCGAGCGCTGAGAAACGATTCGACGTCGGGGAGAATATTTTTTAATTACATTTTTTTTTTCCCCCACCGGTTTTATTTTCTTTAAATCTAACTACGAAAACGCATTATTATTATACTTAAATTGCATCCATTCAGACCTATGCGTCGTGTTTCATACGTTGTTTCTTTCATGAAAACTTTATTCGCTCACATAACTTTACGCGGAATTAACAATTTCGTTTTGAAAAAATAACACGCTCGAAATAATGCGAAGAATAGCGTGTTTCGCTAAAAAGTCAATTAAAAAAAAAAACACACACACACACACATTCGGTCAGTTTTGTCCGAAAAACAGTACGATGTAATCGATAGAAAATAACAACGTTATCGCGGCCAAATATTTGCGAATTTTCAACTCCGGAACACAACAGCTCGTCGTGCCAAACCGATGAGTTTTCCCGATCCGCGGAATTCGATTTCGAATCCGCAATAAAACTCCTCGACGACGCCAATACGACCAACCACTATGATATGTCCGTCTCGAAAAAAAAACGTTTTCCGAGAGGAGAAGAAAAAAATACCAGGTACGTGTGAACCCCCTCGCTCCCTCGTACGGCGTACGTCCCGCGACAGTTTTGTGCGTCTCGCTCGGAGCGCGAAATTATTTTAGCGAACGTGACCGTTCTTTGGATTTCACCGGACTCGCGCGACGAAAAAAAAAAACCCCCGCGGCAATAACCGACACTTGCTCGCACTTTGGAACGATATCGTTTTTAATTGACGACATTGATTTGCGGTCGTTTCTGAGCGCCCGACTCTTACACTTATATACACGCGGTTGCCGATATGAAATTTATCGTCCAGATGAAACGCGCCGTTTCGAATCGACGTTTTACAACACGGGGCCATGTGGGGCGTTCCGATTGACGTCTACGGTGGATGGGGTGGACCGATTGACCCACGTCGAATATCGTCATCTATTTCGACGATACCGGTAACGACGGCAATATTACGCGACATCGATGGCGCGGTGACAAAATCTCACACACCCCCGGCGCAATCGTAACGATTTTTGTGAACCGCGATTTTTTAATCGTTATGATTTTTTGTTCGTGCTTGCACAACGTACGTATTTCGACGTATTTGCCATCAGGTTCTAATCGCATAACCTTGTCAAACCAACATCATACCATTGATTATATAAATAGTATTTATTAATCAACACGGTCATACAAAATTATTACGACGAGGCCACCGTCTGATAAATATGTTATTTCTCATTATTTTCCTTCGGTGTATCGTATATTCGTATATTATGTATGAGTATTGACAGCGGTTAGGTTAGGTTAGGTTAGGTTAGGTTAGGTTAGGTGGTGTTCTCTACGCAAATATAATTATGCCTGTAGATGTGCCGTGAGAAAAGTAGTACCTACTACACCAAGGGGCTAACCCACCCTCTACCGTACGTTTCTAAGAACGGCGGCGTCACTGATTACGATAACCATTAGAGCCCCGGCGAAATGCAGATTGTGACTGCGTACATCCATCATATTATTTATAATAATAGAGGACGGCGTGGATGGATTATGCCGTCCGGGATACCGAACGTTTTCCGGGTAGATTGCGAATCGCTTTAATAGAAACGTATTAAAAAAAATAAAATACAATATTAATAATAAATAAACGATTCAGGTACAATTAGTATATTGTTCGCGTTTTTCGAATTTCCGGTGCTTTTTCATTTTTAATAAAGCCATCGTTTGTGTGTGTGTACCGACACGTAGATTTTTAGTCGTGAAAACGAAACAATTGTTATTTATTTTTCATTGGACAGAAGAAAAAAGAAAGACCAATAATACTCGTAATGACAAAAAAAAACGCGTTTGTATGTGTTTATTTTGAACAACTTTTTCGATCGCAACCATAAACGATATAGATTTATTCGAGATTTAAATTTGATCGTATAATTTCCAAAATCTTATTTGACGAGAAAATAGTAAAATACACGAATTGAAACCGAACAGAAAAGCAGGACAAAATGCTTCCCGCTACACTACAGAGCTGTGTAACAAAAGAAACACGACGACGACCGCAAGTATACCCCACACGCGTTCGTAGTTATGACACGGCCGGAGCAAACAGTATTTTCACACGTCTAAGCCGACAAGTGAAGGGAGTTCTCTTCACTTCTCGGGATCCGATTTCGATATCGAAAGTACTAATTAAATCGTGATGCTTTGCCTCTACTCAAAACACAATGTCTCGTTTAAAACTTTACGCGTCGAATACACGACAGTTTTCGAGCAACGACGCTAGTCGTCAAAGCTATACCAATATTATTAAGTATTAAGCATTTTAGTATGAATAAAGCTATATCAAAATATTAAAACGCGCGGTATTGTTGAAGAATCGAGTTGTAACAGAACAATAATCCCCGAATTACAGATTCACGAGTTCAATTCGAAAACGTCGAGTCGAAATCAATGGGCGGATTGGAAGTTTTTTCGTTTTGTTGGCTTACGGCGAATCGAATTTCTTTTCTTTTACGGTTTCAGATCATCGTATTATTGGAACGAGACTTTATTTCATCTGATTCCGATCGCGAGTTTTGACGAGGATTTTTGTTGTTTTTTTTTTTTTTAACTCGTCGTTAAAGTCCTAGTGAAAAGACTCCGAGTTAAAACGTAATAACTAATAGCATACATAGACCGGCAAAGGTCGGTCGCCGTCAGGTGTTGCGCGAGTTTTTTTTTTCTTCAATAATATCTGTCGGATATATAACGTGTTAAACGAAACGTTGAGACGGTTTTTGTTAGAACTATTACATTTTTTGAAAAAAAAAAAAAGACAAATTACTGAATGACATGTATTATATTCAGTTCAGAACATTATTGTTAGAACATAAAAACCGGCCACTGTAGGCGCTATAGCAGCCCGAATATTTAATATTCAGCACGTTCAATTCACAGTGAAATTCCTCTTCGGGAACGACACGAAAATGTATTCAAATTAGAATCGTCGAGGTTTTTTTTCCCCCATCTTATTTATCGGATTTCGCGGCAAAACAAACAACGTCGTAAACGTTTCTTCTAAAAAACGAAGCGAAAAAAAAAAACGACTGTTTTGAATTTGAGCTTTAAAACCGATTACGCAAGTCAGTGCTCGACTCGGAGAAAAATTAGAAGAGTGAAGTGCAAACGATCAATAAAAATGTCGGAAGATCGAATCGACGAAGCGCGGATTAAAAACCGTAACCCATTAACGGCGCGAGGCACGCGAGGACGAGGATTAGTTTTGACGGATTTCCGGAAACGGCCCTAAAGGGTTCAACGATCCGGACGTCCGAACCGGCAGCGAAATCCGGATCTACGTCGCGAGTTTCGTCATTAAAAAGGGAAATGATAAACTGCAAAGGTGGCGCGGGAGAAATGTGAAGGAGAATAAAAAAAAAACCACGGCGGATCCGTTAGCGTACGAGGAAGCGTGCGTATGCAGGGTAGGCTCGGAAATGAATGAATTATTTTCCGTAAGTACCGGTTTGAATTTCGACCGAGTCGCGTCGGAAATTCCAAAAAAAAAAAACTAACTAAATTATTAGGTCTTGTTTTCGCGATGATAAAATAAAGAGGTGTTCTCGTTTGAAAAAAAAAAGAATAAAAGCCGACACTGCCGCGAGAGTGCCTATCCCCCCGAGAGGCATAAAATATTAGCGAGAAATAATATATAATATATAGTCTATATGAGTACACGTGTCGTACGTTTTTTTACAAATCCGAATTTGCGACAAACGTGCATTATTTAAACGCGAAAAAGAAGTGAACGTGGAATCGTTGAATTTTCCGCCGACGTCGTCGTCAGGACTGACAGAGTACATGCGCGATATTATACCAAATCGAACGGCGCCCGCAAAAAAAGCGTTATAAATAAGTCATGTAAACACGAGACTGAGTAAATTCGAAAGTCGAATCCAAACAATAACACATCGGTCGAAAGATATCTTTCTACGTGTTTTTATTCGGGTGCGTTTTCGATCATTTTTCATTGCGTGTGAATATCCTTAGCCCACGTTACACAAGTGTAAAATCAAATCATGATCGTCAATGATTAATGGATTATCGACACGTTATTAATTTACGTCGAAGGTACCGCGATTCGAAACCGGGCAGTTACTGTGGTCCGAACATGCACCGATAAACGTATAAGTATAAAATACGAAGCGTAAGCGAGTTTACATTTTCGTTCTCTTCCTCCGACCCATACCGTACGCGATGGCTATTCATTTGCAGTCGTAAATCATACGCTTATTCCGTGACGTCGGATTTGTCGTGTTTCGAACACGAAAGAAAAATTTAAATTTCGAACCGTTTTGAAAAAGAATGCCCCCCCCCCTCCCGCTGCCCCGTAGCATAATTTATCCGATTAGTTCGCATTTAGTTAGTCACGAGGGTCGTCGCGTGGATCGTAATCTTTTTTGTTTTTTTTTTTTTTTTAATTTTCCGTATAAACTATGCACAAGCCCCCGACGACGGTAATGATTATTATAGGTAAACATTTGAGTTGTGCGTAGGTGTTTGATTTTGACCAAAGTACACATCGTCCTCGAGTTTTCATTCTCTCTCGCGGATCATCAAATATTTATCTTTCGAATACGAATTTGGCGCGCGGTATCTTTTCAACAGTCGTAGCAGAAAGAAAAAAAAAAACACAAACGACGAAAACAAATTTAAAAAAAATAAAAACTCGCCTCGCAGGTAGTTCGTCTGTTATGACGTAATACACTTTGTAATTTTTTTTTTTTACCAACAGCCCGATACAAAATATACATTTTTATTCGACCGTTTGTATAAATTATTCTTCGAATAATTTTAAATAATATACACAACATTACTACTCGCAAATTGTACGTAAACTCTGTTTGTTTTTTTTTATACGTATCTCATACGATATATCTTATTATTGTTGTGTTATTACCGCGTTGAAGAAAAATTGTAATTTTCTACGTTTCGCGTAATTTATCACATTTTTTTTTTTTTATTTGTAATATTATTTATAAATTCAGACCTTTCGGACTCGGTCGCGTGACGGCGGCGGTTGCGTGCGAGTTTCCGAAACGGCGCGCCGCGGCGTGTAGGTATAATAGCGCCTACGGAAGCCAGGTTCCGAACTGCTGCGGGTCGCAGCTCGAAAGTGGGTCGCGATTAAATATCGTCGGCGGGTCGCGCGAATATTATTCGCAAACTAGGTTTTCGAAAACAAATCAATCATACGTGAATCCGTTTCGGTGTCGTATGCAAATGAATACACGCGCGGACGCGGCAACGAGTCGTGTTTCGCGCGAACGAACGGGCGGGCGGGCACGCGGGAAAAGTTTAGAAATCTCTGGCCGGCGACGAAACGACACGTTTCCCTGGTTCGCGATCGCCCGTCAGACGTCACGGATCCACATCACGAGTCACTTTTAGAAGGATGATTAGATCCGAGAGACCGACCGGAATATAAACGACGAGGTGGCCAGACACGATGTCGGGTCGAAACGAATCGTATAATTTTCGAATTTTTCCCACGACGCGGGAAATGTTTATGCCGTGTTCGGCGACCGATCGAATAGACGAAAATCTAAATCGTAACGTATCGCGTAAATATGATTTTCGTCGCGTAGAAACGGTCCGCGAGCGTAAGTACGAGGATCGGCGGTGGCAAATCTTTTTCGAGTCAATAGTGTCGACGTTTTTCAATCGAAATTTGACGGGGAAATTTCGACGGCACTGGTGATTTCAAAAACATAACGATAAGAGGAGTGCAAATGTTGAACTCGTAACATTTGCAAGTCGTTTAAAATATCAAATATTTACTACACACATTAATGTTGATAGAAATATTATCTTCTATATCAAAATGTAACGGTTCTCGCGAGCAACTAAAATTAATAATATGATATTATATACTTGATGAATAATTTATAATTCTTTTTCTTTCTTTTTTTCTACACAGAATGTTTGATAAATTTTAATTTTATTGCGTGCCATTGAAATTCGACCGATGTTCCGCGTTCGGCACGCGCGCCATAGGTTCGCCACACAATTCGGTATAGATTATGAACGAGAGGGGTTCAAGAGTTTAATTACCTAATTAATAAAATTAATACGATATGAATTTTGAAAAAAATTGCGTGACATTAAAAAAAAAACGGTCAACAACACTTTCGTTGTCAACTCAATGTAATAATAATTACAATAGACTCGGGTATTGTAAAAGTAAATTTTACGTCATACGACGACGACGTGTGTCGTCCACAATTTCGCCACGATTCAAATTTTATGTAAATCTATTATATTTATATTGTTTATATTAAGACGATAGAACATAGAACCGGATTAGAAACGTAGCGTTTGTTTGTAGAAAAAATTTAACGTCCTTTAGATGTCAAACGACGGGGTGTTTGTGTTTCAAAACAGTGACACCATCCCCTCCCGCTTACTTACGCTTGTGAGTCATGCTACTGTTCACGACAGACGGTGTTAATTTTAAAAAGTCCGCCGCTGTAGATAAGCCGTTCATCATTATAGTTTATGATAACAACACTCGAGACGCGTCAAAATACGGTTTCACGTGGGTAATACATTTTCATTTGTAAATTCGTAATGGGATGGGATCGTTAAGGTTCGCCTTAGTTCGTCTAAAACGCATAGAACTAATTAACAAGTCATTACTCATTAGGTGTACTGGCGAGAGAAAATTTGGCATGGGTCCAACGAGCGATCTACGTGTTCGTCGCCGGTGATTTGCGATCCATCTCTCTGCTAACTGCTGTCGCCGCGTTTATCTCGTTCCGATATATTCTCAGCCAGAATATCGTTCGATTGAAGATTGCATTTGCAATTAGAATAATTGTCGTTGTTGTAATCAAGTCGACGGAAAAAGCATGATTTCCATTAGAATTATTTACAATTTAATCCCGAGTCCTGTATAGCGACCGACGTATTATTTTGATTTCATAATTTTAACGTAAATATTTCGGTATTTTCTCCTCGCAAATCCTATACTTGTTTATTATTTTTCCAAAAACAGAGGAAAAAAACCGTTTTTCTAAGAGAAAAAATACGAAATTCCACTATGGTTATTTACCCGTAGTAGAGAATAGAATGATAATTCTTAAGTAATGTTCGTTAGCGAAGTATGGCGATATGTAGGCGTAAAATAATGGTCACTGCGGTCACGCGGGTTTAAGGTATCTACGTGGTCTTTAGACGGCGAACAAAACTAGAGACGGTATATCGGGGACGAGGGTTTTTCAACGAAGGTTATTTTTCCTCCAAAAACCCTCTCGGCGTCGTCGTTAAAATGTACCGAAAGTCTCGCGTAATATGTCATTACGCCGGAAATCGGAGACAGAAGGTCGGGCACGTAAAAGAGGTAACAATTTGATTTTCGCAGTAGGACCTTTATACTTATTATCTAGACCTCATTGATTGGCGTCTATGGATTTTTCGCGTCCCGTGTCATGGCGTCCGAAGTATAATTATATTCGATTCGATACAATTCGACTATATCATCAGTGTTATAATATGAGCTGTGAAGTTGTAACACTAACAAATGTCGTTACGTCGCGTCGTAAGAAATTCTCTACACTATTCGAATATCGATCGCTCGAAACGGTTTTTTTTTTTTCCAAACGAAAAAGCACCGGTCCGCACCGCGACCACACGTGTAATAGGTGAAAAACTACCCCCTCCGTGCCCGCGCCGACAGAAATTCGGTGAAAAAAATATTATAATAATTTATTTCCGAGAACGCGCCGCTAAATCATAGAATCGCGCGCGGTGCCCGAGGAGATGATTGCCGTTGGTCTTACGCTCGGAGAGAAGCGTCAAACGAATGATCGTCGAGTTTACGATTTATTATTATGCTTACTTTTTCGAACGAGAGCGAAAAAAACTGAACGCAACTCTTCCGTAACAAAAACCAACCATTACCTATAATAGGTGTTTTGAACATTACACGCGCACAAAACCCGGTTGGCTAGGAGACGTAATTAATGGTGAGAGTACAATAATAATCATGTAGGATTTATGTACTGACATAAAACCAAAGTCTTACTGTGAACTTTTTATTTAAATCGACTGTGAAGACGTATGCCCCGCGTTTAAATAAAAATACTCGTGGAATGATTATCGTTTACTCGAAACACGTAATCGATTTCGCATTATTATCGTTGAGAAATAATTGTTAATCGAAAAATAAATATTATACGTATATTATTCGATTTAAAATATTAGCTTATCGTTGTTTATTTTGTATTTCCTTGTTGTTATGGTATTAAATCGATTTACGTTATGATTTGTGAGAAAAATTTGAAAATTATTCACTTATGCTTTCTAAGGCCTTGAAAAAAATATTGTTTGAAATAACGAGGTATGCGGAGACACTAGGGGGGAAAATGCATCTCTAAATGACCACAAAAACGTTCGCTATGAATAAATTTGCCCGAGAAATAGTTTTTTATTTCGCGTCAATCAGGTGTATGCGATCGTCGAATTATCTAAAAAAAAATTTGAAACTCGCTGTAAATTTACAATATCTATCGATGTACGAGAACGTGTCGTGAAGTTTGAATTTCGATGGAGTTGTAAAAACATCCGAACAGCAATATCATTGTTATTGATAACTATAACGTCCAGTGTTGACGTGCTCGTTTTTTTTTTTTCGTCTTTTATCGGAGCAGTTATTCTACGCGCGAGGCGTGAAATAAATAAAACTATTCGCGACAAAGCGGCGTGGGGGGTTCCCAAACTTTCTTCTTTTACCCGCAAGAAAAAAGTTCACTCGAACCACCCTCTTCCAAAGTATGCGTTCGAGAACGAGCGAGTAAAACGGAAAGACGCAGCTAGTGACAGTCCGTAACAAACTATATTGTCTACTACCGCTCGCGTGGTTCTAACGCGGTCTCAAAAGAAAACACAGCTCCGAGGCATATTATTATGAATTCGTACGGATAGAAAATGAAACTGTTGTTTTCAATATAAGCGCAATATTGTTTTTCTCGCATCGCTCTGTGATTTCTGCGAATAAGCTTTCACTCGAAAACCGCGGCGGCGGCGTAAGCGATTCAAAAATATTCCGACGGTATGATTTCGTTCTATTGACGAACTATAAATACGATAAAAATGATCGATGATAATCGATCGCGTCGAGAACGAGTTCACATTTATTGAGACGACGAGCCGCAGCCCGAGCGAATTAAACGAGCCGGCGAAACGAGAAAACGCCGCCGTCGACTTCTCTCGAACGATCTCCCGTGCGAGAGGATTGACCGGAGTTTTGTGCGCGAGCTCTGACGGATAACGCGTCACGCGTGTTAGTATGGTAAGGTCGTCGGGCGTTAACGAGTCGAAATTAAA
This sequence comes from Drepanosiphum platanoidis, assembly GCA_948098885.1. Taxonomy (NCBI): domain Eukaryota; kingdom Metazoa; phylum Arthropoda; class Insecta; order Hemiptera; family Aphididae; genus Drepanosiphum; species Drepanosiphum platanoidis. The sequence continues at coordinate 11,847,088 of OX402531.1, forward strand.
ATCGAGTTAAAATATCTTCACGTTAATCTCGACCACCGTCGTCGGTTAAGTAATTCGTTAACCGCAGGTTTTTTTTTTTTCGGAATTAAATTCTAATCTGACGAGTAACTTTTCTAAACACACGGTTTGACGTGTCGGTTAAAGTCGAGAGCGTACGCTCTGTTCTAACCGTTCGTCTGTTGTAGATTTTCACAATTCGTTATTTGTTTGAAAAGTGCGCTCACAAACATACATAATACGATGGGATTATTGTCCGAAACTCTAAAAACTAAAACGACGAGTAATAACAACGGAAACGGGTCGATTGGTTTCCATAATGATATTATCGTAAAAAAAAAAAAAGACGCGAACGGTTTTCGTTTTTCAACATCGGTTTATTTATATTGTTTGTACTCGCGCGCGTTACAAGAATACGAGTAACCGGGCGGCCAATGTAATTATTGAGAAACTATAAATGATAATAATCGTAATTACACAATAGATCGACGTCGAAGTTACATAATATTATATGACGTACTACACGCCGTGAAATTAATTAACGCGTGGACAATAAAACGGGGCGTTTGATTGTGATCGCGGATTCGTCAAGAGCACAAAAATAACATACAATTATACGGCGTGATATAGTAGCAGTGTAATTATCGTGTCGGCGAGAAGGTGACGAAAAGTATAGTTCTGTTATTTAGAGTTTGATACTCTGACGTAATCGGAACATTACTCGATTTCGATCCGCGGCGCGCGCGGTATTATACGATCAGCCCTTCAGCGTTCAAACGCACGATTGATGATATTCGAAACGAAACTCAAAAGCGTCCGCACTAAAAAAATAAGAGTCGTTACTTTGTAGTTCCTGGTACGTCGAAAAATGTGATTTCGTCAGTTTTTCGTGCACATTTCGGTATTTTCATCGCGCTTTATCCGAATATTTGCCGAACGGTAACTCGGTCTTTATTACGCTCGGAACGCGGGGGTTGGGGCAAAGGTATCGCGCAACCTTTTATGGACGTCGCGGAAAAACGCCGTGATAAATCAATCGCAGAATATTTTACCGAAACGTAATTATTTTTCAATAATTCGAATTATCCACGTTCGCGCGTTCAGAAAAGCGCGTACGTTTTTATGAAAAGAGAAAAAAAATCTGGCGTAAAAAAAAATGATAATCGAAAAAATGACTAGTAATCCCCGCCGCCTGCTCGGGTGTCGCACTCCTGCCTGCGACATTATTATAATATATTATATATTCAACGTTTTTGTACGCACTCGTGTAGATATTACGGAATATACTGACGCGAGAGACGGTTGTTTTTTTTTTTTTTTTTCAAACGTTCGCAGTCGAGATTATTTTGACGATACCTGTTATGGTTGCTTCGGGAGACGTATTTCTTTCGAAACTTCCGGAACTTTGACCGACCGAACACGAAACGGTTTCCTTTGTCCGGGACACGCGAATTCACTCGAGACCGGTCCTCTAAGCGTATAGATTACAATACGGAGGCCGATTCCGTCTTCCGAATCCAGATGAGGCCGTTTTTCTTAAAAATTATCACATGAAAAACATACATTTCTTTTCGTACAATACTGAAATCACAGTGCAGACTACATATTATTTTCGTACAATGCGCGAGAGATTTTCTAATAAACTTTCTGGATTTTTTCCGGCTAACGATTGTTTTTGTCGACGTTTTACGAAAAATAAAACTCAAATATATACAAATAAATAGTGCATAAAAGTCCGAATCTTTTAAAATGTGTGCCGTTTCTAGAGCATGATAATATAGAGAAGTATTCGGTAAAAAAGTGTTAAGAGTTTCTACGATGTATCATTAGACGGATTTATTCCATTTTAAACGTACAAAACAAAAAAATTAAATTCGATCAAAACCCGGTATTTCGTGAATATTATTCTTGTTTTGTAATTTTTCGGCAGTTTTTCTAAATTATTAGAAACAGAATAACCACATACAATCGTAATGTGTTCACTTTTATCTGCATCGCGCACAGAATACATTGAATATGAATCGTATAGCGAATTTTCGTTTCGGGTTTGCCACAACGGGTTCCAAACACAACGGCCTTAATAATTTTTTTCAGTAATAAATTTCCGTCGGTATCGAAATCGAATAATATATTATTATAAAAACTGTCACAAAAACTGACGGCGCGGCGGTTAAATGCACCGTGCATTTCATAATATGTGAACAACCAGAATAACGCACGAACGGACGGAGAACGAAAAAAAAAAAATCACAATATCAGAACAATATATATTGCGACTTTGTGAAAACGTTTTCAGACGGTCCGACGAGACTTACATTTGCCAAGCACTTTAATACGGTAACAGCGCAAAGACGCTTCTCTTTCCAAACACGTTTTTTTTTTCTTCTCGTTCGTCCCCGTCCTGTCTGCGACGATTTTCAGTTTTCGCCGCACAAACAATAAGAACGAAAACAGATTTACGACATCGGAAACTTCTAATGAGTAGTGTTTACGCATTCGATGCACAATATTCGAGTCCGCCATTGTGCGCTCGTACATCGCGAGATACGGGAGAGGAAAAAAATCGACGAGATCGCGTTCGATTTTATGAATTTTAAATCGCACCGCTATTGGTTTTGGCGATTGTGTTTGTGTGTGTGTGTGTGTTTTTGCCAAATTCGTTTCGGGGACACTGTATAGTATATTATTATCTATATAGATCGGCGATGTTATATGGACAGTATTTCAAATAAATGGGTCGCGCGTGTAATCTTCGAGTAGTTTAAAAACTCGTTTGAAAAACAGTAATCCCTCCCTCGCACACGCACACGGCGGCGGACAGAAAAAAAAGTGTGAGCGAACCCATTTTTAACGACGTTTTGACAACAGTCGGATAAACCGAGCACATTTCGGCCGTAATGATTTATCGCCGCTTTCGAATAACAATATATATATAATATATACTCGTATATTATGTTATATACAGTATAAATTCATAATCAAATAACGAGGATCGTGCTCTGCCGCCGAGCTAATCGAATGAGGGCAGCAGCGCAGTGACGTTTATTTATTTATTTATTTTTTGCTTTTCTAAGTCGTGTAGCGTTTAATTTATTCAAATCGATAATATTGTTCGTGTCCGCGGCGGACGTCGAATCAATGCGTTCGCGTTCTCGTCGGCCGTTCAAATGTAAATACGCATCGAAACATACCGGGTGACCGTTTGAACACCGGTCCCAGGCGGTGTATTATGCGGGCCGCCAGGACCTGCCTACGGTTTTCTCGTTTGTTTTAAAACCAAGACGAGTATGTGATATGGACGATTATTATCGCGCGAGTTTTCTCATACGTTATTTTCGATAAACGTGTTCGGGGGGCGTTTGTTTTTCTCCTTTAAACTATGGGCGTCTTTTTTTTTTTGTTTTCGTTTTCATGTCGTTGGTAGTTTTGCGTTCCCCCCTCGACATTTGCTCGGAATTTAAATCTTAATCGTCGCGTTATACGGTGATGTCATACAGATTCGGAAGCCGAGGGTCGCCTCCCGCTTATCTCAAATAACTTTTCTTGATATGAATTTATGGCTAAATACGCGATCGTATACTGCACACGTTGAAAAACACGTGTTTCGTAAACAACGAAACACGATGAAACATTCTAATTTGTAACGATATCGGAGCATATTTTAACATACAAAGTAGGCGGCACTATAGTTAGGTGGCACTATAGTGCCACCTGGTTAATAATTGATGCCGCAGAGTCTGGTTAATGGACGTGCCTAGTATATTCGCAGAACCCTCGCCACAGCCCTGGGCAGTGGCGCCGAAACCCGCGTCGAGGTCGGGGGCAGGCAGTAGATACTAATCCATCGGTATCGTATCGTATAGTGGCATATTCGTCGCGTCGTCGTCGGTCCGTCGTACCGATGCGTCTGATTTTCAAACTTATATTTTTGCCTCTAAATCGACGGATATTGTTTCTAAAATTTCCAACGAAAATCCGAACGGAGGACGACGAATCGAGTAAAACGAGACGTTCGACAATCGACCCGACGAGAAACTCGGGCAGTGTTTGGCCGATGCCGAGCCGCCGCCGCCGCCGCCGCGACCTTTAGCTATTCTCTCCGCTCAACAAGCGCGTGTTATGATGACCCGCGTGCACACACCGCCGGGCGTTTAATAATATACACGTGAGCTAGTCGTAGAAGGAGGCCCGTCCGATGAAACGATGAGTGAAATCGGTTGTAACGGAACCCGGGGGGCACAGGTATGGATAATCGATAATATTATATATCTGGTCGTCGCGGCATACAACGAGCGCATCGCGATATTACAACGTCGCGCGTATAATTTAAACCGGGGCTTATGATCGTAACGCAATAGCCGTAGAGAATATTATCGAAGAATATAATATAAACCCGGCACCGCGTTTCGGAATCGTTTGAGCGAAATGAATTTCTCGAGTTCTACGTAGTTCGCCGCGACGACGGTCGTGATCAAAAACGATTCGCCGATATTATACTATAGTAATTATTATTATATAATTCGTTATATAGTTTACGCGATCGAAAATTCGGACGATCGTATAACAATAAGATACGTTTACGGGCGCTTCGGCACCCGAAATCCGAATGATTATTCGTGTTTCCGTTAAATTTTACAACATTATCGTTATTATTTCATTTTCGATCTATAACGAATACGGCTAACGACTAATTTTAACGGTTAAAAAAAGCGTGTTTTTATCATCACGTTTATAAGTAGAAATCATACTGCCGAGACCTCGCAGAAATATTTTCGCCTTAGACAAAATCAGACCCTATAATTTGATTGCTAGAAAATAGTTTTCAGATCTAGCTAAACAACCGCTGTTAAATCGGGAAAACTTTTATTTAAAAACGAAATTAAATTCGGTCGAAACTCACCTAAACGTGAGATATTTGTGCGACTGTTGATCGGCCGTCGTCGCTGACCAGTTGAACGTGAGCAAATTGCTGTCGGCCGCGGGTTGTCCTCGAGCCAGTAGCTTGCCGTTCACGCTGATCGTGTAGTTGTACAGCGTCGTGCCGGCGGCCGTGCAGTTGATCCTCACTGCAACCAAACAATAAATTTATTATTATTGTTGTTATTATTACGGTTGTGTCGTTACGAAGTGGTGCGACAAAGAATACGACCTAGAGAACAATGCGAACGACAGGATAATGAGTGGCTCGTACTTGTAACGAAGTAGCCTTGTTGTCGGCGCAAGAGCAGTCTCATACGTTTTGACTATTTGGATAAGAAGAAACGAGATAGTGACTAGCGCGATCCTCGGAAAGTCGAGTATGAATAATAACGATTTTCTTCTTTTTTTTGCCCACTTTGTGAAATGACGATAATTATTATGTGGTTCGTAAAACGAACGTTCGATATCAACGAGGTCTAAATTCCAAGCGCAGTAGTAAATGCACGTTTTTCGAGTAGTTTTCGATTTAGTAGGCTAATTTACCGCGAAATCAATCGCTCCGGAACAACAGAATAATAATAAAAATATAATATTTCGAGAGAGTTTATTTTTCCTTTCTCGACGGTAATGTTTATTTTATTTCGTCGAAAAAAAGATAAACTTGGCGTATGAAAAAGAAAAGTCACAATAGATATTCTACGAGAGACTGATAAGAATATGAATAAAAAAAAAAAAATTTGAAAATTATCTACATTTTTATTCGTTTCGCCGGCACGTGTGCGCGTTTGTTCGCCAGACTTTGCGATGTATACCGGCGTACGTAATGATATGTGTATTATATACGGTCGCACTATTCACATAAAATAAAATAATAGCGCAACGCGCAGTACAGATTTGTGCTTTTACGGAGGTCAACTGCATAGTGCACGCCGCCGACGTTAAGTGCGCGCGATTCATCGAACCACTCTGGATGAGCGGCGTCGAGCAGAAGGAATAAGGTCGCCCGAATAACCAAAAGTGTGTAATGATAATAATCGTAAACCATGTGTCGTTTTCTCGCAGCGTACGGTTTTAATGGACGAAACGCGTAGTGTTGTTTTCGCGGAAATTTTCAACAAAAACCCTATGACGAATCGCTATTTTACACACATCGAAAACGATAAATAAACAGCGCTTGAATGAAAAACCCGCGGTTTTCTTCTTCTTCGAGAGAGAGAAATGCAGCACAAACTCCGAGTCTCCGGGAATACTTTTTCGCGCGAGCGCCATCGTATCGTCGCGTCGCGTCGCGAAAAAAAACTATAATCGCCGAGACGTTCGCCCGCGTGTTGTTATTACACTCCGTCGTCGTGACGCCGCGTGTACGACGCGAGTGTGTGTTACACGGCGATCTTCTTTTCGAGAATTTTCTCATTCTCTTCTCGGGCGGCCGCGACGCGTAACGGACCCGACTAATGGCGTATATAGTGATAAACGCGACGCGAGAACCGCCGGGCCTTATTTCGAATCGCCGGGAAAGCTATTATAATATACTGCCACGCGTACGCACGGACGGCGTTTCTGAAAATCAATTTTCGTGCACATTTTATGATTGCGTGGTAGTGACAAGGCCACGTGACGAGTACCTATTATTTGTCGTTCGATCGGGGTACCTATACGTTTCATAATAACCGCCGCCGTAGGTGTATTATAATACTATACACCCTTTCCCGAAGATGATATGGCCGTATAAAATATACACGAACGCGTTGCGCGAAAGAAAAGAAAAAAAATATCATCGTATCACGAGTCAAATAACAAAACATTTGAAAAATTAATCCTCCGTGATTATTTCGTTTATTTCGATTATTTCATTTCGTTGAAATGAATTCAATCGAAATGCATTTCGTATAAATGTGAAAAAACGAGTAAAAATCGAAAATGTTACATCTATATAGCCATGCGAATGTATACGATATAGTCACTTGAATCGAGAGGGCACGAAATATAAACGAGCGAACGTAGAAATGCGTTCGTAATTACCATAAAGACTCGATTGATAAGTGGTAGAGTAATTATTATTACTATCATAATCGTGTTCGTTTTAGAGCCACGGCTGGTAAAAATGATAAATTATCGATTTTTTTCTGTGGGGGGTCATCGTTAAAAAAATACTGTTCGTTTATATTTCGCAATACGTATAAACATTTTAGCGTACAATACACTTTTCATAAGTTGGTCGAATTATTTCAAAAGTGGTGATAATTTCAATTTTCAAAAATTTCAAATTTAGAATCCTAGTTTTGAGCCGCGGATCGGTGGTCGACTGCAAGTAAATTTTTTTCGGATGAGTTACGAATTAAAAAACAAAAAAAGCAACACTTTCGACGGGGGAGGAGAGGAATTATTAATTGTGCCGAGTGTGAAATCCTGGCGCAACTACCGGCGTCTCGCGAACCGAAAACGACCACACCTCCGACCAAATCTGTTGCCTCAGTATTATATTTTATTACGTAATATACTATGCGCTTTGCATTCGTAAAATAACATTAGGTATTACATAACATTATAACATGTGCACGAGCGCGCCCACAAGAAGCTACGGTGAACGGGGGACGGACTACTCCTCTCTCGGGGCTTACAGCGAAGTAATAAAAAGGTACATTTATCCGATTGAAATGCTTGTTTGTTTTTTTCTTATATATATATATATATATGTGTGTGAGTGTGTATATATACATTATACATATGTATATATACATTATACATATATATGTATATGTACATTATATACATATATATATACGAAATTATACCTTTATACTCGGATACGCGTACATTTTCCGTCCTCTCAACGAATTTCCACTTGTGAGCGACACTCCACCTCACCGTGCCTGCGCGCGGTGTAGTGTTTCGCCCTCGAGTGCACAAAAGTCAAAGCATGTACCCTACCTAGCCTGTGTGGCGCGCGCAATTTTCGAGGCGGTACTTTACACGATGCGCGTGTCGGGTGGTACGCGTCCGCGTCCCCCGGCCGTCCGAAAATCTAACACGTCGTCTTGGTTCGTCGGAGTCCGACGTTTTGACGCGTTGAAAAAAAGAAGAAAAAACGGACTCACGGAAATCAGAAACTTCGCTGAAACGCCCGAAAATATACGAATCGAACAAAAAGTCTCAAAAAATCGAATCGACGACGTTCTGATTCGTACGAACGATACGAGACGGCCGCGTGTGTATATATTCTGTAGCTCTGTTGACTCGCCGACGACATAGAGGCGTTCACGAGGAACGCATAATTATATTTTATTCTTTTTATTTCCAGTCTCTCGTTCATAACGTCGAAACTTTGTCTATCGCAAACCGACATAAAATCATGGTGATTATTGAATATTCAAATAGAATAGAAACGTGAAAAACGTCGAACAGAATTACGGCGTCATCGCGTTCGTCAGATTTGCGCGGGTCGCGCTGTTGTTGATACGACCGATTCGCTGATCGGGAAATTCGCCGCGTAGATACGCATAGGTGTGCGTGCGAGAGAGAGAAAAAGAGAGTGAGAAAGAGAGAGGGAGATAGAGAGAGAGAGAAAGAGAGGGAGAGGTTTGTGGGCAAGGGTTTCGGACGACGGAGAGGACGCGCAATAAATCGGCATTTTCTCGGGAAAACAGACGGCGCCAAAAATCTTGTAACGAAGAAAAAAAAAAAGTAAAATTATATTTGTATGTATATACACACGTATACGTTGTTCGCTGGTATAACGGTTGTTTTGGCGTCAACATCCGGAAAAAGCAAAACCATTAGTCATCCGGCCAGCCGGGCAGTCGGGACGGCGCGGCGGTGGCCGCGGCGCTACGCGGGGGTGGAGAATAATATTCTTTCGATGAAATATCGGGGAAGGGGTGGCGGGCGGAATATTCCTTCCCGCCCCCGGCACCGGATTCGAAAAAGACCGTACGAAAATAGCGACAACGATAATAATATTAATAATATTAACGACGGCGACGACAATTATTACACCATTATTACGGTGTATCGCTGGGTAATGTGCATTAGCGCACAACAAGCGAAACGAAAATGCACACGATAATAAAATAGCCGCCGATGTCGATCGAAGGACTCGGATTTTCCTGCCCGACGCGAGAACTCGTTTTCAAATCAGATCTTTTACGACGACGGTCCGACGCGGTACAGTTATACGCGGGCAGCGGTGCGATCGGCGCGGCGTCTATACACTTTTGGCGCCGCAAACTTTCGCGCGGATGAATTTTTTCAATCGTCACGTGGGTATTTTCCTAATGACGAGCATAAACTCTCGACGGTCTTGTTGATTTATCGATTTTGAAGTGTGTATGCGTGTGTGTGTGTGTGTCCGTTTTCACTCGTACTCGACCAACGGGAGACCGTGTGTTATAACCATTCGATAAAATTGATTTAATCAAGTCTTTATGCGTCGTAAAAACAGAAATCTCGATTTATATTACAAACGTCGATTGCGTTATATCAATTTAATCAACTAATACGTTCGGATTCTCTAAAAACACGAGTTTCGCTCGCGTTCGCACTCTGTTTTAAAGAATCGAGTGACGTGTGTCGTCTCTTAATATGAACGCGTTCTCTCCAAACCGACGAGCCGACGATAGCACGCCGATCCGCATGAAAACGTGTAATTTTATTTCACTACTCGCTACATTATGTTATGGTCTAAAACGCGTTTCAATCTTGACCGGCAAATAACTGTTTCCGTCGTTAAATAAAAACACGCGACTTTCACAAGTCGCGACTCGATTTATATTGATTATGGAATAAACGCGACCGGCTCGTCTTCGTGACGTCGTAGTTTCAATTAGTATAATATTAGAGAGGAAAAAATGTAAACAACGCGGAAAATCAATCGACTCTGATTTCGAGGTTCGAAGAGAGTTGACTTTTTTTTTCTAACTAACCCTCCATTTCGAACGACCCCTGGACCCGTTACTTCAGCGAATGTGACGCCGCGGGCTGGCACAGAAATATGATATTATGTCGTCGCATCGTCGATTGAAACGGAACGGAAGGAGAACTGACGGCTAGCCGGACGAGAGGAAGACTCCGCCGCAGCAGACTACGCGATCGAGTGAAACGATTTGGCGGCGCGGCGCCTGGTCGGGTTATTAATCGTTATTATTACACACGGCGGCGGCTATAATCGAATCGCGTTCCGCGACCGCGTGCTCGCGTGTGTACACAATAATATACACGCCGACTCGAATATATAAAACCGCGTGTTTCGCCCGTTGTTTGTTTTGCGGCGAACTACGCGTGCGCGTACGCGCAGAACTGCTTTCGTACAATATAGATTATCGGATACGGCGGCGGCGGCGGCGAGCACTATACGTTTAATAATTTAAATAATAACATCACCGAAGCTATTACCGCTTACCGTACACTAATACCAATACTACGGCTAATACTGCAGCCGTCGCGTATGATAATGGGCCACGCCGCCGCTATCTACGACTGCCGTTGCCGGTGCCGAGGTGTACATAATACACTATCTAAACTGCGCGCACGCGGCGGGTGTATACACGCGTATATGGGACGCGACGACGGCGGCGGCGGCGCGTACTCGCGTTTTCCCTGTAAAAGGTCAAGTGTAAATTACAAGGGGGCAGGAGAGCGGGTCGTCGCACGTAAGTACACACGGGACGGGCGGCGCAACGACGACGAGCGCGCGTTTACGAATCCTCGCCCCGGCCCCGCGCGATCGTCCGACGCGAACGCGGGTCGCTCGTTCCGCGTACATAATAATACACTCGCGTTATAACAATACGCGAGCCTCGGAGAGGTACTCTATAAACGTGCGGTATGGTTTTCGTCCTTCGCCGCCGCCGACCGTATCGTACACGCGCGGCGGCGAGACGGAGAGCCGACGACGAAGGATTTCGCTTCTCGTCTCCGGCGTCGTCGGCTCGGCCACAGCTGGCGGGGGAGGGCAGAGATCCTTGCCCGAGCCGTGTTGTCGTGTTATAGTTCGGGGCCCCCGTTCACTGATGAAAAAAAATAAATATAAATTCTCATCGCCATATCACGCTATATAATTATAGACGACCGAATGAAAACGATGCGATAATATCAGAAAATAACGAACCTATTCAATGTGAGAAGTGTAACGCGTGTGCGTTTGTAGAAGAACTTTCATAACGATCTGCAATGTTCAATAATACTAACGTGTTATGATACACTACCACTAACCCAATAACCAGTAACCGGTGAAAGAGTTTTTTTTTTTCCAAATTGAAAATTATTAATCGGGTCAAATCTGTCTCAAAATATTCTCCACGCCTTTCGTGTCGATTTCAAAAGAAAAATATATCGAAAGTTCGTGTTTTAAATTATTGAACTATTTCTGTTCGGACAAATATTTTCTTTAAGCCTTTTAAGTCATTTGGTGTTTCTTTAATATGTTTTTGACCGTTTTATCCGATGTAACTAAATTGATAAAAAGGTCGTTGGGGTATTGCTGCCTCGTGCTACTCGTTTGCTTGCCCCTGCAGATAAGGGACGGCCGTAGCTGTCGGGACCTCTGGGTAATAACACTTAAAATTAGTCGCCCGATCGAATGAATACGAGTAAAACCGATTTCCGACCGGCCGATCGAGCGCGGGCTTTTCGCAAAAAGACGGATTTCACGTTTGACCTACACAACAACTATATACGTATTATAATAGCCTGTAAACAATTAATACTTTGCGTTTAATTTCGCAAACGGTCGGGAGAAATGTTCGCATTTTTTTTTTTTAATTATTTAGAAACAGGATCCACGCGATACGTATTAATGCGAATACCTGTGGACGCGACGGACCGTAAAGCATTTCGAACGTTGAAGTTATTTTAGACGTTAAACGGGAAAACAAAATACGCGAAAAAAAACTTTTGCTCCGCGTGCCGATGGTTTTTATTGTTTGTGTCGATAGGTAGGTAGTATTCGACAGTAGTCTCGTACGGTATGTAATTAAAACAACGGTGTTCGGTCTGAATAATTTTTACCCGACCTAACGAGGGGAATCGTCTCGTCGACGACAAACGCGAACGTATTTTCCCGTAACACAATATACAAACAGGTGCACGTCATTAGGCGAGCGCGCGAAAACGCCGAGGGGGACGCGAGAGAGGGGAAACAACACAGCAGTGGCGTCAAAATCAATCGAATAATTTTGAAATCGTATGCGCGCGGGCGTGTGTGTGTGTCTGAAAGAGAAGCGGTAATAATTATTAATTTCAAAGCCACAAATATAACATTTTCGTCGGAGTTGATCGGAAACGACACGTCAAAACAATAACGTTATAAAATATTCTCGGGGGCCGGGCGCAACGTGCGAGCGACGAAGACGATTCCGATTTCTGAGATGCGGAGACGACAAAAATATGTTACCGAGCGTAATGAAAAATAAGAAATTTACGATTAACGAATGATTTCATAACGCAATAATAATTCCGTCGGCGTCCTGTTTCGTTTTGTATATTCTCGCGAATTATTGCCGTTAGTATCGTAATAGACTATTATATAATCAATGGTATTACGTATACATATATATTTGGAAATCCATTGAAAACGCGCGCAAATATTTTTACAATAAGGTCGAGGCGAGTACCCGTCGAGATCGTTGACCGCTGCGAACACTGTTCGGCAAAACAAATATTTGACGTCGAAATAATCGTATTTATTAACGCGCGTCCGCGCGTTTTGAATGAAACGCTCGAGCCGGACTCGTACAATCGATGTCTGCAGTGTTCGAAAACAATCGTCACTGCGTTTCCATTATAGATTATATTTTTCGACGAGTAGAGACTCTCGTCGCCCATGATATCGTATTAATTTTATTTTATTTTTCTATTCAACCATTTCCCACGCGCCACGTACGAGAAATAATATCATCGAGTGAGAAATACGAATTTCTCTTGGCGTGTCAACACCTAAAAATAGCATAAACCTCATCGCTGAGCTTCCTGTCTAACAGCGTTTCGTTGTTACGGCACTATTATCGCCATCGGACGATCATCTGCCTTTGTAAATTTATAGATAGTTTTCGATAAAACAATTCTTTTCTGTCTTCGATTTCATTAGCTCTCTCTCTAAACGGTTTTGGCCCGCGACGACGAAACGTATCTCGGATTTGGCCCGCCGTAGATATAAAGGCGTCTCTCCGGCCTTTATATAATCGAATTATAATAAATATATTACAATACGAGTGTATATTACCATCGCATAATAATGTAATAACGTGCCGACGAATTTTATTTATCGTCATAGAAAATATTTTACTCTTACCGGATAAAAGATCAATTGGTACACGCGTCATTACCATTTCAATTGTTGTTTTTATCGTTGTTCGAGAGAGTTGGATTTTATTTTCGCTCTACGATCACGTTAAGACTGGAAATTCGATCGTATTTTCATATTATAGTTTTACGTCATCGTGATGTTTTGCGAGCGATTTGTTTTTCGTTAATTATCCACTGTTGAAAGCGTTGTGTTTTTTTTCCAAACTATACCGTAATTTATGTGGAATACAGAATCGAAAAAAAAGTTCAAAGAATTTAATTATTAATTATATATAAGCGCTTAAATGTGTTGCGTACTCTTCTCCTTTCGCCTTGTCTCGACGAAAACCGATTAATAACTATTTTTTTTTTTAGAGTAACTGATGTGAGTATTTTAATTACTAATTAGTATTATAATTTACGACGAATCGGAATGTTCGAATATTATTCCGCCCGGTGTAGACCGAGACGATGTTAAAAGACGATTTTCTACACTTCGAGTGCCCATAAATGTAATTGTGAACATGCATATTTTCTTAACGTGAATTGGACGAGTAACTAAATTATACCCGCAAACGTCTTGACATATTAGTTTATAATAATAATAATAATAATTGTTACGACGCGCGTTGTTATAAAAATTGTTTTCGAGAATTAAAAAAAAAAAACCGTCTCAACACAAATAAATCGTAAGTTTTTTGTGGCGTCGTGAAGAACTAAAACGAGAACAATCAGCGCGCGATGTCATTTTACGACTGCAATAACTATGATTTCATACGAACCAATATTATAATTATTCAAGATTTGTACTAAAATTAATAGAACGTTCAACACGATTTGTGAATAATTAAGGTTTAGCACTCGACGTCGTCGTCGTCATGCGCATCGGAATATTCTGAAAAATCCCAAACGATCTCTTCGAGAGCGACACATTTAAAATCAACAGAGCCAGACGACTTTTGTGGAACTTTCGGAACGCCCTTCGTTTCGGCCGGGAAAGCGATGATACGAAAAACTATTTTATTACTATCGAATTAAATAAAAACTATTGAATATTACACGGCGGCGGGACAACTAAACATGCATATAGTGACTCGCAGCGAAATGAATAAAAAATGTGATGTTTGGGTTCAGGGCCGCCGTCGTCGTGGTTTGTGTGGCGATTTCTAAATTGCGAGGCCATATATTTGCGGAACGTAACCTCTCGTCTGTAATTCCGATTCTTTACGAAAAAAAAAAATATGCATTTGCTAGAACTTCAGAGTTCTGTGGTTATGTGTGATATGCTTGTTAAAATATCGTGTCCGACGGCTCGAGGTCCTGGGCAAATCTACGTATCCTCGACGGCAGCGGTCCTGTTGGGATTTGGGAGCAGACGGACCGAGTGGCGTTGGAAAAATGGCAAATCGTCGAGGCGAACGGAGAACGAGAGATGACGATGAAAACATTGAAAACCAGATACCGCGAACCGATCAGGTTGTTACGACGTTTCTCCGACGACGGCTGATTAGAGGCGATCGAACACTTAAATATCGCTCGCGACGATGTTTCGACGGACGGGGGCGATAAGAAAGCTGAGCAATCGTTTGTGACCGCGAGAACGGCACGGAAAGGTGACGTTTTGCGCCGAGCGTCCGAAACAATATCAGACGTCAAATCGGATGACATTTGACGGATTTTCGACGAGCGTTTTTTTCCAACCAGAACGTGAAACGCCGCCGACACGGCCGCCGGACTCGTCGCGAGTTCCCGGTACGTGATAATACGTAATATTTATCTGTCGCACGGACAAAGGTATATAAATGATTTCACGGCGGAAATGACGCGCCGTTCGGCTCGGCTTTTGACCGATCAGACACGCGTCACCGTAATATATTATTATTCCGATAAACGGATCCGCGGCGGAAAAAAAAACAAAACACAAACCACCGCGTCAAAAGATTATCGGGGGTTTTTTTTTTTTATTATTATTATTCGTTTATCTATCCGCGTGGCCTTTTTGAAAAATATTAAAATACTATAAAACATAATATTATAAAAAAAAAAGAACCATGTGTCAGAAACGGCAATATATATTGCCTCCCGTTTATAAATTTATATATACACACGTATATATATATAAAAGTAGCGCGTCCCTCTATTATGTATATCGTATCAGATTACGTGTTATGGATAGGAAATAAAATCATACTGTATTTTTTTTTTTGAAAATTCAATTTGGTTTTTGCCCTTTTTTACTTTCTCGATTTTTACCTAGAATACAAAAAATAAATAAATATAATTTATCACAATAACGTCAGCCCGTTCCTGATCGGAATTTAAAATATACAACGCACACTATTGGTATTATCACGTTTCAAAGAGCAGTCTGTAAATACGTTTATGCAAAACAGTAATATTGTTCGATACGCGTCCGTATAATTACATTTTTACCTCGCTCGTCGCTTAACGGCGCCGCGTGTGCGGTATAGGTTTTCTTTTCACGCCGATACGTGTGACGAAATAAGTGTCGTTTCCGACGTGTAAAGGTACGATTTCCTTCCGCGATCGCGGTCGGCGATTTAAATTTGTTCGCGGCGCGAACGCGAACTGACTGGTCTTCGAGCAGTCAAATCGCGTTCGCGCCGCGATCGACTTGTTGTTTTGATAATAATAATAATAATAATTATTATTATTATACAAGCAATGTTTTCATTTATGTTTGAACACTCGTTGACATCGGTTATTCAAACATGAGTTCACCAAAGCAATAACTCATCATCTTCTTCTTCTTCTAGCAAAATAATTTTTAAGATTTCTTTATCGACTGTAACCATTATAATAATTTTTAAAAACGAATAGTACTTCTGCGCCGTGAACTTAGCACTTCAAAATATCGAATACGACTGACGGACGACTGTTAAAATATAAATTATAAATCTTTCGGTCGCAACGAAGAATCGTCTAGACTCTAGAGCAAACCAACATGACGCGAACGCGATCTTAATTCGTAGTTCGCGTTCGCTGACCGCGTTCGTGGTTCGCGTTCGCGATCGCGCAAGGGAAATCGTACCTTAACGATAGTCGGAGAGCGTCTGTATTCCGTGCCGCGTTTTACGCGAGCGCCTAGATCATTCGATTTTTTTTAACGGTCCGAAGAGCTTCGCGAGAAAAAAAAACCCTAATTTACAGTACTATTATTGCGCAGCTTTTCCTGCGCGAAATGGAAAAAAAATAAAATAAATACATTTTAATAGCCCATATAACAGATTGCTGTTTTAATATTTAAACACCGACAATAAAAAGGTTTGTTTTAATTTTTAGCTTTATTTAAAAGTAAACATTCGGTCGTGACCCTCGGAGCAATTATAATTATTATTATCGACGAAGCGGGGGACACAATGATAATTATATACATGTTTTTGTACACGCGTACCTAACTACCCTTTACCATTGTTTTCGACGTAATTTTTATAGGTCAGTGTTTTCTCTCCAAACCGCGAGCCGACGAGGTACCGACGCGCGTCCGAATGATTAAATAATGTGCGTTTAAAAAAATTAATAAAGTCGTCCGTCAAAACATCCAAGTTACTCTGCAGCGCGCGGCCGCGGGGGATATCGCGGAGTGGAAAAACTATGTTATCTTTAAAACGCCGCCGCCGTCGTTGTTAAGATGTAACATTAAGGCCAAAGTGTAGAACAAAAGTTTTAAGCCGAGGATGATTAATGTGCGCCGCCGGGACGTATTATATAACGGTATTACCGTTTACCGACCATGTATTTAATAATATATGTTTGGCCCGCGTTTCGAAAATAACTTTCTCCTCGAATTTCGTTTAGGAACGAACAAAAAAAACGATTTTCGAAACGTTATAGCGGATAGTTCGGCAATTCGGTTTGGTCGGTTCTATCGTGGGTTTCCGGCCGGCTCGAACGCAAAACGAGGCCGTGAGGCCGACTGCTGTCGGCGTTCTCGTTGCCGGCGAAAACACTCGGCAGCCGACGACGGAATTGGCCGCGGATGGCGTTTAAGACAATGATTATGCAAATCCTCGGCGTATTAGTCGGTAATTGGACTGTTAATTGGTAGAACAAACACTGCGGGGCACAACAATGGGAATTCGTCGAGAGCGCGCGTGTACGCGCGAATAACCGCGAGCCGGCCGAAAACGCGATAACCATTGTTTGCGCGTCGTCGACAAAGCAAACAATTATATTACGTTTCGTTCGGGTGCAGATAAAAATGCCATTACGGCCGGATAAAAGAGTAAATAATAATAGAGTGATAACAAAAACGCACGCGGTCAGATGGCACGGCGATTATGACAATGCGCCGAGAGTAGGCATAAATATCGCCGCCGATAACGCGGCGGCCGTTTCCGAGGTGGCGGCGGCGCGGCGGCGCGGCGTGTTGGCCGAGTGAAATTAATTATTTTTCGCCTCGCGTTTCGAGAGCGGTTTTTCGAGTGTTTTTTTTTTTTTTTTTTGATCGTTTTGTTCCTCTTCAATTATCATCAAACACAGGAGGGACGCGCGACGGAGGACGTTTTCTCCCCGATGGCTTTCGAAATGCACGAAAACGGCGGCGGCGTTTCTCCTTCCGTCGGTATTCCGCAAAGAAATTCCCACTCACCGGCAATAACACTCGCCTGTTTTCGCGCGTTCCGACGTGCCCCCCCGAAAAAATTCCTCGCGTCACGCCAAGACGAACGCCTGCACTCGCAGTACCATCATCGCGTACGCCTTCCTTATTTACGTATAGTTGGATAATAATTCATTATCGTAATATAATTAAACGCGAAAAAACCACTCTTTCTCTCGCGGCCCACTGCTGTAAATAATTATAATATAATGCGGCTGTTTTGCGCGCATGCGAAGTGAAAATGAATTTATCCGAACAAAAGTTCCATTTCCGCACGGCCGTAACACGGTATTTTCGGTTCATTTTTTCAGTATACGTATATTACGTTTTTCTCAACAAAAAAATAAAAGGGTATTGTAAAGGTCAAAACACGTCAAAACTGAAAAAAACCTGCTCCGGAATCTATACCATTTGACGTGATGAAAGTTTAGAATAACAATTTATATCAAATGCATCTACAATAATTCGTTGTTTTTTTTTTTAATTTTCGATTATTTTCGTAAAAAGTATGTTTGTTGAAGTTATATAGTTTCGTTGAAAAAAAAAAAAAAAGTCGGTATGTATTACTACATTCTACTCTTGTTTAAACTCGCCGTGCGGATCTAAAACGAAACCCGAGCTTTTAAACGTTAAAACCGCAACGATTTCTCTTGAAAAAATCCACGACAAACGTAGGTATCACGTGATACGGACAGTCGTTGAAAATTACGGTATCGAAATAATAATATCGAGCGCGGGGCGTTAATCGTCCGTGTCGTATCGCAAAGTTTAACGTTTATCGGTAGACGCTAAACAGGGAAACATTTAACAAAATGGGTTCTCACAGATGGCATTTGGACGCGCGAAATCTTCCTGGGAAACAAAAACGGCCCCGGTGATCGTTATGGTTTCAAATAGTTTTTTGAGATCCAAACGAATATAGGGTTCAATCGCGCGTTCACCTCGTCGCGCGTCGCGGGTCCACGAGGACGTCACGCGGTATACGATCAACACGATGTCGCCGCGTGAACTGTTAAGGTATGAGTTCAGTAAAGGGCGCTCGTCTGCGATGCACTTTTAATTCGTAATATTATAACGGAGTGGATCGATTTCGTGTCGACCGCGTAGACGACGCGAACCGGCGCGGTGTATGGATTACGTACGGCGTTTTCGAGACACCGTAGTCTCTGGCGGATTTGTAGTTTTCCGTTTCTCAGACGCGAGCGGAGTTACTTTTTCAGCCGCGCACGACGATTCGTATAGTTTCGCACAAAGACCGGCGCGCGGCGACGTGGGATTTCAAAAAAAAAAAAAAAAGAAGAAAATTCCGTTGTACGCGGAGGGGAAAAATAATTTGTGAAAACGCGAAACAATCGAGGGATTGAAGAATAAAAAAAAAACAAAAAAAAAAAAAAACACGTACCTATTATTACGAGACGAGCTCGCGCTCGGAGACAATCGGAGTGTCGTTGGGAAAAAATATCATCACGCATGCGACCGATACGACGACGACTGCCTAGCCATGAACGATGGCATGAGATTTTCCGGCTCGACCAGACTCGAGAAGAGCTTAGTCTAATTGAAAAGTGAGAAGTCACTCTAAATATCCCTATAGCAGCAAGTCGTGGACGAATACGCATTTATACGGACGATTTTCTTTTATTACGGCTTGAAATATAAAAAAAACACGATATATATATATATATACGAGTATGTAATATCGCGTTAGTGTGATTGTGCGCGGACGAGATTTACTCTTTTTTATTCTCGCGAGCGTAAAAAATATCGACGAACAATTTTACGACGTGTTCGATTTTTTTTTTTTTCGTTATATTCTCGAACCGTTGACATTTAACGTCATCGCCAACGCCCAAAGACGACGCGTCGGTTGTACGCGCACGTGTGTGTACTTTTTGTCGTATAAAAATATAATAATACTTAATCCGTTTTATTGTTTCGCCTCCTCTTCATAACCGAACGATTACGCGAACAGACCGTAATCAATCTCGCGACGTCCCGTCTCGTCGAGACTCCGCCGCGTCGTCGTTTATAAAAAAAAAAAATGCCTATGCCGTCGTTTTATCGAAACGGATATATTGTCGTAATCGTTACGCGAACCGGAACAAGGGTTACAAACGCGCGACGACGTTTCGGCCCGTCTCCCGGGCAGTCGCTAACGATAATAATATCGTTTTATACGAATCGAACAACAATAATAAACAACCGACTTTATCGTTATTATAATATTACCGACGACGGCGAAACGCGCCCCCGCGGGGTAAGTTTGTCGTCGTAACTTAACGCGCGGCGAATAATAACCGAAAGTTGTTTGGACAAGTTTACGAGTATGATGGGTACATAATACGTATATAGTATCACAACTATACCTGAAACTAGCTCACCTGCTTCTACGCCGCGAACGAGCGTGTTGCCCGCCGTTTTACCGATATACTCGCAGGAGCCCGTAACGAGTTCCCCACTGTCGTAATAGTTATTACGCGGCGTCATTACTGTACGTCGAGAGAAACCGCTTGAAAAAAAAATTTTAAAAAAACACGCGTCGGATATTATACGCTCTCGATCCCGCGGGTCTTAAAATCGTGCGGGCGATCCCGGTCGTCTGTTGGTCGTTTCGCGCCCGTCGATCAAAAGGTTTCAAAAATCATTTACGGTTTATTCCGGTAGATTTGATGGATGCCGCCGCCGGCGAGAAAATAAATTAAACGGAGCCGACGAAAAAAATGTTCGATCGATGTGAAATAACGAAAAAGATGTCTGGTGCCCTCGTCATGCACGAGCGGTCGCGATCGAACGAATTTAAAGTTTTGAAAAGACCGAAAGCTGATATTATTAAAGAGAGAACGTTGAAATTATTGAAAAGTAAAAAATCCATCGCGAATTGTGATAATATCACGGACGATTGGAATATTACGCCGGATCGTAACGCTCGACGTTTCCGCCGATTCGCCTGTTTATTATTTCGGAAAGTTTAGTACATTTTTGTAATAATATTATATTGTGTAAATCGTAATCATAAATTCGCGCTTTTCGATTTTTCATGACTGTCGTTTACATATTATGCTTTCCAAACTCGCCTCGTATTCAACAGTAGCGAGTTATATAATATTATAATCAAACAAATCAAACGGACGACTAAGGTCGGGTTCAGTTTGGTGACGAGAGGTGGATATTGTATTTTTCGACTCGTTTTTAACGTGAACGACGCGGATATCGCTACAATCGATCGTCACTATAATAATGTGTTTATCTGTATAATAAATTCAGTGCGTGCAAATGAAACGACTAAAAGGACGTAATACGGAAAATCAACAGCGAAAACGAATGCGCTTTTCCTCTCGGATTCCGAGAAAAACGGACGAAAATTGCTATAGTTTTACACGTATAGCAGTTGTATTATTTCCCGAAAACAATTCCGAGACAGCGAAAACAGGTACCTAACGAATGTTTCACGAAACTCGATATTAATAATAAAATAATAATATAATTCTACCGTATTCCGGACTAAACAAGTGACCTCCTATAAACGCGATGTAGGAATCGCTGTCCGGCCATTTCCCACCCCGTTACTCGGCGCGCGTTTCGAAAGACCCGCAGGGTTGTGTGTGTTCTCAAAAATCGAGCGAATCACGCGAATAATTATTTATCTACAATATTATACTGTTCTCCCGCCGGTCTTGTTCGATTTAGCAGACTAGGATAGATTGACTAATTAACATAATTTTTTTTCGCTACAAAACATTATTATAACACTCTGAATAATGATTTATATTCTTCTCCTGTACTGCTCAAAACGTTCATGGTAAATTAATATAATATAAGAACAACAGTTTGTTAATCCTAAAAGCAATTCCAACTTGGACTTGAACGTATCGAAAACAAATGATTCGCGAATATTATATTGTTCAGACATAACATAATAGTGTCGTTGTATTGTTTCGTCTACGTTGAGATTTCTCGGCGTTTTCGCGCGATAATCCGCAATAAAAGGATCGCTCTAATAAAATACACGTCCTGTATAAGTTTAAATTAATCATTGTGCAGTCAAAAGGTTCGTTCGTATTTACATTGGACTTGAAGGAAAAAGAAAATAATAATAATAAATTTTAATTGCACGGCTCTTAAAAAATTGTTTGAAATCCGAAAGATTTCCCCGAGGTATATAATTTTTTTTTTTTTTTATTATTCTCGCTGCTCTCGATGTTTTTATTTTTTCTTCTTTTCTTTATTACATCGCTAGTACGAGTACAATCGTTATTTGTTTATATAATTACCGTACGACGAGTGGCGCGCGCAATCGTTCGAAATCACCCGGACGGAATATAATCGAACGTTTTCATTATTATCGTTATTATTTACGCGGCGCGCAATATATTAAACGAGTATACGGATAATTATTTACGAGTACCGCCGCCGTTTCGCTCGCGAATTCCAATGTTTAAATTATTATGTTTCGACTAAAAATTTAAGCGTCGAGCCGAACACGACGGTACGTGTCGCGCGAACGCTGCGTCGCCCCGCCCGACCGCATCGCATATTCATGAGTTATTTGTACGGAGAATTCGATTTAATTTCCGTCGATCTATATTTGTTCGATTCGACGGACAATAGTTTTATATTCTCTTTTATTTTGACGTTTCGCCCGTTGTAACGTACAAGTGTACGAAAGAAGAACAGCGCGAGGAGAAATTCTAGGACGGATTCGTCGTCGTTTTTTGTTTTTTTGTTTTTTTTTACAATACGTCTAGACTAAATTGACAGCGGAGCCATGGGGAAAAAATAAATAATAGTAATACGGTCCTTTCTTAACCTCATATTATTATTTATTACGATATACCAAGTTTTTTCATTTCTGCTGAAACGTTGAGCGTGAACACAACTTTGCATAATTTCTCATCTATTGCGCGGTGTACATTACACGGAGAGGACACATTCTGTCGAGTCGCTCGCGCCTCATAGCGTTCGTATCGATATTTCATCCGGACGACTATTATGCTCGTAAACTCGGTGGGGATCGGCGAAAACTCGTTGAAATCTCTCCGGACGATTCGCGCGGTCTCTCAATATTGGAACGGCATTACCGCCGTCTCTCGAGTCGTTGGAAAACACATACATGTATACGTATAACGGGCACGACGTTGTTCGTTTTCGATTCGTCGAATGCGTGCGATATCTTTTATCGGTTTTATGGATCGTCTTCTGCGAGAAGAAACGGGCTGTGCGAGACCATTAGTTATACTATACGCGTCACGGGCGAGTTCGTCGGTTATTAGTAGTATCGAGCGCGCGCACACAGTCCGGCGGCACCCGAAACACAATACTACGTCGTTTTAACCTCGTGGGAAAATATTGTAAAATTTATTTCAGCGAATACCGTCGTCGTCTCACTATACCCCGCGGCGGGCTATCGATTCCAGTCCGTATAAATTTCGTATAAATTTCCGTATAAAGTCCGTTCGTTCGAAACGTTTGGATGATTTTCAAAAATGTTTTACGACCACTAAACATTTGTATACTCGCGCAACCGCGGGTCGTCGAGAGTTATCGAGATTTTCCCGCGCGCCCCGGTCGGCATTCGTTTCGTCGGACTAATCGAATCCCGCCGTCCGTTTATTAATTCGCCGTTTGTCTATAATTAATATACGTAATATTATGAACGATGACGTGTACCCGGGTAAGAATCGAGCGCCCCTAATCGATTATGTTTGTTTTCTATGTACGCGTTTCGGGGGAAAAAAATAAACGTAATGTAAGCGGCAAGTAAGAACAGAATACCAAAGTAATAATATTTACCGGTCGTCGAGCGAAAAACGTAAAACCAACAATCCGGAAATCGTATTTGTTTTCTTATTATTCAGTCGTACGTTACAGTTGTTGAAGTCGATAACACAAACAACAAGAAACAACACACAAAAACGCCAGCGATTATTTTAGCGATTAGAATACTAAACGCGATGTCGACATATTGCCAATAACCGTTGGACGATTTCGTATTATTATAGTGTTATTACGAGCGGACCGTTAAGTTTGCATTGTGCCCTCTCGCGTTGCGCCGATTCGCACGTGGTCGATTAAACGGCGGCGGCGGCGGTTTTAATTTGAATTGAATTATCGTCGACGGGACGTTTTTCGAATGCAGCGTGTTCGCAACCCAT
The DNA here is from genome assembly GCA_948098885.1 of Drepanosiphum platanoidis. Classification (NCBI taxonomy): domain Eukaryota; kingdom Metazoa; phylum Arthropoda; class Insecta; order Hemiptera; family Aphididae; genus Drepanosiphum; species Drepanosiphum platanoidis. Next base: position 11,871,058 of record OX402531.1, read on the forward strand.
TCGGATTACAACGAGTGGTTGGCGACAGGATTATAAACGCCGATTCACACGGTTCGATCGACATTACAGACGATCGAAAACGTTTCGCGAATAACATATTTCGACGGCCTTATTTTTTTTTGTTAATCGCGGGTTGTTCGCGAAACGCCACGCGGCTTTTAACGACGAGGAAAAAAAAACCGTAAATAAATAATAATCCCCCACGCGCGTATGTTTCACGCGCTGGACCGCGTGATTGACCGTCGCTCGACCACGTCCGATTAATTTAGGATCGCGTATAATATCGACGATAATACGCGCGGAACGGATTTTCATACCTGTCCCGCACCCGCCCCGTCTACGCGAAACGACGTGCGTTTATAGCGACCGCACAAAAAAAGTGATATTATAAAATCGATCGTATTTTTCCGAAACGACCGTGGTAGTCGCCGACAACAAATGATTTAACGCGCGCGAGGCGCTTCGTTCGATCAGAGGCACGACGACCGATGTGACGGTTCGTCGAGAGGCTCTCGTTTCAGATGTTTACCAAACGTCTCGCGAAACGGGCGGAAAAAAAAACTACTCGTCTCGCAAAACGGATTCTGACGAACAAACTTGGGTCTTGTGGCGGGGCGACCCGTTTTTATTTTCGGCGTCGACCGATTTACGTAATGATTTAGCGCGGTGAACGCGGAACGATCGTACGGCGACGGCGAGAAAAGTAATAAATATGCAAATTGGACGCAAAACGGCGAGTCTCCGTTTAGCAGGTCCAAAGTGTGCATATACATATATATAATAATATATTGTACTCGAAAGACGGTGGTGAAACTCGTGTCTTGAAAACGGTCGTCGTTAACAATTCTCGATCGGATCAGAAAGATTAGAAAATAATGACGATCTGCATATTGGTCGTTTAGTCAAATTTTACAAACTCATAGTAACAATAAATAAAACGAACTAGGTATCGCACAATTTCGCTAGCGATTATGCAACAACTGCAAAAAAAAATAATCATACGTGCTATCTGCAATGATTATTTATTTAATGTTCAAAATTCAAATTATTTTTACTTTTTCGCATTCGGAGTTATTATAAAAATAATATTAATTTTCAAAACGCTCGTTTTCGTAAGTAATTACCTACTCGAGATACAGTCGACGAAAAGTGGATCTCAATTCGTTTTATGAAACGGACAGTTTCGTTCGCGAAACGTAACATTTATAAAGTGTGTTTTTTTTTTAGTTTTTCCCGCTAATCCTCGTAAAGCCGAAAAGATCGATTATCCGTCCGATCGGGACGAACGGGGAGAATTTTCACCCCGAATCCCTACGACAAAACCCGGTCAAACCGAAAACCAAGGGTGTTTTTTTACCCTCCCTGGCGGAGACCGCGTCGAACGTGGTAACCGCCGCCGCGCCGTTCCTTTAAGCGTGACTATACTTATTAATTCAAACGCGGTTCACTCGATCGGGAAACTGCACTAGGAAAGCACGCGAGAGACGTTAAAAAGTTTCTGAAAACCGTTGGTAATAGGCTGTCCGCCGCGCGAACTCGGCCGGCAGTCGCGCCACCGAACACCTACACGGTCTCGTACACCGAGACGACGCGGTTTTTTTTCTTTCCTTTCTTTTCCGGCCGCGTTGTGAAATAACCTAAAAACTCATTACGATCATGCCGCGTGCGGTGCATGCATATATAGCAACAGATGGCCGTAATATGACATTTATGGTGGAGGGTTACGCGCGTATCGCGCACACGTACACACACGAGGATCGACGTACAAGAATATACGTATATATGAGTACGGAAAACGTAAAACGCGCGCCGCATAACTATAGAGGAGACGGTTGCCGGCGGCGGCGGCGGCGGTCGGTCGGTCGATAAACCTTTACCGACCGAACTCTCCGCGCGTATATAATATATTTTATATATATATTTATATATTTGCTTTTACTCGTTTTCGAAATTACAAAAACCGGCAGCAGAACGCGCGTATAATATCGATATATAATAAGGCACCGCGCGTAAAATAGCCTGGCGCCACCACATACCGGGCGCAAAAACAGTCCGTCAAACCCCGTATATAGAGACGCGAAAAGAGAGGAACATAATAGAAGACGTTAAATGTATAATATCGTAGTATAACGCGAGCAGGCAAGTCTGTGCGGAGAGCGACGGAAATAATCGAATTTAGGCGTTACGGGGTTTGTGCCGCGGAGATCTGACGAACGCAATTTACTCGAATTCTCAACGTTTTCATGTTTTAAATTCACAGTTTTTATTATGTTACTGCGCGATGGTTAAAGTACGTATTTTTTAATGAATTAGTTTCGACTGTGAGAAAAAACACGAAATGAAAAACGTAAAATTTCATTCGGGTCGAAAAGAAAAAGAAAAAAAGTCATATAATAACAATTTTGTAAATTACAGTTTTCAGAAAAATGTTAACGTTGAAAACTTTCGATACTATATACTCGTGAGTCGAGCCGTTATATAGTTTCTAAACGGTTTTCGCAAGGTCTAATGACATATTATGAATTATTACAAACAGTTCGTCTTGCCAATCATGTGACGTTATCGACGTGGATAATATTACTATCGGTCAATCTATGGCCTTAACCGTCGAGAAATAAAGATGAAACGCAGGGTAAACTTAAGAAAATTAATTAATTAATCGTTCACTTCTGACGGGCGCGAAAATGTTTTGAACAATAAAATCATTAAAATCGCAGGCAGGTTTTTTTTTTTTTTTTTAAATTTGAAAAACAAAAGTAAAACGTTTTAGTTGATAACTTTTTGTTTAAAAATAATAATCACGAGTTCTAGTAATTATTGTTATTACGCTCGGGTAAAAAAGAAAAAATAAAAACTTAAAGATATCGAACGGGACAAAAGTCATTACGATATTATATTTGTCGGATAGTATTAAATAAAACGCAGTTGGACGGAAAAGCTGCAGGTGTACGTCGTCGTCGTCTTGCGCGCGCACTTGAAATGCTGCTTTTGTGTGCGCAAACAAGTGAAATTTTTTATTTATTTTTTTTCCCCCGATTGTGTCCGGGACACGACAATACAATATATAAGGGTCGTAATTAGTCTTTTGTCGTCGTCCCGTTGAAAAATTAATTACTACATTATGCAGTTTTAAACGCTTTACACACTGCGCAGAAACAATATATAATATATATATTATTATTCAAACGAAAAGAAAATAATGATAATGATAATAATTTACGTACGCTTTGCCGGACGGGATGATATAATCGTCACGTATACTGGAGATTGGCCGCGGTATACACGCGATCGGGGTCGCCGAGGGACGAAAAACAAATATAGACCGAGAGGAGATTACTCGGGGGACGCCATAAGCCGCGGCGTGTTTAAAGTTTGAAAAACAACGCGCAAACATTAAGTATGACAAACCGATCGAAAGCCGTCTTCGGAGAGAGAGCCCGTGCGATTTCACCGTGATCGTCGTCGGTCCGAACGCGTCAAACGTACCTATATAGACGCGTGGGGTCGAAAATTCGGCGGAGGAAACACGTCGTCAGTTGGTCGCGACGACGCGCGTGAAAACTATAGTGTTTTTGCCGAGTCGCGAAAACCACACATCGGATTATAAAACACTGCGCTCGTTAATATCGTAGTACGCTCACGATTTTCAGCAAAAAAAAAATTCAACCAATACGTCGCGTAACAATGGCGTATTGTTTGCAGAGCGCGATCCGCGTGGTTAACGTCGCGGTCGTAGTTAAGCGCGGGTCCTCGTCGATTTAGTATTAGGACCGGATAAAAATCGGTCAGAGATAACAACAATATTTGATCATAAAGATAAACGAATAATTAATGTTTTATCTAGATAAAATGATTATAATATAATGAATATATTATAATACGTTAAGAATATTATGATTTCAGCGTTCGTCGATTATAATAAAATATACTTTTATGCACGCAATCTATATGGTATCCATAACATTCGGTTATGTTTTTTTTTTTTTTTTATGATAAAGAGAATGCAAATTTGTTGTTTGTACGAAACCGATTATTTTTCGTCGATCAAGTAACTTGATAATAATTAATCTTAAATTAAAAAAATTATCTAGACGAGTGGAAATGTTTATCCGAAATAGAAGTTTAGAAAACTTTTTAATATATACATCTTAGATAAGGTGAACGACGAGTTAAAAATAATAATTATCTAGACAATTTATATCTGGATAAGTCCCGACGCTGCGTCGTACTTACAACGCGCCGAATAATATTATCCCGCGGTGTTTACGTGTCTGTTGTGTCGTATGATTTGTACTACGTAACAAGTATCGAACGCGATGTGACCTCGAAATACGAAAACGATAAAATCGACCGTTAACGTTTCGTGAAATTTAGACGCTAGATTTATGCGAGTTATAAATTATATAACTTGGTTTATAATTATAAATGTTTACACATTGTAAACACGGGGTTTGCGTCTAGCACAGTGTTTTTCAAAACATGTTTTCGACTATTTTATTGCGATTATGTTAAACGTGAAAACGTATTTTTCAGCGGAAATATAACTCGTTTTAACTGGTAATTATAGGTACTAGTTGTAGACGAAATAATTAATAATATAGAATAAAACAAAACTAAAAAATGTAAAAATAGGTATTTAATGATTTAATTTAATTGATTAACAGATATTATTGAAAATAAAAATTAGTGTGACGGCGGAGATGTATACGAATTATTACGACGGCAATAAAAAAGACATGTTATAAATGTTATATCATTGTATGTAATAGGTACCTCCTAAGAACGTTTCTGGTGCAAAAATCACGATTTTCTTTTATGGGACGGCAAAAAATATGATTTTTATACCTCGTGAAAAAAGGAGGGGTAGCGGTCGCGCCCATGACCCACTATGACATTAACTATAGACTAATAATAAAATATAATCGGTGCTACTCACCTATCGGCCTATCGGTGGGTCGCTGTCGAGGTTCGGTGTTCGAATTGTCCGTTGGCTTGTGAAACAAAGTTACGGATACAAAAGTCACTCGATAAAAAAAGGAAAAAAATTTAAAATTCAAAATTCAAAAAATCACGATTGAAAATGTACGAAATAACACTCGACACGACGTTAAAACCGACTATTACGGAGAAAAAAAACATAACTGAAATATTCGAAACCGAGAGGAGTTCTCTCACCCGTCGTCGACACTATACTGACAGTCGTCCTGCCTCGGTAAACTGCCGGTAGACTTTCGCGCGCACACACAGCTCGGCTGTCGTTGGTCGGGTGGCGCGCGCAGCTCGGCTTTCATTGGCCGTGTCATCGACGTGGTATCGCACTGACGTAAACTTTCGATTTCACGCAAACACACGTCTTATATAATAACTATTACTGTTATTACTATTGTTACATAATTATGTATTCATAACGAACCATCTCGTATCGTAATAATTAGATACCTTCTATAATAACTGTTCGATTGTTATACGTTTAGAAGAAAAACACGAGTATTTTTACGGGGTGATAAAAATATGATTTGGCTACCTCGTGAAAAAAGGAGGGGTAACTATGGCGTAAAACAAAAGTCGTACCCGATCCGACATCGATGTGTCGATGTATTTTTCACAACGATATAAACTGCAAGTACGAGAGTATATTATAGTATAAGGGGTTGGTCGAACGATTAGGGTTCAGGGGTTAAAAAATTGAGATATGTATATCAATCGTTTGCGTCCTCCTGATGACGACGATGGTACGACAGACGAGTGTCACGCCGTTTAGTTTTTTATTTACAGCATTCAACGGTACGTCTCTCGTCCGGGACGAACTCGAATCCGTAACGAAACGTACGTGAAAGTTTATCGTTTACCTGTGGACGTAGCCGCGGGGAAAATATTACGTTAAACAGTGCGGATACTTATTGCAGGTAGTCGAGTTGGAAAAAGCACGCGCGCGTTTTTCATCAAAGTACACTCGAAGTGTCTTATAAGCTCTGGGGCGGGCGCGTCGCTCTACTTTTACGACAGCAAAAATTAAATAAACAAACGCGGTTCACGCGGTGCGCAGACAAGCCAGTGAAATCTATATCCGATAATCACGTGTCACCGGCGAAACATCGCTCCGCGTGTACGTTGTTATAGATTCGATTCGAACGTTCGAACGATATTGCAGAGGATAGTAACGAGCGAGTGCGACTAAACTAATATTATTATTCTTACGGCGGCGCGGCGTAGGTTTTTCGTTTCTTTTCTCTTTTTTTTTCAATTGAGATTGAGTTCCGGAAACAAATAAAAATTACTCAATTTTTTACTCAATTCGATCGATTCAAAAGCAGCTATAATTCGGATTAGATTTTTTTTTGTTGTTGTTCATCAATAGCGTTACGATAACACTGAACGGCGAGTGAAAGACGAGTATATAGTAAGCAAACATTATGATTTTAGAGTATTATTGCAGTTATCGACGGCACAAAAGACGAATTATACGCGGGAAAAACAAAAGCGAAACGATCGTTGTACTTGGCTCGTGGTATTATTCTCGTATTGTACTGCAGTTTATATAATATAGTACCTAGTAGTAGTAGTATTAGAAAAGTCTATTTGTTCGGGTGACCAAACGGCCGAGGAAGAGAAAAAGGAGAAACCGATATCACTACAAGGAAGTAGGTATAAAGGGATAAAATCCCTTCGTTGAAAATGAAAAAAAAACGTCGAGTGCACTGCGGGGAGGGGGGAGGGAGTAGTGATGATTATAGAGGAGAGGTAATTAATTGAAAGGCTTTCGAACCGTTAGCGGCTCCGGAGGAGCAGAGAGAACATCGCGAGACGGACGAGAGAACGCTGTCAGCGAGCCCAGCTGGAAGTCGCGTGTGACTGATGCACGTAATAATAAATATGATGAATGTTTTGGCACGGAAGCTACGGCGTTTTTTTTTTTTTTTTCCGAGCTCATACCGATGTCGACGTGACATTCCTGCGTGGCATTTGACTTGACAGCCTAACAGCTTTGAATTTATTTTAAACTTTAATGAGAGTTTTTTTTTTTTCATTACACATATACGCGAGTGCGTATTATAATAATTTATACATACACAAAGGCACTGCGAACATCCGCGGTGTGACTTGTCTGCGCGGAGCAGCACGTTCGTCGGTCGAGCGCGGGTGTTTTTATTTGTCGGAGGAAAAAAGTGACGGTTATTTGACGAAATCGCGTCGTCCCGGTTCGCCGACTCTGGATTTAGCCGACACTCGTACACGTCGACGGAATAAAATTTACATTATCCAATCATCGTTACGATTATGTTTCATTAAAACTTGGTTAAAAATTAAATTTAAATATTATGAAAACGTCACGGTCGAATACGATTAGCATACTCGATTAGGTTAATTTATCGTTATACGACAAAAAAATATATAACTATATTATGCGTGTAAGTCGTCACCGTGCGGGTATTATTATTTTTTTTTCTCTCTAAACGAAATTTTTCTGGAAACCGCGGAGTTTACGCAAAACGTTTGAGACGAAAAATATTTCTAAATAATCAGCTACTACATATTTTATACCACTGTTATTTAAATAGATTAAAAACGTACTCGTTCGACAAACTCTCGCCAATCCTATACGGTTGTTATTATCGTCCAATTAATTTTGTTAATTTTTCGAATAAAAGCACGGTATCAATATAGCTACGTATATTATTACTATTTATTTTTTTCGTCATCCTACACGTACCTGTTTTCTATTTAAATTATAATTCATACAATGAAAACGAGTTTTTCAAGTGAAAATAGAAACGTCGTTTCTTGAAAAACGAAATTAGCATCTAACGAATTTTCGTCAAAGAACCGTCGAGTTCATCATCTCGTCGTTTAACAGAGGAGTTTCGACTGTATTTTTAAAAACGGTACGGTTCTTATTACTTATTTCTACGATAATAAAAAAAATAAATAAATAAATAAATAAAGAGAGAGAGAGAATTCAACCGCGTCCCGTAAAAAGAAGAAATTTTAAATTGCGTCGTCGGTGTCTCGTAATTTTTAGTTTTTTTTTTTTCTTTCTTTTTCCCCCAAGTCGCTCGATGCGTTTTAAATTTTATCGGAACGCCGCCGCGCCGCAGCCGCGACGACGACGATATTAATAATCGATGAACAATTTATTTGTACGTATAATAATCGTGAATATCGGAATTCGATTAAAACGCGCATTTCGTTCTCGACGGATATTCCAATCAATATCTCACGACCGTAATACAGTAAACGTACGATATAAATTATATATATATATGCGAGTGTACATATAAATACGTATTATAGAAGAATAAGAAGAAAAAGACCGGTTAAAAGGGGGAAAATATTTCATCCATTTGTTTGCTTCCTCTCTCCGATCGTTTGTTTTCGATGTGTATACGCGTACTACGCGTTTCCTGAATAAAATAATATAATATATTATAAGAGTATATACCGAGAAGTACGCGCACGAGACGGCGGCGGTACACGGTTTTTTTCTCTCTCTCTCTCTTCAAATGTTTACGCGCGCTAGCGTCACGTTACATTATATATAAGCGCGTACATTTTTAACTATAAAAGCGGAACGTCGGACGATAAATAAAACAAAAACTAATTTTATTAAAACGTAACAAGTCGATTCTTATTTCAAATTGTTCGGGCGCGTTGTATAAGAAGAAAAAAACAAACGGCGCGCGCAGCAGTCTCCGCCGCGGCGTAAAACTCGATTTTATGTACGTATACTCCGTAAAGAAGAAGAAGAAAAAAAAAAAACTAGGGAAAAAAACGCGACAAAGAAGTTTCGATACTACGCGGACGATATTATTATTATTATACGGCGGCGGCGGTGGCCATAAAGTATTTACCGCGCGCAATACATATCGCCCGTGGATAATATAATTATTGGGTTTTTATAAGTTTTGATAAAACGTTTTTAATTAATTAAAAATCCGCGAATAAAACGCGCTGTTGTTCCAAGTGCTACGCGATGTTTGCGCGTTTATATACGTTTATTCGTGTAATATATATATATATATATATATATATATATACATAATATATACATTATGGCGAGGGCCTGCGAGAAAGTAATGAAACACAAACATAACGCAATATGGGGAAAATAATAAATTATGCAACAAACGTTTTACGGTATATACACCTCCTACTCCGAAGGTCTGTGACGGAGCGAGTTGATAGTCGTCCGAAAATGACTATCGCCGGGTCGTTTTATAAGCGCGCGGCGTTCTCGAGAAAATTAGAAAATATAAAAATTATTCACCGTCATCCGGCGACAAAGTACAGGGTGTTTTTTTTTTTCTTTTCTTGTCGTCGACCCGCCAACGCCGGCCGAGTTTCGGTCTATATTTTACAATATACTGCGCGGGCGAGAGATATTATATTTATGTACGTATACTCGTACGCAGGTGTTGTTTTTTTTTTCGATATTTGTTTTTTTTTTTTTTTGGTTTTAATTACTCGGCCAGATTTTCAACGCGATTTCTATTAATCACAAACACTTAGGCGGTGTTAAACGCGTGTGTTTTAATATATTTTAATTTTCCTCGCGCGATATTAATAAAAGCATTACGACGCGTCATTGAAAACCGAACCATCGAGAATTAATTAAAAACTTTTAATTCGTACAATACGCGCGGCACCGTTGAAAAACTGGATTATCGAGAATTCATATTTTTATATTATTATCGTATAATAATTGGTGTACCCCTACATTGGTGCGTAACAGGAAAAAAAAAACCAAGGTAAACCTATTTTCATCTCGAAATTGGTTATTAAAATTCCCGACGGACGGTGTAAATGTATTCGTGGATTATTATAATGATGTTATGTTAATGAAAAGGTAAACGTACGAGCGTAAACCCCGAACAGACGATTGGTCTCCCCCCCCCCCATGCCCCGTTGAAAATGCAAGGGGGAAATGCCCGCCTGATTTTTCCGCAATCGAATCGGGAAACATATTAATACGCTGTGGAAAATACAATTATTCGTATTGTTTCGGAGCAGTTCGATTAGATTCTGAAGACAAAAATATAATGCTACGAGCCACGGATTTCAATGCATCGAAAAAACGACTTTGTTGAAATGATTACAAGCCCTAAAAAAACAAAACAAAAATCGATTTGCATTTAAATCCATTCCGTGTAATTGTAGTAATTGTTATGTATCGAAACGATTAATTATTTTAAAAAAACACGTCGCCGTGTTGATTATTTTGTAATAGAAAAAAACCTCGCTTGTTTAATCTAAAATTCAATCGCGTCAGACTACATATTAAGGCGAATTATATTCTACGTCATTTTTGGACGAAGCCACTTCTTTTAGTGAAAGTCACACGTCGGAACGACGGAGTTCAAAAAGAAAATTACCATCGACGCGAATAACGTCTGCTCCGGGCGACTTGATGACGGGAAAATCGCGGAATTTTAAAACAAAATCAAGCGACAAGAAACACGAATCACTCGTTTTGAGAGATAATTCGTTTTTATCGTTCAACTTCCAACGTCAGAACGGCGCGGTGCAACTGGATTCGTTATGACAATTTAATTTAAACGTTCGACGTTGTTAAGACAAGCGAAGACGACAGTTTTAGCTAAAGAAAAAAAAAGGGAAAAATCTACAATTCACGCGCGAATTGCCGGAATGTAATTTAGACGACGACGACGGCGATGCAAAAGAGACTGGGTAACGATCGACTAGAGAAAGTCAACGACTGTCGTGCGGATCGATTTCACCTCCCCATTTCCCGGTCAACCATTGTTGGTTCAGGCGCTGCATAACAACAAGGTCGGATTCGTTCTTTTCGAACTCTGAACTCTGTTTCAAATCTGTTTCATCGCCGTCGACAGCAGACGACGGAGCGAATTTTCGCGGTCGATTTCACACGGTTTCATTGGACGACGCGCTCGTGTCGAATCGGGTAAGAGATTGTATTACGATTGAAAAAATTGGACCGTTGTCGCCGGAGCCGAGAAGTTCTACTTGACGAGCGTTATTATTGTTTACCTCCGAAAGTTCAGTTCGGAAACCGCCTGGCCGACCCCAAAGAGCCGCCACCAGTTCGAGTGTTCCGAGTCGGCGGGACGCGGTGTGTCATACATTCAAACGAAGTCTCAAAAATAACGTCCGAGGTAGAAATATTGTTGTTGTGCCACTGACGTGACGTATGCGTACGTATACGGCGCAGAGCGAGACGTCTGTTTTAACATTGACAAAGACATAACGTTATTATTACGAATTTACAAGTCGGAATGAGAAAACGCGAACAATGGCGCGCGCGCAGTCGAAGAATCCATTAATTATTTTCCATACCTAATAATAACGTCGTTCTCTCCGCGTGTGCTCTTGTGTTCGAGCGATAATGACAAACACACGACAATGTACGAAAGTGTTGTGTAAAGTATTCGGATAGCGGTGTTTAAAATTTTGATATTTTTCGTTTTCAGTATTCGAGAGCAGGGACCGTTCTTAGATACGTGTTCGAGTAGTCGTGTCGTTTTGAAATTATCGTTCGAAATGCTGGGCTGATAGAAAAAAAAAAAAAGGTTAAACCTCGTTGGACGGATTCAAACTTAAAAATTATATTATGTAAACAAAACGAGTGTAAATACTCGAAAATATATTGTTATCGATTTCACTTATAAATAAAATAATTTACGCATTTGAAATGCTATCGTTTTCCCCGCACAAATTTCACTCGGTATAGTTTTTTTTATTTTCCATTTTCCGTGTGTTTTATATATTATGTATATGTTATCAAGTACATTTGATTTCGGTCTGATTCGCAACAACGTTACGGTTGGAAAATAAAACGCCTAAAACACTAGAGCGCGTTCGCGTAAAATCTTCGAAAGCATTACTATTTTCCCGAGCGCTGGAAAAAAAAAAAACGTCCGATTAGACTACAGTAAATCCCTATCGCATATTATGCGAGTGAGTGTGATGATTACACTATACATTATAATTCATGGTCGTCTCTAGCGTTTTTTCGGGTCAATTTAATATAAAACTAATATAATAAGTACACATTTTTTTTTTTTTAATTACTATATAGTTTGGTACTTCGACTACATTATACGTGTAAATATTTTTATAATTAAATAATTAAATTAGTGTGAGTATTTATTATTGTTCGGTAATACATTTTTTTTTTTTTAATTTGATGAAACGTATTTACTAAATTATAAATCGTAAATCCAATTACGTGTAAGGGTTGCGATCGTACAGTCGCACCTGAGCACGAGTCGTCATCGACAAAACTAAAATTATTAAATAGAAAATAGTAGAGTGTAAAAATACTTACTGATTTGAAATCAATGCGTTTTTTTGTTGTTTTTTTTTTTAATTCGATGCGGCGATGTCAGAGTGCATTTTTCATCAAATGAAAAAACGATTCGTCGTCTAAAGGGTCGACCCGAATTGAAATCAGACACAAACCGAGGTCTTTTGATAAAATTCACTGAGACGGCATCCGAAGGAGAAAACTTAAAGTAACCGAATTATTTTTTTCGGGTTATTCGGCGCGTTCGACGTTTATCGAAACTACGTGTCGCACGACATTCATTGGCGCCTCCGTATGAGAGCAGAGCCCTGTCTTAGGATCTTGCTTTCGGTTTTAAAGTCAAAAGAAAAACTCACGTCGAAACACTTATTTATATATAAAAATACATGGAGGAGATGCGATAAAAAAAAAAAAATTGTTCGATGACGGCAGTAGTCAGGGTTCAACCCCCCCCCCCCACCCCCCCCCGATACGGCCGCGATATAATTATTATATTTATATCACTCTTGGGTAACTGTCCCGAATAAACAAATAATACATAATACAGGACGTATTTTACAAATTATTTATTTATTTATTTATCTTGACGGACAGTTGCCCACAAACGATACGAATATAATATTATATAGTCGGCGGCATAGAATACGTGAGTAAACGAAGAACAAATAAATCGAGAAAGTATATACCAAAACTGTCAATACTGTGCACACGCGCTCAATTATTGATTTCGTACTTAAATTAACGGGAGCACCGAGTTTTCGGTAGACTGAAATCGCGGTTTTCTACGTTATCGCCGCGGCGGACGACCCGTTACGTCCGAGTCGCGAGAACCAAAGGAAAATCAATAATTAACCGCGTACATTGTATACGTATATAATACACACGATGTGTAAATAATATATTCCTCTTTTCTATGCGAGAAAAGAGACTTAGGAATGTGATTTTTCACGTGTTTATATTTATCGTAAAAGACGTCTGAAACGATTGTTGAGCGAGTCAATATTGTTACGTCGTAAATAAAATTCGTTTTACGTCGGGCGTCGTGAGAAATCGAGCGGAGAGACAAGATACAATTTTCGGGTCGGTTTCTTTTGGAAAAAATTTGGCGTGTCGTGTCGAAAGAGAGGGCGTCGTGTTTGCTGCTACCCCGTGCATCGAGCCTTAAATAAGGTCCTGCCGAACGCGGGTGTGACGTCATACGATACACGTCTCGTGTACGACGCGATTACGTCGTTACGTTTAAATATTCAATAACACGTGAGAGATGATACGGCGGAAACGAACACTGCGCGACGTTATCGCCGTCTCATCGGCTCGGCCGACCGACCGCGAGGTGGTAAATCGCTTTTGGGCAAAAGTTATCGCCTGTTGTTCCGCGCGCTAAACCGGCGAATACGCGCAACGTAATTTGCATAAATTTGAAACCGTCGTCGCGAAACGATTAGAGCGACTGTAACTCGACGTTATCCGACAGAACTGTTCCGAGTCGACGGCCGGTCGTGTGATTTTTTTAGTTTTTAAAAAAATGCGCGTCGCGGTAATGGCGTTTTGAAAGAATAAAAACATTTCGAATGGCGAATTATCAACGTGCAGACCTGAAGCCGGAATAATAATGATTGCGATTTTAACATGAAAAAAACGACGGGACGACGACCTCAGCTAAAGGTTCACGCTCCGAGAAGGGGTCGCGTGCGGATCGAAAAACCATACCAGTCGAGTCTCGGAGGAGCAAAAAAAAAAAAAAAACGACAATGACGATCGAGTCTTCCTGGATGCATAATGACCAAAACGTTTTTTGAAAAAGAAAAAAAAACCAAATTTCCCTCGCATCGCGTCACGGTCGGATTCTCAATAATTAACAGTCGAGAAACGAAATTCAAAACCGTTTTTTTTTTTTTTTTTGAAATCGAGGTTTTGTTTTTATAATTCATGTTCTACGCTTAACGTAGTCGACTCCGTCTTCTTCGGGCACGTGTCACACGCAACGACAACTGAAAAAGAAGTAGTTGACGTTTGAATTTTAAAAATTCATTGCAACGTCTCCACGAGCAATTACAACTGTTGTTCGGTGATAATGATTAATTTAACGGGTCGATGGGTCGAATTTTCAAGAAAGAAAAAAAAGTCACGAACGCGACTTCGTAACACGTCGTAACGCGGAATTGGAAAAAAATACGTATGCATATCGAATCTCGCAACGTTGTGTTAAATTCTAAACGACATGTTAAAATTCGTTTCAAAGTACAGAGGATTTGTATTTTATTATTTTGTTATTAATTTAATGGTTTCATTCGAATCGTTTTGTTTTCCATATAATTCCACGTTTCGATGTTTTCGGCATATTTGGCGTATTTCGAAACGATCATATACGTTTTTCATCGCATATTTTTATGAGAACGCCATCGACAATTAAATACGTTTGTTCGTTTTTTTTTTTTTTTTTTTTGATAATATCAATACTACAGAGCGAAATGATCACAATAAAAAATCAACTCCGGGGAAAAATGAAAACGATTGTAAACTAATGCTCACGGAATCAATAATGAACGCAGTAATAAAATATTAAATAATATACATTATTTACCATCGATAACATAGCCACGGTGCTCGCGACGCAAGACCGTTGTGAGTAAAAACGATTTTGGAATTTAACCGACATGCATTCGATTCGTTTTTATTTTTTCCCCCGTGTTCGTGTCGAGTCCACGCAGTCTTAGATTTTTAATGCATAATATATATTATGTAAATGCATTTTTTTCGAGCTTTACGAGCAGTGCGTATATTTTTATGCATGTTTACTCGGTTTTAAGTGCATTGTGTTTGTTTATGCTTTTTTTTTTTTTTTTCTTTAGGGCACGACGAGCTCGCGAGTGCTGATTAATAATTGAAAACAAAGATGATAATCTCGCTGTTGTTCGCCGCTCCGCTCGGAATCTAAAATTTAGCCTGTCGATTCGAGAAGTGGGGAGGAAAAAAAAAAAACAAAAATGTGAAAAAAAATGCCCGTCGACGACGATTCTAGACGTATGAAAAAAAACGCCCGTCCGCCGTTTACCTCGCGAGGCACACACACGCCTCTGTCACCCAAAGTCGTCGACTAGAGAGAGACGGGCGACGACGGTAAAAAAAATAAAAAATATATATAAAAAAATAAATAGGTATACCTCAAGGTCGCCGTCGTTTTCGGGGCGGTCGTGTGACTCGGGTAACGGTCATTCCGTATACGCGGGTCGGTCCTATTTAATCTACCGACTAAATCTGAATATAGCGGCACTTTATTACCGGCAACGTTAATTTCACTTGACCTAGATTTTGTGCGTGTTTTCTTTTTTTCCCCCGTTGTGTTTTCATATAATAAACGTGCGCGCGCGCGCGCGTACGAAATAACGCAATAGTCGTCGTTGTCGTCGTTTGTTTTGTTTTTTTTTTTTTTATTCCACCCGTAGATTTTTAAAATGTTAATAGGTCCGCGCGCGTTTTTGTTTTCGGCCGAGAGAAAAAGCGTAAAAAATACACAAGGGGGGAAAAGAAGCGCCGCGGGAAGAAAAACCATCACTATATATATATTGCGCGTAATGTAAAATATTGTGTTCTCGATTTGGTTTTTTATTATTATTATCAAAACTCATCCGAGTCTCGGACTATATTATTATTATACGTTCAGATTGAACATTATTTCTCGCTGCCGTTTTCGGTCGCCGGCCACCGCGGCGGAACCCGTGATATATTTTTATATACGTTTATAGCAACACACAAAAACAACACACTAATGGCCCAGAACGTCGTCGTCGTATTTTTTTTCCCCGGAAGTCAAAACTCTTTTATACGATTTTTTTCCCCCCTTCCGTCCGCGTAAATCTAACGCACTACGATATTAATATATTATAATGGTGACTTTTTTTCCTTTTTTTTCATTTTTTCGTCAATCCCTAAGTGGTACGAAAGGTCACTGGGCATTTCGTAAAGTTTTCGAACGGAAAATAAAAAACGACGCGCGTGCATATCAATATTATAATATTGTACACTCTATAGCTGTCCCCGCACAGCTTTTCCCGATTGAACAGAAAATATATTGTCAACGTTTAAAACGAAATGCGGAATCTAACGGTTTTATTGATGCTTCACCCCGTTTGTAAATCTAATTAAAATTTTCTTTTACATTTCCGCTCGATTTTCAACTACATTTGCGAATTTATAATTTCAATTCGCATTTCGATATTTCCGGATATACACGTACACCGCGTCAAGTGGTGTACTCGCCTTCTAGAGCCGGCACGAACACAACATTCCCCGAGACTCGGCCGGTCCATTAGTGAAAACCGTACTGAAATCCATCGAGTACTTTTCGAATTATGCGCTGTGCAAAAAGGGCTTCTATTTTATATTCATATATAATAGATTTTAATATTCTATACATCATAGGTACGCATATTATAATACCAATGAAACATTAGATTTTTAATCATTCATATCGTTCGAATGTACGTGTGTGTGAGGGAGGGAAACGTTAGAGACGATTATCTCGACACGATAGAAAATACGTCGACGACGAACGATTTACGGTAACGATGGTGAAAAAGTATTATAAAATTGCATTTGCGGAAAAACTATAATATCGCGGACTATAATAAAGCGCCGAGTAATAGTTATTAATTTTTTTAATTGATATGCGCTGTGCCGTACTCGGCGAACTCTCGATAAATCGAATAATAACAATTTTCATATATTCCGTATAGTTACTATATTATACTGTTGCGCGTTTTCAATATTTACGTTTCCGTGATATTTCGTTTGTCGCGCGCGATCGAATAGATCTGCAGCAGGTCCCTTCCGATTCAAACCGTTTTTCGTTTCTAATTTTGATTCGTTCGATCGTTTTACAAGCTAAACGCCTCGCGATTTCGTCAACGGCGTGATGGCAACGTGAAATAACGGTGCGTTATTTACTTGTAAACGTGTTCTTTTTCGGTCGATTTTTTCGACTTTTGGATCTAAAGAATCTCGTCCGTGTGAAATTGAACGCTTTTTTCCATTGAAAACCAGATACACCGTGTAGTTGAATTTATGGCACCGGTCCAACGTGCGACCTACATACCAATTTTCGGTCCAATGCGTGACCTACATATAATGGCTATCGATCTACGCCGCATTTCGTAGTAATATAAAAACGTACGAGTTACCATGATAAAACGTCACTGTCATGAGTATTTTTCCGCGGGACGTCGTCGTTAAATTGTAATTTCCATCATTTATGTTTACAAAAAAAGCACATCCTTCGTGTCCGATAAGAATTCGTCGAACACCGTTCGCTCGTTTGGGCGAAGGGATCTCGGGCGACTCTTCTCGGAGTTGCCTCGGCAATAAACGCGAATAATAATAACGTCGATAAAGGTACCGCGCGACGTAGCGCTCGCGATGGAAATCACGATTTCACTAAAACTTACAATAACGACGTATTTTTAAGTTTTTACGGTTTTAATAAAACTCTGCGCGATAAGAACGTACTCGAACGTGTACGCAGATAACGAGATCGTAACCGTACGGGGTTTACGCGCGCGTACGACGACAATTTACACGCCACGTCTTTATTTCCACACGAGAATATAAACGTTTGGCGTACGGAATAAGAAAAAAACAAATACTCCGGCACGTTATTTATATAGGACCGGCGGCGTGGAATTTAAAAATATCTCAAAAAGAATATTCGTTAAAAAGTTAAACGCGTTTTTAATCCATCACCAGAAGTGTTTTTTTGCTCGTTGATTAATACCGATATTTGTATGTCTTACGCGTTGTTGTTTTGCAGTGCAGCGCGGGTCGGGTTGTGTGACGCCACTGGAGGAACGTCGAAAACGCGTTGGACGGAATAAGAGACTGTTACGTGTGTCCACTCGGAAATGTAACTATTTAGTTTCGGAAAAATCAAAACTCGACTCCTTGTCAAACCTTGAAACTCGACGAAATCTCCGGACGAGATGGACCTCGAGGTCGCGAATGTGAACGACTAAGAATTTTACACGAGACATCGACAGACGACGGTGCGCGAACGATTACTCGTAGACAATTCATCATCAACGGATCCGAGTCGTAGAAAACGCCACCGGTAATGATTTTGTTTTTTTTCGCTCCGTTCGCGATGTCGAAAAAACACGCGAATAATATCTCATTATACTTTGGCCATAATAATATGTACGATTCTTTTTTCAACGCGATATTTTCAAATGTCATACTTTCGCTATAAATTAAAATTTGTTTTATTTTTCCATACATAATATTATACTCTATATATACATGAACGTACACGGCGCGCGACTTGGCTCACTGCAAAAATTGTATATCTTTTGTTTTTTTTTTTTTTTTTCATAACATACACTGCGCACTATTATTATTATTGTTTTTTTTTTTTTTTTGTTGTTTATACTTCATTTACACGCAGTTAAAATCGATATTTTATATTTACCGTGATACGAGACATTCGCGTAGAAATAAAACAGAGCGATTAGAGAACGCGTTCTCCGCGATTGTGTGTGCGCGCAAAAACATAATAATAATGAAAATAATAATACATAATAACACAACGCGAGTTTATACGCGCGCGCGCGCACACAATAACCGAAGAAAGATAATTAATTTTTTTTTTTTTTTTTTTTTATCCCCAACAACAACGGGCGGTGAATTATTCCGGTCGTTTATAATCGTCTTGGTGTGGTACACGCAGTGTTACGCGTTCGCGTAACGTTTTAACGGCGTTTTCGTTGCGAAACCTTCCCCGTCGCGATCGAAATCTAAAACCGTTCGGGAACGGAAGAAGAATTCACTCGCCTCCATCCCCGCCCCCCCCGACGACGTCTGCACCAGTATTGTAATGGTATCGCTTTCGAAAAATATCAACGCCAATGATAATAATTATTATTGTAAACGTCGGTTCGTTCGCGGCTCGTCGTCCGTCTATTGATTTCTTAAACTTTCGGGCCATTGTTTAATAATAATACGGAGACAGGGCGGCGCGCGGGGGGGGGAGGGAGAGCGCGGCGGGATGGCTATATACACGGTACATTTAAAACAAACATATAGCGCATTCGTTTGAACTTTCCATTAACGGTATAATAAATAACAAAGTATGGAATATAAAATAACGTTTGGAAAATTACTTCCTTTTCAACGGACGCGTTACGGGATCCCCCGTATACGCACAATACCGATTTTATATTTCAAACAATACGCGTGCGTATATACGAGCGCGTAGTCGTAATAATATGTTTCCGGCGAGATCCGGTCTGCGAATCAAAAACCGCGACATTATTTCTGCGGCCTCGTTACGGCGACCGCGAATTACTCGGACGACCGACATTCGAATACGGTCGTTCGCCGCGGACCACAGCGATCGTCCGGTCTGTATATATACATATAAACTTCCGGTCGATTCTTAATTTCTTAACGTCCAGACAGGTAATGGTTCTGAGCAAAATCGCGATCTCGTCCAAACTCGTCGAGTCCCATACTTTGGTTTTTACATAATTCATTGCCCACGCGTTGTTGTTGTTGTTGTTGTTGCGTTCGAAAGTAAGTTGATAACGAAAGCGCGATAATATACAAACACAATATTCTCACGCTAACCGATTAATATAATTTATGATGTAGAACTTTTCAAATTTTACCAACTAACTATTAAAGTAAACAATTACCAGCGACTGTACTGTAACCTTTAAGTCAAACAAATTTACCGAAATCAATATCTTATTATGATTTGCCTACCCCGAAACGAAAATGTATAAAACTACGGACGGCGCAAAATATATTTCACGGCGCGTTGGGTTAAGAGTTTCGAATCTCTTATTATTTTATCGTTGTTGAAAACGAATCGTTTCGCCATAATAAAGAATAATTTCTTTCTCGTCCCCCCACCCCCCGCCAGCCAATTTCTTTTTCGATTGGAAAATTTATTACGAATCGCGTCTACTAAAATTTTTCACCGCAAACCGATTTAAAAACAATGCCGCCGAAGGCAATAATTGTTGTCTCTTCCGTCCCCCCCGTAATCGTGGCTGTGATTTTACGCGTTGTCGCTCGGTCGTAAAGTCGATATTATTAACGAAAACAATCAACGCGAAGCATTTCAAACATCGAGTATCGGCGATTATACAGAGTCGATCGGTGGGGGGGGGGGGGAAATAAAAACGTCGAATTTCATTATACACGTGATTCTATCGGCCAGTTAAGTCAATCACTTCGATGGCGTCTAGAGTAGACACCTAATCTCCTGTATCGTTATGTAAATATTTGAACGGTCGCGACGAAAAAAATAGAACACGTATTTCTCGTCGTCGTCGTTCGGCTGGCGCAGCATAGTCTCGTCGCCCGTAGTCGGCTTCAAACGACATGCCCGTAGTATTATTCTCCGCGCGGTCGCGGCTTTGAAGTCTCGGCCGATTAAATTAATGTGTGCGCGCAGGCGGTGCGAGGAATTTCGAATACGTTCCGCCGCCATACGTACCTAGGTAGGTACCGAAATATTATTAAATATAATCCGGCCTTGAAACGACGCGAGAATATGAATTAAAAGTTTCGACAGCGGAACACACGACGAAATGCATAATAATATTGTAAAACTTATATTCGAAATATTAATACCGCACTGTAATCGTTATACGTATGATTCCGTTATAATTATTATACTGGCGATAGCGAAAACGAAAAAAAAAAAATCGAAAGTTCAAGCGTGCAACGATATCCATTCTATGACGGACGCGAAAACGTCGATTAAATTAAACTATCAAACTCCGGAAAAAAAAAAGAGAGATTATCATAGTGTGTGTGTGTGTGTGTGTGAACGCCGACGGACGGATAGGGGTTAAAATACGGGACGAAAATTAATTCGATTTATTTATTTTTTTTTATATTCGATCGATACGATTGTACGCCGTCAACTGCGGAGAGCGCATTAAACATGTACGTTTATTTTATTTTATTTTCAGTATGCATTCGTTAAACATTTGTGAACGGGTCAAAAGTTATTAATTAGTTTCGTTGTTTTTTCGGTTTCTTCTTTTTCTTTTTTTTTTTTCACGTGAAATTTCCCGTCGACGAAACATTACATTTAACGGAACAATCTTCAAAAAGATTCAATTGTTGTACATACTTCGCGTTAAACTTCTCAACAGTCTTACAATCCAAAAGTGTTTTGCCGAAAAGAAAATAGACGAGAGTTTTTCAAACGTAACTTTTCACACAGAGTTTGGCCTCTAGAAACCAAAAAAAAAATTCTAAATACTCGACCGCGTGTGCGTTTGTTCTTTTTGATCTCGTCGGTCTCTTAATTTTTTTTTTTCGAATTTATATTTTATTTTTCTCACGATAATAATACGTTTCAAACGTTGACGTCGACGTCGACGGTCAAATACGCGGCGTCACAACGAGGATAGAAATACGAATAGATAAATACGACAGTCTTATAATACGACTGTCAATGAAGTCTTTAAAATATCAAATGAAATACAAATTATTCTATCACGGCGCGTGTATGCGTTTTAAGATTATAATATGTTTATGAATCGGAATCTATTTGTCTTTAATCTGCTCTCGGTGAATAATTGCTCTATAGTATAGAGTCTATACGATTCGTAATGATATCAAAAAGTTCGCGCTCGGCGTTTCAATAGGCGTTTGAACTATATTTTAATATTGTGGTATTCGCGTTATTTTTTGTCCAACTAAAGGCATATCGTATGCGTTTCACATACCGTAAATGCAGTTTATTCTTCATGGTTCGTAATACGTTTTTAATCAAAAGAATTCTTTCGTCCTTGATATCGCGATCGGTTCACGAGAGCGAAGCTTTTGATAATAATATACAATCACAATAACTATCCATTAAAAAGTATATATATATAATGTGTGTGTGTGTGTGTGTGTGTGTGTGTGTGTGTGTGTGTGTGTGTGTATATAAATAAGGGAAAATCGAAAAAGAGCCCGAGAAACGGTATTTTGTTTGAACGACGGAAATGAAACAATCGGACAACGCAAACAGAAGCGCCGACTAGACCTACATTTTTTAGAGCGCTAACATTACTACAAGAACGTGAAGAAGAACGGTTCAGGATCGATAGAATAGAGAGAGAGAGAGAGATATGATGAACTAAAATTTCGCGCAAGCTACCGGACACTCACTTCGAACATCTGAAATTCGAGACGGCGCACGCCCGTGCGGGCGTATAACAACTACAACCGATGCGACGCGCCTCTCGCAACTATACACATATCGTCGAATGTAAATTACTAGATAATAATAATAATAATACTAATATAATAACGATAATGAGCATATACGGATAAAATCGCAAGTCATATAATCTGTAGGAGGGGAGGGGGCTCAAGTTGTATTGTGAAGGGACTTATTCCTTCTGGGGAGGCTCAAGTCCCCAAAGCCCCCCCCCACTCAATACCCTCTTATGATAACGAGTCACCCGGGGAACAAACACACATAAAACGCGCGCGTTTTCAAACCCATCGGGGTTCACGTCACTCATAAAGTCGCAAGTTCGACCCCTCCCCCCCGCCACCCCTTAAACGATCCTTCCCCGCGGTCTTACCTTGGTAAACGACGTTGGGCACGATTCCTCTGCGCGTGTCGAACAGTGCGTGCACGATTTCCAACGTCACGTCCTCGGACTGATCGTCTTCGTCGTCGTCGTCGTCGTCGCCGCCGCCGCCGCCGCCGCCTTCGCCGCCGCTTCCGCCACCGCCGCCGCCGTCGTAGTCGGCCCCGTAATCGGTCTGGACCGGCGCTCCTCTGGCGGTCTCGAACTGAAAACCGACGTCGACGGGCTGCTGCGCGCCGTCGCCGCTCGGCAGGCCCTTCCGGTCGTGTCTGATCTTCCGGGCGCCGCCGGCGCCTCCGTGTTGCCGACCGGCCAGGCACAGGGCCGCCGCCAACAACACGATCGCGCCGTAACACGCCATCGCCGCGGGGCTGATCATCATGGCCTTTTTAAAGGTTCGCTACACTACTGTTGTCGTCGGTGACGTTTCGCTCGCGGTCCGCGTCTCGTCTCCCCTCCGTCCGGTATCCGGGTTTTCCGTTCTCTATTTCCCGGCGCCGCGTTCGTGTCGTGTCGCGATCGATCGATTGTCCTCGTCGTCATCGGCGTCCATGCTCTGCGGAACCAACGAAATGTTATTATTTACTGCGCTCTATATACGTACCTACGCTGCACGCGAGACACACGCGGTGCGTGCCGGGGCGCGATCGCGTATTTCCGCGTTATTGTAATACGATTAAACGCGAAACGACGCGACGAGAATTGACATGCGCCGGCGGCCGATCGCCCGCGAGATTCGGATAAAGCGACCGGCGATTGCTTGGCGGGCATTTTTAATTTCGAGGGCGCGTTTTACTCGTACGACTCGTATTTTCGCTCGTTTCGCTCCACGCCGCGCCGGCGCACGTTTTAAACGTTAAATTAATTTTATTTAAACTTTTATTGATGAGCTGGGCGAGCAAACGATATGGCCACTCGTAATTATTAATTTTATAATAACCGACAACCCGCGATTACAGTGCCGCGGTCGCGAATATAATAATATATCGCGTTTCCATTTGTTCGTTACGGTTTTCACGAATGCATGGAAATCGCATAAGCAACGCGCCGTGCGATCGGCAGCTATTGTTAACGCGTCGGCGGCGGCGCGAACCATTAGAAAGTAATAAAACGATAAAATATTATTGTACGGTTTTCTGTTTTTTTGTTTTTTTTCATGCGCGCGTGTTCCGATTGTGAATTTACATACGATTGTTCCGTCGCGCGCTCGGAATAAAGTCTAGGTTACGATGAAAACAACGATATAACAAAACGCCGCGAATCCGTCGTAAAGTATTGTTTCCGCCATCGATCTCTCCGGAACCATAATAATTATTAATAAACTATTGGAATATTGTAAATGATATTATCGTTCGAGACGACGACGGTGACATCATCGTACGTTTCCGACGTGTAATTATTCACAAATCTCAAAGACCTGTCGTAAACGTTTATCATAGTGTTCTTCCGACGAGCATATATTGCGAGTGAATTATTATTAATCTTGTCGAAATCCGTAGAAACAATATTATAATCTATACGTTTCGCGAGCGCAAACCATGTCGTTCGCGTTCCACGGAAATCGATCGCTGACAATCGTTTGTTTTTTTCTTTTCAACTGGAAATTTAATTATATTCTGAGAATTTTTTTCCGGTAAAAAACGCGTATTACTATATAAAATATAAGTACTCTCTGTACCTTTGAGAGGTAGTTTTTCGACGTTTCTGACAACCGGAGAGAACTAACGAAAAACAAGACTTATCTAATATAATTGTAATTTATTACCACCACTGGTTATTATAAATCGCCAACGATAATATATAGTCCATGTCTAAAGGGTCATTCATCAACCTCCACCGCTCAGAAGAGTTTTTCAAATGTGCGACGGTGCATCGTTGTGTTAAAATTTAAAAAAAAAAAAAACAACAACGATTCGCCAATACGAGTCACCCTTTTACCGTATCTCATCAAATAATAAGCGCGTCAAAAACTCGAGTAGCTCGCAATTAATAAATCAATTCTTTTATTGCGTATAATTATTTAATAGACCTCAATCAATGATAATATACGATATTATGCTTTTTGCTCGGACGGTAATGTTTTTTTCTCGGATACGTTACTTCGACGATATTAATAATACATATAATAATAACGGTTTGACGGCGGCGGCGGCGGGTTCATCAAACGAGGGCGATTTGTGCGGAATTCGATAAATTCGTCTCGGCGCGCGAAGACGAAGCGCGCACGGCAGAGGTGGGGCAGACCTATTTTAACCGCTTAAACAATGTGGAAAATTGAAAACAAATACGACCGCGCCGCGCACAGCCCGATGACGATAATAATAATAATACGTTTAACGCATTATTATGATTATTTATTTCGCCGACATACCATTATATTTATTATAATATATATATTATGAAATGAAAGTTCCGTTTCCGAGAACGTAACCCGGCGGTGAACGCGGACGGAGAACGCGTAGATAACGAGATGCGATGTGAGGGGTGTGACGTGTACCTGCCGAGAAACGAATACACTCGAAAACCCTTTGAGCGCGCGCGCACACACAACATGTCAGAAATAATACATGTGAAAAGAAACACAACCTAATATGGGCGTGCATCGTAACGAGAAAAGTAATACGTCCGGTGAATATAGATAAACACGCGAATTATTATTACGTACGCGAATGGTTTTCGATTTTTAAAATATAATATATTATATATATGGTGACCAGACGTACTTATTTTATAAGGACAGTACTGATTTTTAAATACTTGTCCTACTGTCCTACGTAAATCGATAAAGTACACTAAAATGTACTTCTTTGTAATGATGTAATAACTGTAAATGAAATAATGTTAAAGTTACCCAAATTCGTCAAAATGGTCGAAAAAAAAAGTAAAATTAATATAATGTTGTAAAAGATAAAGTACGAATGATAAGAGTTGCATTTTTTTTTGTTTTTACCGCCACAGTGGAGGCACTGTCATATCAAGTTTATACAAATTTTGATGAAACGTGTCATGAAATGTTTAATATGCTGAAAACAGATCAAAAAATACTCAAAGAAATTCATGGATCTCAAAAATATTTAAAATAGTGATATTTGTTCCTTTTTAACTTAAATTGCTTATTAATATATTGAACTTAGTTTAATATTAAGTAAATTTAATGTTTGAGTTAAAATATGTCAAAAATATTGAAGTAATAACCAGTTGCTTTTTTTTGTTGTTGTTAAGAGTTTGTCATTAAGTTTTGTTTTTTATGCTAGTCGCATGGTTTAAGTTTTATAATATATATATTTTATTTTTAACTGTTAGATTAAAAATCTATGATACTTTATGTAAGTATTAAAATAAAGTAATAAAGGAGTTTAAATTTATGTTCTATTATAATTTTTATCCATTTATATATTATATTATACATATTATACCGATGTACTTCTTTTTTTTTTAATATCTGGTCACCATAATTATATATTACGGCGCGAGGTATGCGATGTTATTATTATCATCGCCGTTATTAATATCATTATTCCCCGTGCGTTTATTTGCCCCGTTCGTCGATTACTATATTATATTATTTTAACGGACGAATACGGCGTTTAACGGTTTCAGAACAAAGAGAGGAGGACAAATAAATACAACGTTTGCATTCATAACGACGATCGCTTAAAATACGGCTGTAAAAATAGGCGTTCGGTACACGCGTTCGTTAATGGGGCGACTGGTGCGGGTTTTTTTTTTTTTTAATGCCGAAAACCGTCGCCGAGACTTAAAAGTTGCGAGTCGACCCCCGTTTCTTCTTCGCATCGTACGATAACCGTGTTGAGAAAATCGAAAAACCGGACAGTTCGTACACCACCCGCCGCTTCCTTCACATCGCGCGCACGCGCTCTGTACCCAATCACACGGTAGTGTTCGCTTGTAAAGCTTTTCGATTAAAAATCTGTTTCACATAAAATATGAAATTTGCAAAAAAAAAAAAAACGCTTCTCTCAGAACTTCCGTTTGCCGTTATTCGTGTCATTAGCTTATCGTTTTTATTTTCGAACGTTTCGCAGGCAAACGATAAAAAGGGGATTCCTGCGTTTGCAGAGAACTGCACTTTTTATCGTCGATATTGTTTATATCACCGTCGTTTACAAAACAAATGGTCAACGCTATATATTTTATGTACGCCGATGTCGCCGTTGATTTATCAATTTCCAAACACACGAAACGAATGTTATGCGATACGTTAAATTAAATGTGACGGTTTTATGTCGTTTCGGTGTATCCGACGACGAACGTGTTTAATAAGATATTTAACATCAGTGTCAAAAATTGTTGAGTGCGGTTCATTTTGATGTATCGACGAGTAATAGAAAAAAAAAAAAAAACAACCATCCAATAACACTGTTTTTACCTTTGAGCGATGAAAAATCAATATAAAATAACTACGAACACTCATAATGTTCAAGTCGTAATTTTAGTATAATATTATACTCTTATATATTATATAGTATATATAAAAGTATTAAATTGTTAAATATTTTTAATAAAAGAACAAAGCGAATTAGATTATTTTTTTTCAGGAATTTTTCAAATTTAACAAAAGAAATCGGTTTATTTCAAACGGAGAGAAACCGCACCGGACAAAGAGCACCGATTTGATTGTTCCGGAGAGATAAGAATCTAGTTGTCTTTACGAAAAATAAAAATTAAAAACACTGCGTTTCTAGATGTCTAAACGCGTCGCTTATTTCGATATCTATCGACGAAGAATAAAATCCGTCGATAAAGGAAAAAAAGAACGAATATTCCGTGTGTTTACGATCTAAATGACACGCTTTTTTGGCCCTCGGCGTAAAATATAAAGAAAAAAAAAAAAAAAAGGTTGCCGACCCCCGGGCCGCGCCGAACGGAATATTAAAACGACACCGCACTAAATAACATTTACAAATATGCTGCTCTCTGCCGAGGGGAACGCGATGTAAACGATTTACGCGGAAAACATCGATTGCCCGAAACACTTGCTGCTCGTAAAGCGAACCTACGGGGACCCCCTACGACGCGTCCGTCCTGGTTTTTTCAAAGGTAGCGTACGAAAATAATACATTTCTATAGACTTTCTAATGATATTCTACTCCGGTCGTCGATTCATACGCGACGGTGTACGAGAGCAAAACAGAAAACGATTGTGTGCGGCGCGCGCGCTACGAGATTTGATCGATATTTAATCAAACGTTTGAACCATTGAACGGGGTTCTGGCGACTCGTACGCAATACGAAAACGTGTATTTAAACTACGGGAAATAATAATCGCAATCCTTTGCGCGGCGCGCGTCCTCCGGGCAAAGAGTAATATTTTCATATCCCGAGTGGACCGAAGAGGAATCCGACGGTTTATTTTAACCACGACGTTTGTTTTTAATTTTAATTTTGGTTTTCGTTTACGAATTTTCGACGTTTTTCTAAATTCACGACGTTTTTATCGAACAACGATGGAAGAAGAAAAACGGACAAATTACTATTGTCCTCAAAGTCTCACGTTAAATCGGTGAAACACACAAAAAGGGTTGCTATACGGTAACGTAAATAAACGTATCGATTGATAGGGGCGACGACGGTTGCTCGTTTCGTGACGAAGTATAAGGTTTTTAGGGCATTGCATTCGCAGCTTGAGTAATAATTGTTATTATAAATCGCTAATGATAATGATGATAATTTAAACCGTCTCTTTAAAAACAGAGGATCGCCGTCCGGCGATCGGAATCGTTTTAAATTTAATTCAAATTCAAAAGTATAACTCACCAATCGCCCGTTCACTGCTGTATCTCGCCCGACTCCAGTACAGAAAAGTACCGAGTTTTTATTCGATTGTGATTTTGAAATGTCTATCGAAAGAAGTAGAACTACTTTGTTTCCGATGAGAACACTGGCTCGACTGGATCTACACAGTCGGGGTCGCTGAGCCCCTCAATAACTTGATTCAAAGCGGTCGACTTTTCGAAACGTTTATGGGAAAAAAAAATCATATAAATCGTCAATAGAATATGTGTGTAGAAAACAAATTGTCAAAAAAGATTGTTAAACACATAACATATAAACGATAACCGACGACTGCACACGGATGTAAAAACAATAAATCCAAAGATTTCTAAAGGATCAAAAATTCGGATCCAGACGTAGATTTGTGCTAATTTCCAAGAACGATATGCCAAAGGCCTCTAGCACAACCCCCCCCCCCCAACCTCTGCCCCTAGTTTCGGCGTAAAAATTATATTACTAAAATGAATATTTTTATTTTCACCGTCCTAATGTTCGTGTCGGTATATATATCGCCCCGGTAAAAAAAAACAAGACCGATCGAATGAAAACGTACCGCGAACGAAGAGTGAACATTATTGTTTTTAATTCGTAAACGCAATACCGAAGGGACGTTTTCGAGCGTCGCGATAATACGTGAATTAATTTAAACGACGTGTCGCCACCCGCCCGATATAACGCGCGCAGTTATGCAAATAATATAATATCTCGCCGGTTCTTTCAGAGTGCATCCCACAGGTACTCCGCACACACACACACACACACACACATTATTGAATGCCTGAAACGCGAGACGGCGGATTTCGACACGATCGCTGATGATAATAATTATTGTCGACGCGCTCATTTGAATAATCGATCGACGACGGCGCTCTCTCGTCCCGCAGCCGCCGTAATAATAAAAACTCGGAACAGTCGTCGTCGTCGTCGTCGCGCGCGCGAGGTTAAATGCGGTATTAATATATATATATAAAAAGAAAAAAACAAACGACGCGCGTTCAAACAACGCGTTCGTTTCGCGCATCGGAACGTCATAAAATGTGAATTTATACTGCGGAATCGTTGGGGAAGACTGTTTCTCTTTTCTTCGGGCGCGCGCTGAGATTCCCGGCTCCCGACGCGAACGCGTGAGGATTAAACAAACGTTCGCGCGCCTAACTAGTCCCCGGTGAATCGACCGATTTCAAATTGTTAAAATAACGATGTTTGTGTTTATTAGTCCCGGCACTTTTCCACGTAGATCTCCGCCCGGATAATAAACACGACGACGACGTTGTGAGTGACAAAAACAAAAACGAAAATCGTTCGAACAACAACACTCGATCGCCGTGATTAAGACGAGAAACGTGAACGTCGGCAAACAACGGAGAGGAGGGCATCACGACGTTGTGGTAAATATTTCGAAAAGAGCCGGTCGCCGGGAACCAATCGGATTCGGTCGAGTCGAGCACTTCCGTGTGGACACTACGACGTGCGAATACCGAGCACCTATATTATGGCGTGAATCGAAAGAGTATTTAAGTCGAGAATGTAAATCGTTATTTTCTTCAACCCCATAAACTCAGTACCCACACGTGTTCTATCAAAAATAATAAGAGGCATTTTCGTTGACGACTTTGAATATTTCAAAACGTGTTCCGATAAAACCGAATAGCTTTGACAAATCAGACGATTGTAGTATTAAGCAATGTATAAACTTATAAAGAACACCTTGTAATATTAGACAACAGAATTAGTTAGTAATACTAGACACTAACTAAATGTTCTATGGGAATCAAAATGTGCTGATACTAATAATATGACACTATTGGTTTTCGCTTTAATTGTAATAGGACATTCTGTTGCCTAATACATGTAAAATGTTATGTTTATAATACGCATCAATTTTGTCTAGTCGTATAAACATTTTACCGTATAAGTTTACATAAGGAATGAAAATAAAAGAATAAAGGGCACTTATCCAGTGGTCGTGAGACGCAACTACTGTAGGAAGGTTATAATAATTTTAAGAGTAAATTAATTGTTGTGTGTTTGTGTCTATACGATCGATTTGATCGGCGTATACGACACGATAATATTATAATAATCGTTCGATAATAAAAGCGTTCGTATCGATAAAATAAAGAGTTTTCTATTCTCTGGTCGGCGAGTTTTCCGTACGGTTTACGTATAAATCGATGCGATTCTCAACACGACTCTGTGTTTGAATACATTTTCATGGCCGTGTTTCCGAGACTGGGCGAGTGAGTCGGAGATAATTTTCAACCCGGTCCGAACATCAAGTCGACGGGGGGAAAGTCGGAGGAAAAGTTTAAGTTTCACTGTGCAATTTTTCGCGACCCAGTTAAGTTGAGAATAATTAAACGGAAACATACGAAATTGTTAAGCCGAGTTTTTTTTTTTTTTTTAATCATTATTATTATTATCGAACGGTTCCGTTGGCCAGGGACGACGAGAAAATATACGAATTGAAAACGTTTTTCGATTTATTTTTTATGTTTATAACGAGTTGTTGTGACTAATGTCATTAACACAATACTATTCGTAAATAATTAAAATCAAAAGTATTGTTTGGTTATCGCGTATATATTATTCGCGTAGCGATTTCGATAAGAAAAAAATTAGCAAAAAAAAAAAAAAAATCGTTCGCGCCCGCGTGTTTCCGCCGAGACTAACTAATCAAGTATACTATAGAAATAAATAACCAACGTGTAGCTGTGACTTTGTTTTTAATTAATAATATTATTATTCGTGTGCGCGCGTATGACACACGACGACGTAGAATTTAATCGGCCGATCGCGAATCACAACGTTAAGAAAAAAAAAGAGACCTTTAAAGGTTTTTTTTTTAGGTCTTTCATTCGCTCGGGCGAACGAGGTGCGCGAAGGAAAATCGCATAATTTATACAAGCCGTAATTTCATGGGGGGAAAAAAAAGTATAGTTGATGAAATAACACGAACGAATTAAATCGACAAAAGGAAAAATTACACTCCTCTCGCGTTCGACCCGGGTCTGAAATTAACGATAAAATAATAACGCCCAGTTCGGATTTCATAAGAGACTTTGCGCGCACGAGTAGTCTATAATTTGAATCAGAGATTTCTCATCGATTTCGCGGTCGAACGTCGCCCCGTAGGGCGATGTTTTCAAATTCGAAACCGTTTCTTTTCGTATTTCTTCTCGCAACAGTTCGGACGCGACGCGGTTTTCCCCCTCGACACATATTTATATTTAATTCGATTAAGAGTTCACGAGAGTAGGTACGCTGTAAAATTGATATTTTAATATCAGGCAATCAATAACGAATTGCAATACCCGATCGGTTTGATTTTACCACGCGAACGAGTGTGTGTCACACAACACTCACAACGTATATTGAGTTCCGAAGGATACTTGAATTGATATCTGAAATGTCGTTATCGCGAAACGAATAGAAAACATACCGAAATGTTCTGTGAATGACGAAAATTTCAGACGAAACGACAGACAAGTCAAATCATCGTGCCCCGCCACCCTCCCTCGAGTGGCGATCAAACCCAGACCGAGCTACAATAGACGACTAGGCCGTCGTCGTATTCACTCGAGTAGAAAAAATAAAAAATAAAAGGTAAACGTTTTTGATTTTTTTTCTATTTTTCGATTTAGGTATGCTTTCCCACTTTTCGATTGGCCGTCATCCCCGCGCGCGCGGTCGTTTCGCAAAACAACAAAACGGAAGTTATTACCGCCTCGTGCCGTGCGCGCGTAATACCGGACAGGTATATCGATCGTTATCGACGAAAACGGCCAAAGTCAACACGTTCGCCGCGATAGGCACAACAATACGAACGGGTGTCGGCGAAATCGCTAATTTATGTCGTTGCCGCCGTATTTCGCAACACGCACACGCGTAACGGCGGCGGCGGCGGCGCGTATTGATTCGCACACGGCGGTGTTTACGTGTTTGTAAATATGCGCGCGATTTTATTCGTCGAATTTTCATTTTTTTTTATTTGTATTTCGATGTTTGCACGGATTGTCCACGGTCACCGCCGCCAAAGTCGTTCCCGAGGAAATTAATAATAATAAACCGTAGAATTCGGTTTTCTCGGGAAATATTCCACTTTAGTATGAAATAAATGTCACGAATGGGTGATTTGTCTCGAGAAAAACGACAAAATAACAAAAATCGCGACTGTACATACTACGAGAACGGTGGCGATGTTCGAGCTGTGATTCAATATGCACCGCGTGAACCCTTAAAGAACGCATCCGAAATCCCTGAAAATGCAACGCACTCGAAATCGTTTTTAAATCAAAGTTTTAAAAATTCAACAATCCGTCGTCTGGTCCGTTGGCAAAAGCGAAAATTCCACGTTTTCGCGTTCGCGTCTATTTCGCACAGACAAAACTAATTATTCGATTCGTTCGAGTTGATATTGTATTGTTTACGTTGGTTCAAAGTGAACAAAAATCGATAGCAGCGACGAATACCGTGAAATCGACTGAAAAAGGAAAAAACGACCTACGAAATAGGTAAAAAAAAAAACTCGGGAAAATTAACACGCGTCGGAACGAAAAAATCCAGAACGAGATTCTCGACCTAACCCGAACGTGTAGACGTGAACGACTCTGTGTCGTCGATAAGGCTTCGTTTTGTAATCGGAAAAGAAAAAAAAAAAAAACGCCTTTTCCAACAAATGCACAGTGCCGTTCGGTAATAATAACGTGTGTCTGTAAATAGCGTGGCGAGCGAAAAAATCAAAAGCTTTCGACTCTAGCCGTGTGAACGGTCTGAAAACGAGAGAAAAATCGCACTTCATTA
This sequence comes from Drepanosiphum platanoidis, assembly GCA_948098885.1. Lineage (NCBI taxonomy): Eukaryota > Metazoa > Arthropoda > Insecta > Hemiptera > Aphididae > Drepanosiphum > Drepanosiphum platanoidis. The sequence goes on from OX402531.1 coordinate 11,904,538, forward strand.
CGCTCGCGAGGACGGGCGGGAGGATTACATTTTTATCGGTCGATAGCCGTGTTCGCGACGACGACGATCGTCGAACTACGCATACGACGGCGGCGGGTCATTTACTATTTTCGCGTGTGCTTATATAGTGCGCGCGCGTGTCGTTATTATTCTTTATCTCCGCGAAAGTCGAATCGGCACGCATAAATAAAATCTCTTCTCGGGCAATGCGCCGCGATTGACACGTGTGATATACGACGACCAAGGCACTGATAGTTTCTTTCGAAAACTTCGAACCTAGTGATAAATCAAATCTACGTCGTCGCCGAAGAAAAGAGTAAAAGAAGAAACGCCGCCGCTGTCGTCGTGGTGAGAAAAATTGTATAGATTTTTCGGAAAGAAAAAAAGAAATTAGAATAATAATATTAATAACATAAATGACTAAATAGTTGATAAACAATGTGTTTCGGAAAGATAATTTCAATGGAATTAATCTGCTTGTTTACCGTGTACGCCGCCCACCTCTATACGTACGCGTATAACATTGTGTTTTATTTTGGAAAAAAAGAAAAGTTTTCGTCAAAATTAAATACGCTTTCTTTTGGGAAATAATAACGTTTTACTTTGCCAACTAATTTATTCCTTACGATATTCTCTGCGCCGCCGCCGCCGCGGCTATATAATATCCACGAGAAAAATGTAATTTTAAAGTATTGTTTTAAATCTAACAATAATTTATTATTATTGTTATTCGTTTCGACCTTTTTTTTTTCTTCTTCTTCTTTACTTTTTAATAATAAAAATTTATATAAACGTCCACCGCCACTACTACTGCCGTCGTATTCGTTACGTTACGTTTAACAAACAATTTATTTATATATCTAGAAACGCTTCGAACGGTGGCTAACAATTGTTGTAAAGAAATATCATTGAATCGATAATAATCGCTCTACGAACATGTGTAATAGCAAATGGTAATTGTAGAGAAATAAAATAAAAAGGCGTTTTAAAACTATAGAAGACGATTGAGAAAGGCATTGGAAAACTCGGAAGGAAAAATGACGAATACACGATAATGATTACGAAAGTTACTCAATACAAATGAAAAAAAGTAAATGAAAATTGAAATATAAATTTATAGCTACCGTTACGCATACAGCTTAGTACTGTTCTCCGTGTCTCAGTTGATAAAGTCGTTTCAATGCGATCGTATTTTGAAGTCTTAAAGTTTTTCTATGATAATTATTACTACCGGAAAAAAAAAAAAAAAAAAACCGTTTTAAATTCATATACGTTTTAACAGACCGAAATTATATTTTTATATTTATTTTTTTTCGTCTAGTTAATAATTGAAAAGGCTGAAAATATTAAAGATAAACCTGTTTGACGTGTTTCCCCCATACGTAATACAATAATAATTGTTTACCGAAAAAGTACAAAAATGGTCGAGTTTTAAAACGAATACAATAATAATAATAGTAATAATAATTGCCTATTATCATTATTATTAAAATTATTACAGTACCTTTAAATTTTATCGGAAAATGCAAAGTAGAAATAACGAATTCAACGATACAAGTTAAAAAAGCATACGTACGAGTCTCTCTGCGTATGAATAATTTTGTAAATTCTTAATTTTTCAATTTGGTACTTGTTGGTTGTTGGCTAAAACTTCCTTAGCAAAATGAAAATATAGTAATGTAAAATACAAAAGTTTACCATAATTTAAAACTACGCGTCCCATTTAAACCCGGCATGTCTTATAACTACGTATAAGACTACGTCGGTTAAAATCCTTATTAAACCCTTGTTAGTTACGATTCTCTGTTTATACGTGTTTTTAAACAACCCGACAATCGTATAGTAGACGAAAAATACGCATCGGTTTCGATTTTCGTTTAAAACTCGTTGGAAAATTACATAAATATAGTATTGTGAGGGTTAAACGTCTGAAATTAAAGTCGTTCTAAATTACAGAGCGGACTGCGAATGATGTGTATGAAATCGGTTTTAAATTCGAGTAAATGAAAATAATAACAATAACAAACGTTGTAGGCGGCGAAAGGAAAACGTACAAACGATAAACATCTTGAAATTCTTTCGAAAATAGATTTGTATCAGATAAACAACTGTAGTGGTTTTGACGAAAAGTCAAATGGGAGGTGTTCGCGACAAAAAAAAAAAAAAACGAATCATTCGATGTAAACAATTTACGCATTTTAATGGTTGAAAACATAACGAACGATTAGCAATGTAAGACGAATAACGAATCGTATTTCGATCAAATTAAAAGGATCGTTACGAAAAGCACGTTTTTTAGCAAACGTATAAATATAAATCGCTCGATATTTTTATAATATTTAAAGGTCACTAATTAATACACGTATTTAATTTTATTCGAAAGAAACGTTAAAAGCTGCGAATAGAAAAAAAAAATAGTCAACTTTTTACCCGATCGCATAATAATATTATATTAAAAATAGACGAACGTTTTATACGGATAAACCGTTTCAAATGAATTTTTACTCGTTTAAAAATATCGCGGAGTATTACGTAAAAGATTTTTTTTTCTTCTTCTTTATTCGCCTCTTTTGGAAAATAAATTTATTTTCACGGTAACCTTGCATTTGTGTTCGACAAACCTCACGCCGTTTTATCATCTAGGATTTCAAAACACAATCGGAGGGCCTTAATTAATATTTATACTCAATTAATCCTATAATTGGTCCGACGAGTTAAATAATTTGCCAACTCTAATAGTTATACCTCTGCGCATCGAAATTGAATTCATACTTTATTCAGCCGATGCTCGCGAATCATCTCAATACTTGATATGGTCGCCGGACGTGGAAACACGGAATTCCTACTCGAAAATCGGGCGTATTGCGACCGGGGGGTTTCGGTACGATGCAGATTTTTTTTCCTCTCCGCAACTGAAAGTTTGAAACTTACGATTCGAAACGCAAATCGTCAAGTCGTAAACGACCCGCGGTCGACGAGAAAGACGTCATTCGTTTTCGGTTTATTACGCGTCGTCGTCGTGTCGTTATTAACCGTGTAAAACGTGACTGCGCGAATCAAAATTGATAAACCGTTTTATTGAGGGGCATAACGTCGCGAAACACAGAGCGAGCCCCGACAATAGTATATAGTTCGTTTTAATTTTATTACGTCCGCGGTCAAACACAAAAGCTAACGGTCTCTTCGCGATCTCATGACGACGCCGTGCGTTTTTTCGTCGGTCAGAAAAAAGATAACGCTAAACGTCCTGGCCAATCGGCATTAGTCGCGGCGGCGGCGGCGGCGGCGGCGAAAGTATCAAAACTACAATCGTTTCATCTCGTTTGATGTCCGTGTCCAGGTAAGACCTTTTACATTTATTAATATAATCTTACTCTCAGACTAATTTGATCTCGGAACGCGAGTGAGTGACTTATTAGTGTAATTGAAAAAAATAAAAAATAAATCCGTATCGAAATCGCGAGACTCGGTGATTATTTTGTGTAAACGTTTACTTCAAACAAATTACGCGGAAATTTGTTTGATAATCATCCGCGCAGGAGGTGCAGGGGTAACAGCGATGGATACGGAACGCGAAATTAAATGATTATAATATGAAATATTATATTTTATGAAATTCGATCAAATCAAACGCAAAGCTCTCGGCAGGTTCGATTCGGTAGGTGTACCGTAGCGACGTACGTAACGACACCGTTTCGTTACGATTAATAATTACGGAAAACGTTAGGTCCATGCGGGAAAATATTTTAGACAGGATTCCAAATTTGAAAGCAATTCTTCAGAGTTGAGATATTCACACTGCCTATTGAAATGTGTAACATATAATTCTTTCTTTATCCGGAAATAGACGAATAGTATAATAATAATTATTATTATAATGATTGCACGGTAAACATTAGCGTAATGAACTATTTATCATTTTTGTTTTTACTTGGCGTTTTTGTAAAAATGCATCGCAGTGTTTGCACGTTTGATCTCGATAATATATTCTCTCGTTTTCCGAGGGGTCGGAATTGCACTTCGTTTTTAATTTAGGATTTCTTTTTGTTTTCCAAATGAACGAAATATTTCATGAAAATTTCGCGAATACGTGTCAATAGAATTAATGCCAAGGACGTTTGTAAACTCTAAATTTTCATATCAGCCTCTCCACTATACAGTATATAAGATTATCACGCGCATATAAGATTAGTGTTCTGTTTATTCGTTCGACGAATTCGGGAAAAATCGTCGAAATAAAATAGCATCGCTCGGTCGTCAATAAATATATGTAATATCCAAACGACCGATACGCGAGCGCCCGAGCTAATGACATTCTGCCAACGACTTTCAAAGAAGAATCTTTCAAACGAGTGCGATCGTATTATTCTCTGGACCAACTTCGTATTGTTTTATTTACGATTTAATATATATAATATATATATATATATATGTGTATGTGTGTGTATGGAACGCGTATTAATTTTAAATTGCGTGGTTTAGCGTTGTAAATACGAAAGCCTTAAAAACCCCATTTCTTTCGAACTCGTTTGCAAATACGCGTTCGTTTCGAACTATTATCATTCGACATCCATTAGCCACAAAGGGGAACCCGTGCTTCCTGTAGAAATAAACGTTGGTGAAATAGTGCGCCGAGTTTCCCTGGCAAGCAAATACTTTGAAACTTCACATCAAACATGTTGTTCGCCAGAGCGAACCTTTTTGTGCGGAACACAGATAAAACTCAACGTTTTAAAAACCGATTCCGCAAAAACGTTGCCGCGATTTCACAGTTCCGCTCTCCGGCCGTAAAAAGTTCACGACCCCTACACCCGATTGTTCCGATGCCCAGGCTGTATGTTCTCGTCGTTCTTCATTCGCCGAGCATTCGATGTTTTCATTACACGCAAATGCGATACGTTTGTTTTTCTCTACACTTTTAGTCTTCGAGCGCCTTCGCGTTTAGGTCATTAGACGACATTTCAATACAAACTATATTGCCCGTATTCATTTCCTAGAGTATTTTCAATTTTAATGAAAAACAATAGAATCTCAAAATCTATACGCGAACTGGCGCGCGTACTGCTCCTAATCCGCATAAGAGTGGCTAAAAATATAATCGACAGCCAAACGATACGCCGAGGACCTGTTCTATAATATTAATATATCAATTTACTATATTGCCTAGGTATTAAATGTTAAATATCTGTATTGAACTCGGGGACCGTGCATTATTTATGATTCATCTCGTGCCGTTCGACAAACTCCTGAACAACCACGACGTCTTCTTCTCGAGTTCATTAATAATTTCGAGCTATCGATTCCGACGTTTTAGGACGCGAACGCGAACGCGGCTAAAGTAATTTACCATCACTATAAACGTCAATGAGATATTATTTTATTGTTATCATCTCACGCGATATGACCACGGATATTTGAAAAATACAGGTAATATAATTCTCGACGTTGATGAAAATAAATGTATTTACACTCTGACAATCGATACCAGGTACGACTCGCATTCGATGTAAAAGTAAAAAAAAAATAAAAATAGTTAAAAGGTTAGAAAACTGATAATCTCTCGCGTACGACTAGTTTCCAAGACTTCGAATGTCGTTGAGAAAATAAAATAAACGTACGTCCTTAAAATGGAAAACACATTGGTATAATAAAATTATTCGTTTACATTATTGGCGATATACTACAACGATACGTCGTACTCGCGCGGGGAACTTAACTGTTTAAGGTTATTTTTTCCAACAAATTGTATTTGTTCGCTCGTACCATGCGTACAGTACGGTCTATTTCGGGTAACGAACGCGGCAAGGGGCGCACTTGTGGATCGCGTAAGGGATGAGAAAAATGTGATCGGTCGTCGGATCTCAACAATACCATTCCTTGACCCCTATATTTTCAATAGCGAGACACTTTCGTCCCCTTATGACTTTGCCGTGCAATCTCGCGAGCCGAGGTACCGAGGGTAGACGACCCGTCGTTTTTTTTCTCTATTATCATGAGAATAATTCTACTCTCTTTAATAATATTACCCGGTCGAAAAAGTCCTTCGTCGCGCGGCGTTAGACAGGATCCCGAATTAGAAAATAAAAACCTCCACGCGCGAAACAAAGCGTCGTCGATTAATAATTATTATTATTACCACCTCTGCGCGCGCGTAAAGTTATCACCGTACGGTTCGAGCGATATCGTCAATCGTAATCGATACTCGCCGTTTACCTTCCCTGCGCGTTCCTATAATAAACACCTGTGGAACTACTAAATAATCGTTATTATTGTCGTCGAAAGCCGTTTCTCTCGCCGCCGCCGCCGCCGCCGTCTGTTCGCGTTTCCTCCTCTCCTGCGCGCGCGCGCCAATAGACGGCGGGGTAGGTGTATGTATATTTCACTCGAATCGCTTTGTTTCGGTTCGAAACGCCGTCGAACCTCGCGCGAACATTTCGAAACGCGCGCGGGTACGCGGAAAAAACGGTACAAATTCGCGGCGAAATAACTGTCAGAATATTAGAATTATTGCCCGGGATCGGCGATTTATACGCGCGCTGAAAAATCACGAAATATGCCCATAAAACCCCCGCGTATCCGAAACGAAAAAGTACGCATTTGATTTCAAACGAAACAAACGTCCTATTATTGTCTCGCGTTATAGGTATTATATTATAATTTCTCAGACGTCGATCATTTTTATTACGCCGTCGTCGCGCTACAATAACGTATACGCGACATACCTATAGTCATCGTAAAACGTTTAAATCAAATGCAATGTGTCGAGTTACAAAACGGCGCGATATTATAATATGCCGTTGGAAAATGGCGAACGCGGCCCTTAGAATTTTTAAACAATATGCGAAACTGGAAAACGTATTAAAAGTACGCGAAAATACGCTCGGCAAAAGTTCGTAATTTAATCACGTCCGCCTGGAACGTATTATAAGTCGCGCCCGGCGGCGTACGGTACGATTGACTAGGGAAAAAAATGAATATGCAAATGCATCAGTGACTGCAGGGTATTACGGGGAGTGCACATGCAGCAGTACACTCCCCGTGTGAAGCGGGTGTAAAAATTTATGCATTCGTCGAAGCCTCTAGCCTTATTAAAAAAATAATAATATTTTATGGTTTTTTTTTATTGAATTCGTGTGGTGATAGACTAACAAGACGACCATAACAAATAGCGAAACAACGATTTTAAAATAAAACTTTCATTAGTCTAGTCGGCCATATATACTGCGTTATTATATTATTATTCGTGTTTATTTGATTATTTTATTACCTACGTGAATTTTAATGATGTTTGCACGGTGATATCGTTTGTTTATGAAAATAAAAAACTATAACACGTTTTTCTCAGTACGAATGTTGTTTGTTACATTCGTTTGTATTTTGGGTTTTCTGTCGATATGAGATTAAATGCGAAAACGACCGATTCCTCGCGAACGGCCTACCGTGGAGACGACACGACACGGACGATAAGTAGTAATAAAATAATCAACGGGTTTGCTCCGACGAAATGCGCATAATAAAACGAATCCTAGCCTCAGTGAGCGTTGCTCGAAAAGGCGCGTGGCCGGATCGAATTTTCGATAGGAGGTCATCATTGCGAATGCGAACCGATCGAACAATACGAGGGAAATTTTTGAAAATGGTCATAAATAAACGACGAATGAATACGACTAAGAATATTGAATAGTAATCATCAGGGCGCGAAATCCGTCGGTTCGTTATGGACAATCGAATACAAATTCGAGCGAGCTACGCATTTGTTTTAGGGCCTGAAAAATTTAATTTCGCACGTTTTCGCGCGTTTCAGACATTTCAATCGAACGATTGAAACGTTAAAATAAACGAGCGTTTTTAAGTAATTTCAATCCGTTCGCTCACCGATTTCGCGGTTTTTTTTTTTTATTCGTAAGAGTCGAATCAAATTTTCAATACTTTAAATCGATAAATAATACGAGCAGTCCGGCGTTTAAAGCGCAATCCATATCGGCGTGCAGTTCTCATCGTGAACTGCACTGCGGTTTATTCTCATCCGAATAAAATTATAAAAATTAATAAAATTCGGTATTAACAATTATTTATTCGCGTACTTACATCACACGTATACGTATATTTAAAACCGTTGTTTTCAAAAATCGAAACGGGTCGTTAAAACGAGAATATTTTTACGCGCGAGTTTCAAACATTTTCAAGTGCGAATTAGATCATTTCAAGCCAAGTCGGTTAATTTTTCGAGTTTTATCGGCGCACATAGGAGTATTTATATAATATAATTGCTTAAAAGTCATTATCAAAAAGTAATTCAAAAAGCTTATCAATACTAATATTCTTTAAGCTACCTAACCGGTTCGTTTAAAGATAGTCGTTTGAATATCCCACAAGCTTGACACATGTCATAATACCAGTCGAAATCCACACATTATCCAAATCGCATTTATTTTGTCCTCAAAATTTCGTTTATATTATTTATTCTCGTGAACATTGTATGAACTCGTTTGAACTTGGAACCAAAAAATTATTTTAAAATGGAAAGAGGAGGTATGTACTCTATTTTAAAACGTAAATTATTATTTTTTCCTTACATTATGCACATTTAAAAACGATGTATACGAAGCTTAATTTGGGTGTTCATTTTAACTTAATATTATTAGATAATAATGTTTTTGATTACAAGTATGTTCTTGTCGGGTATTATTTTATTTACGGGCTTAAATATAAGACATGTCTCAATTATAAACTATCATAAAATCGTCCGCTTGTATCCGCCGTTATACATTCTAACCGATCAAAGTACGGTAAGATTTTCTGTAGACGAGATTTTCGTGAAATTTGATTTCGATATTTACCTGTTAATACAAAAATAATGGTGCTAATACTCTTAATTTTTATCAAATATTAAAAATACTCTTATATAGACTTGACTAGAGTTTCAAAATCATTAAACCATTTTTGGGTCAAATATAGAATTTAAAATATATTGAAAATACATATATCATTTTTTTAAAAGTTTTCACCAAATAAAATTTTAAATTTTCGGTAGAAAATGCTAAAAATGTGATATTATCTTACTTATATGATTTATTACCAATATTTTACGTTAGACTTTAATAAGGTAATAAGGTTTTATGGAAAAATTCTCGTAAAATTGGTGGTTTAACTTTCTTAATTTTTTCTGTGATTTACTATACAGATTCTTCAGTTTCATTAAAGGTATTTTCCCGAAGACAGTTGTATGATATGTTAAAACATTTTAAAGGAAAAAAATTAGAGGAAAAGTTTTCGTTGTTGGAAGAAGACCTTATGAAATTGACAAAATGTCCAGAAGAAGAAAAAAATATTTTAAGTCACGCTATGAAGTTTTTTAAAAGTGATTTTAAGAAGAAATGGACAGCCGCGAGTTATAAAGATGAGCGGTTTTTAAAAAACAATATGAAATGGCTCACATCTACCATTAAACTACCCAACTGGTCTGTAGAGCAGACACAAAAATCTGGCCGACCATCAAAATCATTTAAAGAGCTAAGCGACTGCAGTAAGCGTCGAAAAACAAAAGAAATACGTGAGAATGTACCACTTGAAGAGTTGACATATGCAGCTAGCGTGAGTCAGCGCACTTCAGGAAATACTGATGCAGCAAAAATTATTAGAGATATTACTTCTACACCTACTAGAGCTAAAAAATTTCGTAAAGTTATTGATAATGCTTCTAATCTATCAATGGTTAGAAAATTTACTCCTCAAGAGGCTCTGGCAATTTTCGTAGAAGGCAACTTTACCCGAAGACAGTGGGAAGTAATTCAAGGTGCTAGCAAAAACATCTATCCCTGCTATTCATTGATAAAAAAGGCTAAAAAGGAATGTTATCCTGACGAGGAATCGATGATAGTCACTGAAACCTACTCCGAAGTCCAGCTTCAAGCATTACTTGATCACACTGCACTACGCATTTTTAAATACATTAAAGAGGTAGTAGATACATGTTCTGATGAAGAAAAGCAAAATATGGTGTTGATATCAAAATGGGGATGTGACGGGTCGCAACAGACACAGTATAAACAAAAATTTCAAAACAGCAATGATAGTGATGGAAATATTTTCCAAAGTTCGTTTGTTCCTTTAAGATTAGTTGTAATGATTAATGGAGAACAAAAGAAAACTATATGGCAAAACCCAGTTACTTCTTCTACTAAATTCTGCAGGCCCATTCGCATACGTTTAATCACTGAATCTAAAGATGTTACCAAAGAAGAAATTGCATACATTGAAAACCAAATCAAGGATCTTAGACAAACAGAGGTGATCACTCTTAATGGAACAGGCAAAATAAATCATACTATGATGTTCACTATGGTTGACGGAAAAGTGTGTAATGCAGCGACTGATAATGCTTCAACAATGAGATGTTATATTTGTGGACAGACATCGAAAGATTTTAATAAATTAGTCAAAGCAAAAAAAATAGATATGGAAGCACTTAAGTTTGGACTATCAATTCTTCATGCTAGAATTCGATTTTTCGAATTACTACTTCATGTAGCTTATAAAATACCATTAAAGAAGTGGCAAGTACGATTAACTGAAGATAAAAAAATTGTTAAGGAAACAAAAGAAAAAATACAAAAAGCTTTTAAAGATGAAATGGGACTTTTGGTAGATATTCCCAAAGCTGGATTTGGGAATACAAATGATGGCAATACGTCAAGAAGATTTTTTGCCAACCCAGAATGTTCTTCTCGAATCACTGGTATCAATCTGGTTTTAATAAAACGATTAAAAGTTATTCTTGAAGTGATTTCGAGTGGCCACAGCATAGATGCTGTTAAATTTGACATATTTTCCCACGAAACAGCAAAAATGTATGTCGATTTGTATGGTTGGCATCCCATGTCACCAACTTTACACAAAGTTTTGATACATGGCGCAGAAGTGATAACTCGTGCCATACTACCAATTGGTCAATTATCCGAGGAGGCAGCTGAGGCACGCAACAAATGCTATCGACAATACCGTTTAAATTTTGCTCGAAAATTTTCACGAGTGGACTGTAACAGAGACATATTACAGAGACTATTACTAAGTTCAGACCCGTATTTAAGCAGCTGTAGACCAAGGCAGCACAAAAAAACTATGCCTTTTTCGCAAGAAGCAGTCAGTTTAATGGTCGCAAGTGAACAGACTTTACTTCAACCTGAGAACAGTAACGATGAAGTCGATGATGAGGACGACGAAGATGACGAAGAAAATAATGATGACGATGAAGAAGATGAAAATGAAAATAGTGAAGGAGTATAAAACAAAAATAGTGAAAAAAATGAAGAAAAGTAGTTTTTTAAAAAAAATTTGTTTTTTTTTTTGCAAAAAAAATCTTTACCTTTAATTTTTGCTGTTAAAAATAATAAATTATGATCAAATGTTATATTTTATTTGATTTTGTTGCGAAAAAATGCATTAAATAATTTTAAGCGGTTTTTTCATACAAATACTCCTATGTGCGGCGTGCCGATACCGGAACAGACCACACGAGAACCTAGTCCGGGGGGGGTGTGGGATAATTCGACTCCCCCTTCCGTTCAAATTACCTTTATTCACGGCGACGGCGAGACGGACGGCCGGTGTGTTGCAGACGGAAATGTGCCGCTCCACAACGTATATTTTTGTTGTATTGCTCACGAGTGGACTTGACGTGCGAGATGGGGACGCGCGTGCGTCGCGGTCTACGGTCGGCGATGAACTGAACGTACCCCCGAACGTTACCGACTTTAACGACGACGGCGGCGGCGACGGCGACGGCGACGGCGACGACGGCGACGACGACGACGACGTCACCGCAAGAGAGGGGTTGGCGATGGTGCCCGCCCCTCCCCCTATTATATTTTATACCGTTGCCGGTGAAAAACGCACGAGCATAATATTTAGCCCTACCGAAAACGCGACGAAAAAGAAAAAAAAAACAAAACGCGAAAAGGTAAAAAATTTAAAAAAGAAAAAAAAAACCCCCGGGGGGGAATGAAACGACCGCGTGCGGTGTGCCGCGTATATGTTTTGCGCGCAGGTATTATGCGCTCTGCCGTTCTATTTACTTGTTAATAGCTCTCACCTGACTACGACCACTATCGTACGGCACTTTTTAACCTGTGTGCATGCCCCCCGCCGCCGCCGCCACCGTCACCGTCACCGCCGCCGCCGCCGCCGCAGATCGATAGACCGTTCCAGTTGTTGTAGAAGTAAATTTGAGCGAGTGTTTCGGAACGACGACGAAACCATTCAAACGGGGACGACCGATGACGACGACGCGCGTTTATTATATTTCTAATTTTTCTAGTTTTCGATTTTCATTCCGTTTTATCGACCGCGTGCCGTTTCCGTCGTTGCGTTCGGGCGTCCGAGCGCGCGAGCAGAGCGCGCTCGTCGAGTGGAGATTTTTTATTTTTCGAAAAATTTCATTTTCCCCGTAGTTTTATGTATATTCGCACGTTGTGATGACCAACGCCACCGCCGCTGCCGCCGCCGCTGGTCTGTTTACAACGCGATAACCGTCGTAGAGTAGGCAAAAGATCGCGGAATTTTTTTTTTCTATTTTATTACAACATGACCGTCTGAGAAAGGAAAAGAAAAGACGACTACACGGAAAGTATTTCAAATATTTTTCAAAAGTATTCCAACGACGGTGATGGAATAATATTTCTAAAATAAGGTGTTTCAAATAATTTTTAAAAGAATTCTTTAGCGACGCCGAACACGCCGTTCGCGCGCGTATGGAGGATACCCCCGGAGGCTCCTAGGCACGGTGCAGCGGCGCGGCGGCGGCGTTAACGCGCGCGATCGGTGTGCTGCAGCGCTGCACTTTAAACACACCGGTTACGCATGCTGTTGCCTGCTCGGGGCGACGTTTCGCTCAGAAATATTTTTTTAAATCTAGTATTATTTAGAGTAGCGTACTACGTTTCCATCAACCGCGCGCTGCCGTCTCCTTTTAAATCAAACGTTTTTTATATCGATTTACTTGAAAAACAGTAGACCGAAAAAAAACCCGCTCGTTTCTCTACAACAAACCGCCACAGTTGGATTTTTCATTTTCAACAGAGTTCGATAAATATTCATAAAACACAATGATTAATCGATACTATAGCTATCGTACTCGATCGATTCGCATTTCAACTTTAAACGTTTTTCATAAATAATATACGTGCGTATTTAAAAATAAGCGAATAAAATAATAGGATTCGTTTTTTTTTTTTTTTTTCCCCCATTTCATAACGTCGGCAAACTAACGTTATACGCAAATACACTACGCTTTTGAAATAGAAATATTATCATCAGTAGTATTTTTACCGAGTTTAATGATGAAACATTCCACTGCAATACGAATTTCATTACAAGCATAAACGCGTCTTTTTTTTCCGCGACTGTTAATTTTGCCAGCCCGGCGCGATCCGTCGTTCCTCCGTCGAACGCGACTCGGATTGCGGAAACACACTCGGGACTGCAAAGTTTCGCGCCCCCGCGCGATTGTATTTTCGACTAACGAAACGGAAAACCGATTCGTTCCGCGTGGCCCAAATAATGACACGATTTTGTCACGACGACGCACAGTTCGAATTCTTCTACGTTTTGGTACGCGCCACGAATTCTATAACGCGGTGACTCGCGCGTTTGGGTCGTATTAAAGTATTACACTGACGTAAACGCTATTAAATTTTACGGCCGATGTTTTCTCGTACGAGGGGGGGAAAAAAAGCATTTACTTCGAGAAATCGGTTTTCGGATTTTTTCCGGTCAACGTGTCAATTATTATTGTGACGAGAAATAAAATTAGTTTGAAAACGGCGAGCGTGTTAACGATGATGGGCCGCTGCAGCCTTCAATGTTCGTAAATCGCCGCGAAACGAAACTATGCGAAACGCGCCGACCAAGAGTTGTTTGAGTTTTTTTTATAAAAGGTCCGTCTGAAGATGTCTCACCGCATCTGCGTTCTCTCCCGCGACCGTTGTGGCGCGTGGAATTTCGGAAATTTCGACCGTTTTGTTACGCTTGCCGCGAGTTTTCGAACTCCGAAACAGCGCACCTACTCAGACGACCGCGTATCAATTTAAGCACTCTCTCGGATATGACGCGTACGAACTAACACACAAAACGATCGCGATGGCAAAGCGCATCGGGAGTGAAAATGTCACCGCCACGACTTCGATGACGATATCGTCATCACGAAAGCTCGTGATCGACGAGACGGATTTTTTCAGAACGGCACTCGAATGGTTTAAAGCAGGCGTTCTTAACCGGAGGTCCGTAGATGGTTCCCCCGGGGGCGTGCACGGACTGCTGATTTGCGTTTTTTGTTATTTTTAAATTTATGCAAAAGTAATTCAAATTATTAGATAAATCGAAACTGGTCGGTCCGAGTAGTAATTATTTTATTTATTTTTATAAATTTAAAATTTTAATCCTAAACTACTAAATTGAATATTATTTCCGTGATTGCGAGCGATCGTTCATATTATTTCGGTAAAACGTCTGAAAACGTGATTAAGAAAACAATAACAATTTCTCGTGTTCCGGCTCTTGCAAGACAATTACCGGGTAAACCGTTCGTTATTTCGCGTTTATTATCAAAATATCAAACTTGGATGACACATATTTAGTATATTTTATATTTACCGTGGCAGTGCAATTGTTTAAATACTAAAAAACTAAAAGCCTTTGTGTTATCATTAAAAATTATAAAAAATCGAATTGTTTTCCATGGGGAGGGGGGTCCGTGGTTATACCTTTTACTTGAAAGGGGTCCACGACCCAGAAAAGGTTAAGAACCTATGGTTTAAAGTTTTCGCTCGAGCCACTTACTATTTTCACGACGAGAGCAACACACGGTCGTGGCTACTATAGAGACGGATCAGACACTCGCGGCGTTTTTCTAAACAATCGGTTGTAAGTTTCTCTGATCGACGTCTCTCTCGTGTAGTAGTCACTCGCGCGATCGAATTAGATGAAAAATGAAGTGAAAATAATAAATGTAAAATAAAGAAAACATTCCAGTTTTTCAGCCCGCTACAGCGGCACAACTGTATTTAGAAACGAGTTTTACGCGCAAATAAACTGTGTTATTATTTTAAAACGTTATGATATTATTATTGTTATGCTCGCGCGCTATACCGTCGGTCAACCGTTTACGGAGAGAGCACAGAGGTCTCGGCCCACCAGGGATATTTTAGAGACAATGTAAACTCAAGCGCAGCGAACAGTGAGCATTTTCAAGTACAAAAAAATTATCGAGGACATTCCAGACGGTCCGATTTTCATCGAATACTCAAACTCTCTAGACATGATAAACCGTTACAATCGTAAAAGACAAAAAAAAAAGAATGAAGAGATTCGGACTCTTCGCGCTGTTTATAGATATTTGAAGTTTTCGAGCTATTTGTGTTTCTATTTTTTTATTTCCGTAAAATGTCGATACGACAATTTCGGCTTGATGTTTAATCGGTCAGAATGT
This sequence comes from Drepanosiphum platanoidis, assembly GCA_948098885.1. NCBI lineage: Eukaryota > Metazoa > Arthropoda > Insecta > Hemiptera > Aphididae > Drepanosiphum > Drepanosiphum platanoidis. The sequence continues at coordinate 11,920,022 of OX402531.1, forward strand.
TTAATAAAGCATTAAAGGAAATCACGTTTATTATGCGGTAAATTGCATGCACTAAATGAAGGACTGAATGCACCTCTCGTGCCAGTGTAACAAACTAATAACAAACGCGAAATAGCACACGACAATTCTTGGAAAACTCGGGCAAATCGCTCAGGTCTGGCCGCCGAATGTCAATTTATATTTTAGACACACACACACACATTTTCGCGTACGAATCAAACGGCATAACGATCAAAATTTACGAGAAAACGCGATCGTCCAGAGCGATAGCCACCAAATATAGGCCAATAGACCGATAGGCCAAAAAAAAAATTAGTTTTTATTTTTTATTTTCGGATTTTTTGGGACGAAAGAAAGGATTCGAAGTAAAAACGCGTCGTCGTGCTCGCACACGGTGGTCATTACTTTCCGGATCGGGAAAAAGCAACTCCGTTACACGAAACGTTTCCAAACTGTCAGAGTCGACATCACCTCCGAATACTATTCAAAAAAATAAGTCCCCGAATTGCGCACTGAACTACGACGAAAAGACATTTCGATGACAATGACCTGCGCGAATCCGGCACGCGAACCTGTTGGAGAAGTTTTGGTGCGAAAAAATTATGATTAATAATCATAACGCCATCGTGTGTTTTCAGTGGCAAAAGTCAAATAGATTAAAATCAGACGACTGAAATAGTTTTAGAGAAGAAAAAAAAAAAAAAACTGCGTAGTATAAAAGAAAAAATTCACAACGTCGTGTACACAACGTTATGCATTATTATTACGTTGCTCAAGCAGAGTGTAAAATTCGTATTGTTTTATGTTTTTAAGAAATTTATTTTTTTACGTTACAAACACTGCAGTTTCTATGGTTACGTGAAAAAAAAAAATGAAATAATTACGACAAAAAAGAACGAATTTAATACACGAGATTCTGCTAGAAGCAACAATGTTAATAATTGCCGAGCAACAGAACGCGAAACGGTACCATGGACTCGTATTAACATGGTATTCATTCATAATTCACGCGGAAGGAAAAATGGTATTTTCAATAAACCGTTTAGTCTCGAAAAATTAACATTACACGCGTTCGTGTATTTCGTTTAAGTAATTTTCAGGAAAATAAAATGCCAAACTAAGACTCAAATTTGAAGAAAAAAAAAAAAAGGGAGAATTAAAAAGAATGATGATATTTGTAATTCCGAGTGTGATATATTATAAGAAACGAATTTTGTGCTCAAAGAACATTGTTCTAGAGCACTTGGAAAAAAATCGAATTTACATACACGCCCACCGCGGGCCACCCGCTCCGTAAAATTATAAATATAAACCAACAATTTAATGTTTTTAAATAATAATAAAAACGTCTGTTCCCGCGGTGACTTTGAGCTGGAAATAGCTGCGTAATTTTAGCGTAATAAAACGAAAAAATAGGGACGGGTTTACCTGCCGTGAATTCGTTTCTATTATACTAGAGACGTCAAAACAGGGTCAAAACGAACCAAATGTTCACGATTCCTAAATATCACATCGCTCGATATAATCGAATTAAAAACACAAACGGATAAAAACAACGGGCGACAATTAGTGCTATTGACGAACTAGGCAGCATACGTCTGATCGAGCGTTATTATTTATACTCCATAAATTATCTCTTTCTCTCGCGCCTCTCCCCCTTTCCTCACTACCAAATCCGCGCAAATGTTTTTTATTCTTTTAAGTCAATGGGTTGTATATTATTACGCCCAATTATAGAACATATTATACGTAAATGTGTGTGTGTGTGTGTGTGTTTCAAGTTACCCCCGTGGATTTTAACCGTTAATACCGCCGACCACGGTCCGTCGCGTTTGAAACATTTTCAACGGTCAACTATTGTCGACAAATCGTCACGTTTTAAAACGCGGCGATTATTCCGGACACACTGAAATACGCTCGCCTAAGCTCATCGCCGGGGCTTGGATTTCAACGCACTAAAGCACTTTACGTTATTTTTAAAAACTAGCCATCCAGCGCTGGATTCGCGACAAATCCGTTTCGTGAATTGGAGCGAACGAAATATTGTTTTTATCCGCGTTATTTAAAATAATTTCGTCGAATTTAAACGGTTTTTAGGACGTTTTTTTTTTGCCAAAGTTTTATCAAGTCGAAACCCCCATGGGTAAATGATTTTATTTTTCCCAACTCGCTACCCCCCCCCCCCCCGTTTTGAGTACCTCGCTCGGCGATGCTTCCAATATTATTTTATTGAAACATTTTTAGTTCGTTCGAAAAAAAAAAAGGAGTAGTTGGAAATAATATCTTTAAACGTGTGTAAATCAATGGCAAACATTATTTCGTGCATACTCGAGAATATTTCGAGACAAAAGAATATTTCCTACAACAGAGGATATTATTATATTTTCGAATCGAGATTTCAAACTCAATTATTGAAAATGACACTAAATGTGATTTTCTGAAATTATGTTATAATATTTGCCGTCGATAAAAACGACTATCGAATTTCAATAACATTAAAAACAAATTTGCACCCTTCCCCCGAGATTGGTCTACAGCCCATGATGCCAATTCACCCCCCCCCCTACATTAAACGAGCTTCAGATCAGCTACCGCTAACCCGGTCGCGGGCAGACGTCTCGTTTTGCGAACGAAACGTTTTCGTCGTGTACAATCGATATTATAATGACAATAAGCTCAAATGTAGGCAAACCGATGATGATTAAAACATGCCCACATCCGGTCCGACCCGTATAGCCGTATTGATTTATACGTGTGATAATGACATACCGTAGTACGGCTATTCGCAATGCACGCGCCAGTATACTGAAAATTCGATAAAACTTAAATTTTTTCATTCAATTTTAATGAAAATTTGTGAAATTTTTAAATTGGATAAAACTTAAATTTTTTCATTCAATCTGAAAAATTTCACAAATTTTCATAAAAATATTAAATTCGAATGAAAAAATTTAAGTTTTATCGAATTTAAAAATTTCACAAATTTTCATTAAAATATTCAAATCGAATGAAAAAATTTAAGTTTTATCGAATTTAAAAATTTCACAAATTTTCATTAAAATATTCAAATCGAATGAAAAAATTTAAGTTTTATCGAATTTAAAAATTTCACAAATTTTCATAAAAATATTCAAATCGAATGAAAAAATTTAAGTTTTATCGAATTTAAAAATTTCACAAATTTTCATTAAAATATTCAAATCGAATGAAAAAATTTAAGTTTTATCGAATTTAAAAATTTCACAAATTTTCATAAAAATATTCAAATCGAATGAAAAAATTTAAGTTTTATCGAATTTAAAAATTTCTAATTAAATTTCTATTAAAAAATTATATTGATTTTATAACGATTTTACGAATCACGTGACAACAAGTCGATAATAATAAACCTACCGAATTAATAATACAATCGAAATTACTTACGGCCTCTCGGAGGGTTGCTGCCGCCGTGTTCGTTGTGAACGGCGCGTTCCATCTGTCGTCTTGAGAAAATAGAAAAATAACGGATACCGAAAAAGTCACTCGAAAATTTAAATGAAAAAAAAAAAATTCAAAAGTCACGAGTAAAAGTTTACGAAATAAACGATCGGCGGAGCGAAATAATTAATGAAATATTCGAACCCGAGAAGTGCTCTCCGAACCGTCGTCGACACTATACTGATCGTCCGCACACGCGGCTTCGATGTGTTTTCGTTCGGTATCGGTCGGGTGGCGCGCGCAGCTCGGCTGCCATTAGTCTGGTGGCGCCAGCGGCTTCCATTGGGTCGCCCACGCAGTAATTCGGATGACGTAAACTTTCACCTGTTTCGGTTTCACACTTATTGTTCTTACTTACTATTATTGTTACATTTATTACTATTGTTATCATAATAAATAACGATATCGTCATTATTTTTATGATTACATCATAATCGTTACGTTTTTAGAAATAACTAATTATACGAGTATATTCTTATACTCGCGATCGAGTACTATCCTTTCGATCGAGAAACACGATAAAAAGGATCATTATAGAGTCTCAAAAAAGTCGTGCGCTGAAACAACGTGTACTTCCTGTCGCGCGACAGCGACGAAATAAAAGTCGGTTCGGTTAACAATATGATACATAATATCCTAAATCTGAATATGCCCGTCATTAGTACGTACAACTATAATAGTGTCACGGGTAGAAAACGTATTTGAGAAAAAAAAAAACGATAAGAACTATTAATAATATTAAACATATAATAATAAGAATATGAGGTTTTTTATTTTCATTTCCCAAAACACAACTACAATTTATAAACATTTTCACAGTAAATAATTTTGGTGCGAGAGTAATGTCAATAACATGAAGACGTGAGGGGAAAAGGAGGTTTTTAATAACATTCGTACGATCGTGCGAAAATCGTATAGAAAAATATTTAATTACCGATTTCTATTTAGTCCGATTTAATCGGATTTTCTTTCGACCGGCTCTCGTTAGGACGTTTTCGAAAAATCGTAGGCCATACCGCGCGAGTGACCCGAAGAAGTCGAGAACCGTCGCACTGATGCACGACGCTCGAGGAATGCGTTTATCCGACGTGTTCGCACGTAAACGGTTAGTAGCACATTGTTTCCTTTATTTTGAAACGATTTCGATTCCTTAAAACCAAATTCCGACGGTCGGAAATCTAAAAACAAAGTATTTAACGACGCAGGTCTTCCGCGAGCATTTAGCGGATCGCCGAGACTGTGAAATAGTTTTTAACATGGAAACGTATATATATATATAGTTAAAATACGACGCCACACTATGCGGAATATTTCGTGTAATAATATGATACCTACACGTACGGCTAAATTGTTTAATTTTAAAAACGTACAATTATCGTTTCACTCTGGTTTATTTTTTTCATTGGTGTCGTAGTCATACCTATTATTATAACACAGAACCCCCGCGCTCGATGGTTTATTTTTTATCCCCATGAAAAATACGCGCACTCTAGTAAGTATACGACTAAATGACGAAAATATCACGTCAATTATCTGTCTTGTATGACATGTTTAGTGATACAATGATGATATTTCAAAACTAATATCGATTCGAGAGATTTTCTACGCACTATTTTAATTTCATATTATTGTTTGTTTACTATCCCATACGTCGGGGATACGGAAATAGAAGAAATTAATAAGTACGTCCGAAAAAAGCTTTATATGATAATATTATATCGAACGAGCGATATATTTTTAATCTATTATAGTATAATTGGATAGTTATAACGGAAACTCAAAGCGTCCTATGCGTTCCACTCGTCAAAATTACTCCGAGTACGTTACAGTTATTAAAACAAAGGATATTCAGTCCCTCTCCTTCCTCTCAACTCCCCCCCCCCCCGGAATGTGATCGCTACATGGAACCGCGATGTTTCGAATAGTTATCAATGTTATGTATTATACTCTCCAAAAATGTAAATCATCAAGTGTGTGTTGCAAGTCTGATGATACACGATAAAACGGATTCGCCGAACACACGTTTCGAGGTTTGAATATTGTTTTCGATTCGATCGAAACGCAGCGAATACCGCGAAAAACCAGGGCGAATCGATAGTGAAACGCAATACGCATTGGTCCGATTGCAATTGCAGCACGAAAAACGACTGTCAAACGCCTGCATGGGGGTTTACCTGCTCTGGAAGTGATTCGTTATCATCACTGGACTTCCGACGGCGGCGTTTCCGACAATATTCGACCGCGCGTCCATCGCGACGGGAGGGATTCATAATGAAAATATTATTATTCAATTTAGACGTTAGTATAAAACGTTCAAAGTTTTCGAAATAAACGAGACCGTTCGGTCGAGCTCTAGAGGACGAAAAAAAAAAATTACGGCGCCCGGAGTGCGAGTGACGGCAAACGAATTCATAAGCACACGAGAAGTATTCGAGACGATTCGAGACATCCGACGACTAGTGAAACGAGACTAAAACGGTACCGATCGATTAGAGAAAGCACATGACGTGTTCGAATCGTTTTTACCACATTTAGCCCAAAAACTAGAATTTGCGATAAAAAAAAAAAAAGGTAATTTTTTCAATAACAAAATGTTTAAAAAATTTGGACTACCGATGAGCAAAAAAATAAATACTTATCGAGCACATTATTTACGAAAAATGTTCGGGCGAAGCTCACTCGCCTCACCCCCCGTCGCCGCTGATCAGTATTGTATATATTATAATATCGGTCCGATTTCAACGTCCGTTTTTTTTACCCCTCTCGTTGATATGAAAAGTCGTCTGTTTTAGAATACAGGTAATCTGTTGGTATTTTAAACCGTAAAAACGATACGAAAAAATACAAACGCACCGCTCGTCGGTCGCCTTTGTGTAGCGAGCACTTGGCCAAAGGAAAGCCGCCTTCGGGGGCCGACCTCGCTAAGAAAAGTCTCACGGTGACTCCTATCGGTTCCAAATATTTTAAATTTTATTGATTTTCACTATCCCGACGTTTATTATGCACTCCGTGACTGACGAATGTATGACCACAATTGACAACGGTGGGCACATGCATACGGTGTAAATGTTATTAGTACCAGAAAAAAAGAAAATCATAAACGCACCTATTCACGTTGCATAATGCACCGCTGCCGCGGCGGCGTACACTGTTGACTGTTTATGGTATATATTCTGTCGTCTGTGTTCTATGAAGTATTTTATAACCGATTGACGTCTTTATTGGAATAAATAAAAAACAAACGATAAAGATATAATAGTACGAGCGATTATTTTTAATCGTTCGGCGGAAAAAAGATTCGAAATTTGCGAAGGTCAAAGCACGATAACATAATTGTTTATTACGTCAGTAAAAATTTTTAAGTTTTTCACGAAATCGTTGCGATAACGTTTTTTTTTTTTTTATTCAATCTCTGATGTATTGAAAGCACTATTAAGGAAAACGCGAGAGAAAGAGTAGCGCGCGGAGTACACTCGGTATAGAAAGGGTGAGAGAAAGGGAAAGGAAAAAAACTCTTGGCTACGCGCCTGTTTTTACGAAACCTGCACGACCTAACTAACAAACCCGAACTGATCTTGATAATGATGTGTAGTGTTTCGGCGGAAGACCAAACGTCTTGAATTTGTTCGACCGCGGAAAATAATTGAAAAAAAAAAAAAAAAACGCTACTTTCAAAGAATCCGCGCGCTTTTTTTTTTTTCTCGTGTTTAGGCTGTAAAAAAATAAAAAACGTGTTACTCGCCAGAGTTTTGCGAAACATCTCTCCCGAAGTTATACAATAATAATAATAATGTATTGTGTTTTTACGACTTCCTTGCGCCGCGCCGTACTTGTATTTACAAATATTATCATTTTCGACGCAGCGCTATATATTTTACGAGGCTATAACATTTTACTGAAAATGATATTAATAATTCGGGATAAAGTTTTCAGTCCGACCGACCGACCCCGTGTATGGTGGTACCACGGAAAATTTGTTGTACCTCGTGTACCATAAATCTTACTTAAAATATTTTTATTTTCCACTGGAGAGGTTTAATTTAATTTATTGCACTTTTTGTTTTTCGTATTCGCGACCGAATCAAAAATCAAATCCGAAATACATTTCGCGGATATAATAATATCGTGCTGAATTAAATCGCTCTCGGCGCGCCCATCGACAATGCTTTTCGTTTTATTTACAGTATATTCATAAACATTATTATGTATACGTTCGTACGTACGTGTAACGGCATTAACTTCGCGCATTTTTCTCAACGGAAACTCTTATAATCACATTTCTCAACTGTAATACTTCGATCCCGAAGGCTGAAATAGTAATTCAATTAAACTTCAAACGACCAGACGCATAAAAACTTCGCCCGCGCGACTTATTATTATTATGTGACGAGATTTTATTACTCGAAAAATGGAACGTGACCTTCGCCGATAGACCGTGCGTTTTTAATACGTATGATAAAATACACACGTTTACCGACTCTAAAAGAGTTCAAACGATTGTCGACGTTTAAACTGTCGCGATTTTAAGTACTATTTCATTGCTCGTTTGTCCCGGTACGAAATTTGTCGTCGTGGCCCCTAAAGGATAATAATATTGTATACAGTCTTCGATTGGGCGAACGAGAATCGGTCGACTTTAAACGATCAAAACGACGAGATGAAAAAGCAATACTACTCTCTGTCTCTCTCGCAGACAAAATAAAAGCGATGAAATTAATTTCGCGAACGAGGAAAACCGTAAATTCCAAAGTGAATATAAAATAAATAATTTCTGTTCTCTAATTCTACATGTATGGTAAAGTAACATCAGATAATGCACTTACTTTTTATTTATTTACTATGCGTTTTTCTTTTTTTTCTCTAAGATTTATTATTTCATGTGTGTCGCATTGATACGAGCAAACAATTCACTATTTATCTGGTATTTCTAGACAGTGCCGTGCAAACAACAGTTTGCTGATTACACATCTACGTACGAATTAAAAAAAAAAAAAAAATATACAAACTTGAAAATAATAATAATAATAATAACAATATCTGATGTTTTAAACAGTTTTCTAGGGAGACACACAAAGCGTACTCGTTTTCGGGTTTAACTAAATATTATGTCAGAACGCGCGGGATTGAACGTCACGGAATAATAAAAACCATTCGCAACGTTTCGAGAGATTAAACGAATAATTCAAAGACTACAGAAATAACATCAACAACGAGACAATATTCGCGACGCCGGGGAAGAGACAAAGAAAAATTCGAAAATTACGGCTTTCTAAACGGAGCGCGCGCTCGCGCGCGTGCGACGACGGGGGCAAATTGGAATCCGGAAATTCGACGAAAACACCCATCTCGGATATAACGAAAGTTTATTTTTATTATTTTATTAATGCCCGCGGGCGGCGCGACGGCGAGATTATATAAAAGTGTTAAATTATAATACGCACAGGAACTATAAAAATAACAATGATAATAATGATAAAATTCTGCGCGCGTAATCTCAGCTTATTTTATATTCGCAATAAAAAATCAAATCGAGGGGGGTGGGGGGGTTGAAACGTACTACGACGTTATTAATACGTTGAAGATTATTAATTTGATTATAAAAAAACGTTCGAGTGCGGGCGGATGAACGCCCGTTGTCATTGTATATCACTCCGCGAAATGCGTCAGTAAAACGTCTAGATTTCGAGCGAACAACTTCAGCAAGACTCCAGAGACTTCCGGGGGACCTTATATATGTGTGTATATTGATTGCATTTACCAAGCTGGATATCGTACTTGTCGAGGATTTCGGTTGACGCGTATCGGCCCTACTCCGACGCGTATTTACTATTCGGCGAAACGGGCCCGCCAACAAGGAGTGACTGTTTGGTAGAGGATATGGGAGGGGTTTAGAGGGAACCAAGCCGATGTCTGTTGAAAATTTAAAATCCAAACCCTTTTTTAAAAAAAAAACAACGTTACGTTTCCGCACGAGTAATGAATGGGAAACGTTACATTTACAATTTTCAAGATTTTTACGTTGTCCGGCCGTGTCAAAATTAGGCAAATGAAACGATAAAATAAACAATCAACAATAAAAAACAGAAAAAAAAATAATAATAAAACGCTGCGTGCCATAGAGATATCAATATGTTCTCCTCGCTCAACTCGTAATGTGAAATAGCAACGATTCGCAGCATACCCTGTACGCGTATTATATATACTAGCGTCGAGATAGTAACTCGTCGCGCAAAGACACTTGTCGATAAAAATGAAAAAAATCCATCACAAATACGTATATTAATCGTTATTAGAGTAATGCGGTTTAATTATGTGTGTCGTTGAAAACGATCTGAGAGCAAATACGGTTCGGAGAAGACGTCATAATACTCGAGTGATCCGAGTGTCAAATACCCGCGACGATAATACGCGCGCGAATAAACACCCACTCGGTCGACGCACGCGTTCGTAACGTCGGCGTGTACGACGCGACCTCGCCGTTTTTGATCGGTGAAAAACTTCGAAAACTCGCCAGTATTTGTGAAACAGCGCATTTTAGCGAACTACGCGTCGATTCTTCGGAATAGAATTTGACAACGTGAGCGGAGTTCACATATTTTCGACTGTTTTCGGGCCGTTCGACGAGCTCTCAGATTCGTTTTTAGAATTATTTTCGTAATATTCTCGCGATAACGATTAACGCGACGAAAGGAAAAATTGTACACAACGTGCGCGTAGTAGTATTGACAAAAACAATCGAAACGCGTTCGCGTTTGTTTTCGAAACGAATGTGAACGTTTTTTTTTTTTTTTAAGTGAACTTTCCGAATACGATTAAAACCCGTGACGAGGTGACGTATTTAAATCAATAGACTTAGGATTCCGAGCCAAAATTTAGACCTTGCCGCGCGGCACATGATTCTCCGTCGTTGGTTGAATCACACCCGATTACGGTCACATAATCGAAAACCACAATCTTTTTGCAAAAAAGCGCGGGAAACCCCGACAGTCGAAAACCACACGACAATGTGCGGTCGCCGATTGTACGGCTGCAATTATATATTTAACTGCCGACCGATATGATTAGTATGCAGCTTAATATTATTATTATTATTATTATGTAATACCGTCGATCGGAGGCGGTCCGATGACAACTGGCGGCGGTGACGTTTGGAATTCAATTTCACAAAATCTATACCGTTGCGGTGAATAACAGTAAAAATAACTAGTTTTAGAAATCCGTTTACACGAAATTAAATATCACGGCCGTTATGTAGAATCAATCGAGCACTCGTGAATTAGAATAAGTGTGAATCTAGACTATTTATGAAACATAATTATTATTATTGTGGCGTGTTATAAATTATTATTAAACTGGAAGTTAACAGCAGTTATTGTAATATTAATATAACCGTCGGAAATTATATTCTCTGTTATCCGTCACAATATGAATTATATTATGATTTGATGAACGCAATTGTATAGAACCGAATTGTGGATAATACGAGACGGGTCGGAAATCGTGCATCTCCCTCCCTTATACCTCTGTTGTCATTGATTATAAACAGGGCTGTAAAACTGTAGGAAAGATCGTTCTTTTTCCCTAGGTAGCGGAAAATCCGAGTCGTGTGTGACATCGGATTCGATTATGAAACATTTATTTTGTATTTTGATTTGCATTTATTGTTGAAGTTTTTCATTTTTTCGTTTTTTAGACCATTTCACAGTTACTCTTAACGATATACGTAATATTTACAAACGATATCATATTATAATAAATATTTTAAACTCGAATGAATCGAATAGTTTTTATCTATATTATGTAAAACCAATACGTCGTGAACAATAAAACAATTGGTTTTTACTTACTAACGAGACAACGGCTTTTTGAATATTTTCATTGCGTTTTCTAAGGATTTATAGTCACACAGCGCCGATCATAAATAATAAAAGTATACAATTAAATCGAATACGATAGGTTTATATTATATTATAATATACGTGCGTGATATCGAAATGATTTGTCGTTGTTTTGAAACCATTCGCGAACGATTTCGATCTTTTTGTTGGTTAATCGATAACCGACATGGTCGTGCGAACTCGTATCTATTTAAACTCGAGATTTAGCGTTAATAATATTCGTCCGCGCGCGCCGTAATCTAAAAAAATGGGGATTTCGGCATGATGTCCGTTTCGATTTTTAACTCCTCGCCCCTCGATTCGTCTATAACGCGCTCTAGGTCGCGCGCCCTCGGGGTTTATTTTAATTTCGGTCGAGCGCAAAAATAAATAATAATAATAGTAAAAGGGTAATATAAAATATATAATAATATTTAGGTATTCCGCGCCGTTATCGATTTTCTGACACACCGCTGTCACGCGCGCAACTCTTGAACAGCATTTAGCACGATTTCCCAGTCACAATAGTAATAATGAAATGGAGTGGCGGCGGCGGTGGCGGCGATCCTTCGTAGTAGGTACACGGCGCAAACGTAAAATCTAAAGCAACAGTGACGTCACGGTTTGTAAACGTAAATTTACTACGACTTTGTAATATATACATGGCTGCGTACCTACCGGCTATACAGGGCGGTCCTTTTGTCGGTCTTATTGTTTTTTTTGTTTTTGTTTTTTACGAAAAGCGTTCGTTTGAATATATTTCCTTTTATTCGAAAAGCGCGCGCGGCCATTGTGTCATCGACTGTACCTTTATCCGTAAGAACCTGTTGTCGAACTCCCCCGCGTAGCTCCGATTTTGAAATAACAATCTACTCGCGTGGACCGCGAATATTATTTTCTTTAAGGAATTTCCAGAGCCGAGATTTTCGCGACGTGTTTTCGACCACCCATTTAGCGAAAAATTAATCATTTTAATATCGTCGTTGACCGTTTTCGATGTCAATATAGGCGTACTTGTATCGTAACGCGTGCGGAGAGAGAGAGGAGATTAATAACCTAACTCAACGCGCGCAAAAATAATAATACGCGTTCGACGTGATACGCAGTCTAAACGCGTGAAATGACGACGTTGTGATTTTCGAGCGACGAGACACGGACGAGAGATGATAATTCATCGATCGTTTAGGGCGTGCAATAAACGTTTCCGATGACTTTTGAAAAAGATTTGAATTTTGAACACCTCCCAGGTTTTTGAAGGAAAATTTCTCGTCGATCCGTTTGCCAGCGTAATATAGTAGTAGTTACTAGTACGTATCCATCACGAGTTTTCAAATGTTAATAAATACCAAATGAATATTCATAACGCGCTCGTCGAATCAACAACGGTATGAGATAACCGCATGACATTATAATACATAATTCTACTGCCGTTCGGGTTAGTTGTATTGATTATTATTGTTAGACGTGACCGACGACGGACATGTTTGCGAGGAGCCGCGAGATTTTCAAAAGAGAAAAACGCCAACAAAAGTCGACGCTCTATTCCGACTGGGAAAAAAATATAATCGCTCTGTACACGTGCGCGCGTATATACTATTGATGTATAGTAAAACCGAACGCGTTACACTACACGACTACGACGCGGTGCGTTCGGAGTGCACGCGGACGTGTTTTGCTCTGATCCCGACCTCGTTTTTTATTTTTATTTATTTCGCAAATCGATTCGACCGGAATCGCACGTCGTCCCTCGTCGGCGGAACGACGCTTTCCGCGCGACGAGAAACCGTCGCGCGTCGTCGGGATAAACACCTATGTTTGGAAATCATCAAAATTTTTAATTTTCGAAAGGACTGCCGCCTTGTCCGCCCCGTCGCTGCTTTTGTTGATCGCGCGCGCGGTTCGAATTCCAACGGGTAATATGGTCGTGTCGATTGGCGCGAAGACTTTCAGGTGGAAAAGAAAAATAATAAAACGCCTGTGAAATCGATATCGGCGCGAGCTTTTTCTCGCCTCTTCCGCGGCGGGATCTCGCGGGAACCGCGGAGCTCCGCCGGAGGCCGACGGCTGAATAATAAATACCTGGATTTCGATCGATGCTAAACGAAAGGGAGAGCAGCGTCTGTTATTATTATTATTTTCGAAAAGTCCCCGTGACCGAACTGGCGCATTCTCGACCCAAACTGACTAATTGATAAGTACGGGGCCGCCGCGCGAGGTGTGTGGTGGATGACTTTCACATGTTTTTTTTATTTCGCCAAACTTTGCGCGGACGACGCTGATTCGCTTGTTGAAAACGCGTTCTGATGAAATATACAAAGCGCCGAGTAATTGATTTTTAATTCGCCCTTTCCCTGCCCCCCCCCGACTTTGTAAGGCGTTTTTGACGATTAGAGGTCATGTTTTTTTTTAAATTTTTCAGTTATTTTCAACTGATTTACATAAATCGGGAGGAGAATTAACGAGTTTATGATTTGTTCGTCAATAAAATTGCTATCATTATTTATTACTTTTAACATATTATTATTACATTATTAGTACATTATTATTATAGTATTTTATTTTTTTTTAATTTAAACCTCAATCGACTATCGCGATTTAACATTCGAACGCATAAATTTCAATTATAAATTATATCGCGACGTCGTTGGAGAAACAAGAAATAATAAGCCGTACAAAATTATAAATGTTCGTCTGTTTATAAATCGTTGGTCTTCGAGGAATCGACGTTCAGGTCCAAAAGACGAAATATTATAGGTGCATTATTCAGAGATGGATTTAGTCATCAGGATAAGGCGCATATCATTTTCAATAGCCCCTAATAAAGTCATCTAGAGAAAACGTTGACTTTTTCAATATTCCGTTGTCTTACGACACATCTAGTGACGAGATTTCCTGTAAGCGTACACCATACACTGTCTTTAGCTTCGAGTCGTTATGACTTACAAATCATACCGACGACGGTTGTTTGATTTATTAGAAGAAAAAAAATCCGTAGAATAAAAAAAATATGTAGGTACACGCGGATCCGACGAACGAGTTATTTAAATTTCAAAACATCGTTTTCTAGCTTTTTGCGAGCGTGAGCAGCCATTTACCGTGTACCCGCGCGTTGTTTATTCAAACGTTTCGAACCGATGCTTTACCAAGCGGTTTAATGATTTCTCGGCCGTTAAAAATTCCAAAGCAAAGTTTGTTAAAATGATTTCGACTTGACGATCATAAAATTATGCTATTTAAAACGCACCACAACGCGCATTATTACGCTTAATTTGAAATGCTATTACGTGTTCTTAGAAAAAAAACGTCCCTTTTCCTTTTTACTTGACCCCGAACACGGCTGGGTCTTGATCTTACTGTTTAAGTGAACGTCACTCGGAGACAATTAAGGGGAGGTGTAACCCTTTCCCCCGGCGTTCCGGAGTCTAGCACCTCCGGTTGTTTAACTCGATTATTTGCGTCTGCGGGCCAATTGAAATGTCGCAATCTTCCGAAAATCCGGTCGGGTGTCCGGGGAAAACAATTTTTTAACGGCGTAAATTAATGTGGTCTATCAGAACAATAACGTTCCCGAGAATTATTCGTTTCGGGGTATAACATTTTCCGAACGCCTTTTTACGCACAGAACGTTTTGAAATTCAGATAACTCGCGATCGGGTCTTGGCGATTTTCGCGTTCGAAGTTTTTTGAATTTCGTACCGCAGCGGGGATAAATTATTTTTCCGCGGATTAATTAAACCGTTTTTCTGCGTCAGAACACGAGTTTTTTAATAACGTTTTATGAGTTTGAATTTTGAGTAGGTATCAAAACTTTTAATATTTTAAATTTCTATCGCATATATTAAAACATGTATGAGCTGTGGTGGTGGTGTTACTGGGAAAAAATTTCGCTCGCGCGTTTTTATCGCGAGAAACTAAAAACTGCCCAAACATTTCGAAATCGCTATGAAAATTCATGGAAAATCAACTCGTTCCTGTTCACTTTTAAAACGATAAACTCGACCCGCTCGAATTCATTATATTCAAAGTGTAACAACAATTGACCGCGATATATTTTTAGCAGTATAAAAACTACTCGAAGATAAATAAATACAACCTAGTAAAGAGTTTAATATATAAGTATTTAAAAATAAATAGCCCAACGATCGATGATTTTACATTAAATTCGCGTAGACTGCTTTTATAAAAATCGTATTTTCATGTAAGCGTGTAATTCATAAATTAATATTAAAACGATTTACGATCGCCGTTTGGCGATGGAATCGGTTTTCGAACGTGGATAACATTAAAAAAATAAAAAATCGCTCGGATTAGATAAAAGTAAAAAATAAAAACCACAATCGGTGCTAGAAAAGCAATAGGCGTCCCTGTAGATCGAAAAAAAAAGAAAATCCGAAATCCAATGGGTACTAAGTATTAGTAGTTATAGTACTATTAACTGTATCCTATAGTCCTATGATTTATGACAGTAAGTGTTCTACGCGCGCACGTTTTTTTTTTATTCAGAATAACGCGGAAGAAATCGTCGTTCGCAGAATATATTTATGTATTAATCTAGAAAATTTTGAAACACGAAAAAAGAACAAACAAAGTCGGAATACGTCGAACGACTAAAACGCGATGATTTCTGTCAAACATTTGTCCACTCTTTTCGAATATTATATAAACTCCATAAAAAAAAAAACCCTCTCGAAACGAGTGCGACGATTAAACACACAAACGAGCGACGTGTGTAAAATTGCGAGATATTTTTTTTCCTCCGCCTCTCCGTACCTGTACGTAATATTATATGCGCGCGCGGAGAGACGGGGCTAACCCTCTCGCTAATATACATAATATATCCATTACGAATCCCGGAACAATTAATTCGACCGTTACCGTTAATGTGTAATTTATGTAGAATATTAAGTCATATGCCGCGGTCCGTTGCTGTTACCAATACAGTATGGGATGACCAATAACCGAGACCGCGTGAAACGACGCGATGGGGACGTCGTCGTTTGAATTCGAAACGCCGGAAGGATACGCGTGGCGCCATCTGCTTCGGAAACGTAAATAAATATTTTATATTTTCATTGTGTATTCGTGTTTGATCGACAACAGCTGGTCTTTTAGACGGTATTGACTTGTTATTATTTTAAAAATATAGATTTATATCAAATAAAAACGTAGTGAAAATCATTAAGAACAATGATTTATAATATTGAAAATAATGGACCATTACCATAATATAATGGTCCACAAGCTCGCATGACCGTATCACACCTCTTTCACCTTCCAATTCGGTTGTAATATTGATATATTACAATATTGTTATTATTGGTATTATTATGTACGAACGGCGCACGATGCGACAATGATAACGATACTATTATAATATTATGTACGAGCGACAATGGTACTATTCATATTATCTTTATTTGCGGAAATTTAATTCCGATTTGCAATAAATATGACGTCGTCGGTAAGACAGAATAAAACGAAAAACAAGACTAGATATAAAATATATAATCAAGTAAAATTTACGTAATTGCTGTAATAATTAGTCGCACGTCTCCGATGAAAACTCTCATAAAGAGAAATAAATAAATAAATCGACGGCCTCTTTTTGGTGTTTCCTAAAATCATCGGAACATCATTTTCAACACGGAGAATTTATCGAGTAATTTTTTAGCTCACGATGGGTACGGGAAAAGTTCAAAAAATCGTAGAAACGATTGGATTACCAGATCTGACGACGGTGATCGTTTTAAGCCGCTCGTAGAGAAGAAAAATAAAACTTTGAAAGTATATTTTAGATAAATCGTACTATATTATATTCGTTGAAGTTTTTCTTGAAACTTTATATAGAAATTGCCTATACGGAATGCCCGTTTAAACGGCGGATGTACGACGACGACGAGTTTTAGTTTCATTCGAAAAACGCCACGCCGCCGTAGTATGTAGTGTGTAAGTATAGTAGTTAAGAGCACGTGTTTATGAAATATCGCCAACTTTCGCAGTGAGAGCAATGCGCGCGCGTAATAACAATAATATCGATATCGTACGTAGAGGTATAGAACGGAAATAAAATAATCTACCAAAATAGGGGAGGATTGTTTTATTTCACTCGCCGTCGCTCCGTTACAGTAATTTCGATTCAATCGATTAACGTTGATTTTATTTCCTCGTCGCACCCGTGGGGGGATTTATCGGATATCAATGTCGATTCTTCGGTCTGATCAGCGTCTGAAAACAAAACGGGCGTGATAAATATCGTGGCGCCGCGCGGCATTCGTAAAAAATATATCAGACCGAGACTGCGAAAACGTTTTTCCTTTTGATTGCGTATTGTCGTCGCTATCGAACTAATAAGAAGATTATTGTCGTCATTGGTTTCCGCCGTCGCACTTTCCGCTTTGACTAAGAATAAAAAAAATAAAAAATAATCATTTTTTTAGGATTACTCTTTTTCGCGTGATGTTAGATATCATAGTCGTGCGAGAAAGAAAAAACCAACACAAAGATTTCGAGAAACGGTAAAACGTTTGAAAATATTAAACCAAACCGCGTTAAACGAATTTCAATTTTTTACCCATAAAATGAGTGTGGTTTTGTTCAATGACAATGTTAAAACTTCAGGGCCAATAATAATAATTGTGTGTATTGTGGGCGGTACACTTAAATAAAAATTCAAGTATATGTACAACGAAACTTGAAAGTGTGTGATGAATAATTTCCTCCCCTTTTTTTCTTATTATTAATGTTAATTAAATCTGTGTCATTAATCATACACGATTTGCAGATCATCCATGGGCTGCAAAGTTAAAATTAAAAAGATAAGAAATTTAGTTTAACTGTCACTACATTGCTGTGTTTACTATTAAGTAATGATATGTTATTCTAAGTTGAATGTCATCAAAAGAATTTTAAATAATAGTATCTCTTACCGTATACAGATGTCCAATAATGTTTGTGTTCTATGTAAACTTGGCTCCTGTTATTTGATAGGTTTGGAAGTGTTGTGAGGTTTCCCAGGTTTAATTAAATCTGTGTCATTCATCATACAACGATTCGTGGATCATCCATGGGCTGCAAAGTTAAAAGATAAGAAATTTAGTTTTACTTTCATTACACTGCTGTGTTTACTGTTAAGTTATGATATGTAATTCTATGTTAATTTTCTTAAAAAGAATTATAAATAATAGTATATCTTACCATATAATGATGTCCTTTGATGTTTGTGTTTCATGAACCTTTGGCTTCTGTTTTTTGGTAGGTTTGGCCTTGAGGTTCTATGGGTTTAATTAAATATGTGCCATATATATAATACAACGACTTGTGGATCATTCATTGGCTGAAAAGTAAAAGAAAAAGAAAAAAATTTAGTTTTACTCACATTTCATTGGTGTTATAACTGTTATGTTATGATATGTAATTAAAAGTTTTTCTTCTTAAAAAGAATTATAAAAAATAGTATATATTACCATATAGTGATGTCCTATGATGTTTGTGTTCTACCAACACTTTACTTCTGTCATTTGGTAGGTTTGGAATGTATTGAGGATTTCCAGACTAAATATAATATGTTCCATTTATCCTACAACGACTCTTGGATCATCCATTGGCTGCAAATTAAAAGTAAAAGAAAAAGGTTTAGTTAAAACTCACATTACATTGGTGATTTTACTGTTATGTAATTATAAGTTTTTTTTCTTTAAAAGAATTTAAATAATAGTGACACATACCAGATAGAGAGGTCCTATGATGTTTGTGTTCTATGAACACTTGGCTTCTTTTATTTGGTAGGTTTAGACCTGTTTAAATAAATCTGTGGCATTAATCATTCAACGAATAACGGATCATCTATTGGCTGCAAATAAAAAGTAAAAAGAAAAAATATTAGTTTTACATTTATTACATTGCTGTTTTTACTGTTATGTAAAGATATGTTTTTCTAAGTTAAATTTCATCAAAATAATAAAAAATAATAGTATATCTTACCGTATAGAGGTGTCCTATGATGTTTGGCCTTTTTCTGAGGTTTTCCAGGTTTGAATAATGATTTTTATGTCTCCCTGATCCTCTTGCAACAATGGTGTTGTATGTGAAAGTACAGTAAGGTTTGCAATATTTGTATGATTCTTGTCTGTGCAAGAACCGAATGGAGCCGCATTCTGTTGATTAATTTCAATAGTAATTGTGGAATTATCGTCGTATTTATCTGTTTAAATCACAATACATTTTTGATATTCACATCATTACATCCACCCTAGAATTTTACTGTGTTGTGCCTCTACAGGACAGCTGAGAGGTCACTTGAATTTGAAGAAAAATTTGAATATAATGCTAACGGAGGGTTGTTATTTATACATTAAGAAAGAGATATGGGCTGTTTAAGTGTAAAATGAAACACAATTATTTTACTTTCATTTACATTGATGTTTTTAACGGTTTGATATTGAAATTTTTTGGTGGTTTGTAATGGGTGTTACAGTTTTTTTTTTTTATTAATTTAATCAGTGCCATTTATCATACGACGATTTGTGGATCATCCATAATCTGCAAAGTTAAAAGAAAAGAAATTTAATTTGACTTTCGTTACATCGCTGTGTTTACTATTAAGTTATGATATGTTATTCTAAATTGAATGTCATCAAAAGAATTTTAAATAATAGTATCTCTTACCGTATACAGATGTCCAATAATGTTTGTGTTCTATGTAAACTTGGCTCCTGTTATTTGATAGGTTTGGAAGTGTTGCGAGTTTTTCCGGGTTTAATTAAATCTGTGTCATTAATCATACACGATTTGCGGATCATCCATGGGCTGCAAAGTTAAAATTAAAAAGATAAGAAATTTAGTTTAACTGTCATTACATAACTGTGTTTACTATTAAGTCATGATATGTTATTCTAAGTTTAATGTCATCAAAAGAATTTTAAATAATAGTATCTCTTACCCTATAAAGATGTCCTATAATGTTTGTGTTCTATGTACACTTGGCTCCTGTTATTTGATAGGTTTGGAATTGTTGTGAGGTTTCCCGGGTTTAATTAAATCTGTGTCATTCATCATACAACGATTCGTGGATCATCCATGGGCTGCAAAGTTAAAAGATAAGAAATTTAGTTTTACTTTCATTACACTGCTGTGTTTACTGTTAAGTTATGATATGTAATTCTATGTTAATTTTCTTACAAAGAATTATAAATAATAGTATATCTTACCCTATAAAGATGTCCTATAATGTTTGTGTTCTATGTACACTTGGCTCCTGTTATTTGATAGGTTTGGAATTGTTGTGAGGTTTCCCGGGTTTAATTAAATCTGTGTCATTCATCATACAACGATTCGTGGATCATCCATGGGCTGCAAAGTTAAAATTAAAAAGATAAGAAATTTAGTTTAACTGTCACTACATTGCTGTGTTTACTATTAAGTAATGATATGTTATTCTAAGTTGAATGTCATCAAAAGAATTTTAAATAATAGTATCTCTTACCGTATACAGATGTCCAATAATGTTTGTGTTCTATGTAAACTTGGCTCCTGTTATTTGATAGGTTTGGAAGTGTTGCGAGTTTTTCCGGGTTTAATTAAATCTGTGTCATTAATCATACGACGATTTGTGGATCATCCATAATCTGCAAAGTTAAAAGAAAAGAAATTTAATTTGACTTTCGTTACATCGCTGTGTTTACTATTAAGTTACTATATGTTATTCTAAATTGAATGTCATCAAAAGAATTTTAAATAATAGTATCTCTTACCGTATACAGATGTCCAATAATGTTTGTGTTCTATGTAAACTTGGCTCCTGTTATTTGATAGGTTTGGAAGTGTTGTGAGGTTTCCCAGGTTTAATTAAATCTGTGTCATTCATCATACAACGATTCGTGGATCATCCATGGGCTGCAAAGTTAAAAGATAAGAAATTTAGTTTTACTTTCATTACACTGCTGTGTTTACTGTTAAGTTATGATATGTAATTCTATGTTAATTTTCTTAAAAAGAATTATAAATAATAGTATATCTTACCATATAATGATGTCCTTTGATGTTTGTGTTTCATGAACCTTTGGCTTCTGTTTTTTGGTAGGTTTGGCCTTGAGGTTCTATGGGTTTAATTAAATATGTGCCATATATATAATACAACGACTTGTAGATCATTCATTGGCTTTAAAGTAAAAGAAAAAGAAAAAAATTTAGTTTTACTCACATTTCATTGGTGTTATAACTGTTATGTTATGATATGTAATTAAAAGTTTTTTTTCTTAAAAAGAATTATAAAAAATAGTATATATTACAATATAGTGATGTCCTATGATGTTTGTGTTCTACCAACACTTTACTTCTGTCATTTGGTAGGTTTGGAATGTATTGAGGATTTCCAGACTAAATATAATATGTTCCATTTATCCTACAACGACTCTTGGATCATCCATTGGCTGCAAATTAAAAGTAAAAGAAAAAGGTTTAGTTTAAACTCACATTACATTGGTGATTTTACTGTTATGTAATTATAAGTTTTTTTTCTTTAAAAGAATTTAAATAATAGTGACACATACCAGATAGAGAGGTCCTATGATGTTTGTGTTCTATGAACACTTGGCTTCTTTTATTTGGTAGGTTTAGACCTGTTTAAATAAATCTGTGGCATTAATCATTCGACGAATAACGGATCATCTATTGGCTGATCATAGTAATTGTGGAATTATCGTCGTATTTATCTGTTTAAATCACAATACATTTTTGATATTCACATCATTACATCCACCCTAGAATTTTACTGTGTTGTGCCTCTACAGGACAGCTGAGAGGTCACTTGAATTTGAAGAAAAATTTGAATATAATGCTAACGGAGGGTTGTTATTTATACATTAAGAAAGAGATATGGGCTGTTTAAGTGTAAAATGAAACACAATTATTTTACTTTCATTTACATTGATGTTTTTAACGGTTTGATATTGAAATTTTTTGGTGGTTTGTAATGGGTGTTACAGTTTTTTTTTTTTATTAATTTAATCAGTGCCATTTATCATACGACGATTTGTGGATCATCCATAATCTGCAAAGTTAAAAGAAAAGAAATTTAATTTGACTTTCGTTACATCGCTGTGTTTACTATTAAGTTATGATATGTTATTCTAAATTGAATGTCATCAAAAGAATTTTAAATAATAGTATCTCTTACCGTATACAGATGTCCAATAATGTTTGTGTTCTATGTAAACTTGGCTCCTGTTATTTGATAGGTTTGGAAGTGTTGCGAGTTTTTCCGGGTTTAATTAAATCTGTGTCATTAATCATACGACGATTTGTGGATCATCCATAATCTGCAAAGTTAAAAGAAAAGAAATTTAATTTGACTTTCGTTACATCGCTGTGTTTACTATTAAGTTATGATATGTTATTCTAAATTGAATGTCATCAAAAGAATTTTAAATAATAGTATCTCTTACCGTATACAGATGTCCAATAATGTTTGTGTTCTATGTAAACTTGGCTCCTGTTATTTGATAGGTTTGGAAGTGTTGCGAGTTTTTCCGGGTTTAATTAAATCTGTGTCATTAATCATACGACGATTTGTGGATCATCCATAATCTGCAAAGTTAAAAGAAAAGAAATTTAATTTGACTTTCGTTACATCGCTGTGTTTACTATTAAGTTACTATATGTTATTCTAAATTGAATGTCATCAAAAGAATTTTAAATAATAGTATCTCTTACCGTATACAGATGTCCAATAATGTTTGTGTTCTATGTAAACTTGGCTCCTGTTATTTGATAGGTTTGGAAGTGTTGTGAGGTTTCCCAGGTTTAATTAAATCTGTGTCATTCATCATACAACGATTCGTGGATCATCCATGGGCTGCAAAGTTAAAAGATAAGAAATTTAGTTTTACTTTCATTACACTGCTGTGTTTACTGTTAAGTTATGATATGTAATTCTATGTTAATTTTCTTAAAAAGAATTATAAATAATAGTATATCTTACCATATAATGATGTCCTTTGATGTTTGTGTTTCATGAACCTTTGGCTTCTGTTTTTTGGTAGGTTTGGCCTTGAGGTTCTATGGGTTTAATTAAATATGTGCCATATATATAATACAACGACTTGTAGATCATTCATTGGCTTTAAAGTAAAAGAAAAAGAAAAAAATTTAGTTTTACTCACATTTCATTGGTGTTATAACTGTTATGTTATGATATGTAATTAAAAGTTTTTTTTCTTAAAAAGAATTATAAAAAATAGTATATATTACAATATAGTGATGTCCTATGATGTTTGTGTTCTACCAACACTTTACTTCTGTCATTTGGTAGGTTTGGAATGTATTGAGGATTTCCAGACTAAATATAATATGTTCCATTTATCCTACAACGACTCTTGGATCATCCATTGGCTGCAAATTAAAAGTAAAAGAAAAAGGTTTAGTTTAAACTCACATTGGTGATTTTACTGTTATGTAATTATAAGTTTTTTTTCTTTAAAAGAATTTAAATAATAGTGACACATACCAGATAGAGAGGTCCTATGATGTTTGTGTTCTATGAACACTTGGCTTCTTTTATTTGGTAGGTTTAGACCTGTTTAAATAAATCTGTGGCATTAATCATTCGACGAATAACGGATCATCTATTGGCTGCAAATAAAAAGTAAAAAGAAAAAATATTAGTTTTACATTTATTACATTGCTGTTTTTACTGTTATGTAAAGATATGTTTTTCTAAGTTAAATTTCATCAAAATAATAAAAAATAATAGTATATCTTACCGTATAGAGGTGTCCTATTATGTTTGGCCTTTTTCTGAGGTTTTCCAGGTTTGAATAATGATTTTTATGTCTCCCTGATCCTCTTGCAACAATAGTGTTGTATGTGAAAGTACAGTAAGGTTTGCAATATTTGTATGATTCTTGTCTGTGCAAGAACCGAATGGAGCCGCATTCTGTTGATTAATTTCAATAGTAATTGTGGAATTATCGTCGTATTTATCTGTTTAAATCACAATACATTTTTGATATTCACATCATTACATCCACCCTAGAATTTTACTGTGTTGTGCCTCTACAGGACAGCTGAGAGGTCACTTGAATTTGAAGAAAAATTTGAATATAATGCTAACGGAGGGTTGTTATTTATACATTAAGAAAGAGATATGGGCTGTTTAAGTGTAAAATGAAACACAATTATTTTACTTTCATTTACATTGATGTTTTTAACGGTTTGATATTGAAATTTTTTGGTGGTTTGTAATGGGTGTTACAGTTTTTTTTTTTTATTAATTTAATCAGTGCCATTTATCATACGACGATTTGTGGATCATCCATAATCTGCAAAGTTAAAAGAAAAGAAATTTAATTTGACTTTCGTTACATCGCTGTGTTTACTATTAAGTTATGATATGTTATTCTAAATTGAATGTCATCAAAAGAATTTTAAATAATAGTATCTCTTACCGTATACAGATGTCCAATAATGTTTGTGTTCTATGTAAACTTGGCTCCTGTTATTTGATAGGTTTGGAAGTGTTGCGAGTTTTTCCGGGTTTAATTAAATCTGTGTCATTAATCATACGACGATTTGTGGATCATCCATAATCTGCAAAGTTAAAAGAAAAGAAATTTAATTTGACTTTCGTTACATCGCTGTGTTTACTATTAAGTTACTATATGTTATTCTAAATTGAATGTCATCAAAAGAATTTTAAATAATAGTATCTCTTACCGTATACAGATGTCCAATAATGTTTGTGTTCTATGTAAACTTGGCTCCTGTTATTTGATAGGTTTGGAAGTGTTGTGAGGTTTCCCAGGTTTAATTAAATCTGTGTCATTCATCATACAACGATTCGTGGATCATCCATGGGCTGCAAAGTTATAAGATAAGAAATTTAGTTTTACTTTCATTACACTGCTGTGTTTACTATTAAGTTACTATATGTTATTCTAAATTGAATGTCATCAAAAGAATTTTAAATAATAGTATCTCTTACCGTATACAGATGTCCAATAATGTTTGTGTTCTATGTAAACTTGGCTCCTGTTATTTGATAGGTTTGGAAGTGTTGTGAGGTTTCCCAGGTTTAATTAAATCTGTGTCATTCATCATACAACGATTCGTGGATCATCCATGGGCTGCAAAGTTAAAAGATAAGAAATTTAGTTTTACTTTCATTACACTGCTGTGTTTACTGTTAAGTTATGATATGTAATTCTATGTTAATTTTCTTAAAAAGAATTATAAATAATAGTATATCTTACCATATAATGATGTCCTTTGATGTTTGTGTTTCATGAACCTTTGGCTTCTGTTTTTTGGTAGGTTTGGCCTTGAGGTTCTATGGGTTTAATTAAATATGTGCCATATATATAATACAACGACTTGTAGATCATTCATTGGCTTTAAAGTAAAAGAAAAAGAAAAAAATTTAGTTTTACTCACATTTCATTGGTGTTATAACTGTTATGTTATGATATGTAATTAAAAGTTTTTTTTCTTAAAAAGAATTATAAAAAATAGTATATATTACAATATAGTGATGTCCTATGATGTTTGTGTTCTACCAACACTTTACTTCTGTCATTTGGTAGGTTTGGAATGTATTGAGGATTTCCAGACTAAATATAATATGTTCCATTTATCCTACAACGACTCTTGGATCATCCATTGGCTGCAAATTAAAAGTAAAAGAAAAAGGTTTAGTTTAAACTCACATTACATTGGTGATTTTACTGTTATGTAATTATAAGTTTTTTTTCTTTAAAAGAATTTAAATAATAGTGACACATACCAGATAGAGAGGTCCTATGATGTTTGTGTTCTATGAACACTTGGCTTCTTTTATTTGGTAGGTTTAGACCTGTTTAAATAAATCTGTGGCATTAATCATTCGACGAATAACGGATCATCTATTGGCTGATCATAGTAATTGTGGAATTATCGTCGTATTTATCTGTTTAAATCACAATACATTTTTGATATTCACATCATTACATCCACCCTAGAATTTTACTGTGTTGTGCCTCTACAGGACAGCTGAGAGGTCACTTGAATTTGAAGAAAAATTTGAATATAATGCTAACGGAGGGTTGTTATTTATACATTAAGAAAGAGATATGGGCTGTTTAAGTGTAAAATGAAACACAATTATTTTACTTTCATTTACATTGATGTTTTTAACGGTTTGATATTGAAATTTTTTGGTGGTTTGTAATGGGTGTTACAGTTTTTTTTTTTTATTAATTTAATCAGTGCCATTTATCATACGACGATTTGTGGATCATCCATAATCTGCAAAGTTAAAAGAAAAGAAATTTAATTTGACTTTCGTTACATCGCTGTGTTTACTATTAAGTTATGATATGTTATTCTAAATTGAATGTCATCAAAAGAATTTTAAATAATAGTATCTCTTACCGTATACAGATGTCCAATAATGTTTGTGTTCTATGTAAACTTGGCTCCTGTTATTTGATAGGTTTGGAAGTGTTGCGAGTTTTTCCGGGTTTAATTAAATCTGTGTCATTAATCATACGACGATTTGTGGATCATCCATAATCTGCAAAGTTAAAAGAAAAGAAATTTAATTTGACTTTCGTTACATCGCTGTGTTTACTATTAAGTTATGATATGTTATTCTAAATTGAATGTCATCAAAAGAATTTTAAATAATAGTATCTCTTACCGTATACAGATGTCCAATAATGTTTGTGTTCTATGTAAACTTGGCTCCTGTTATTTGATAGGTTTGGAAGTGTTGCGAGTTTTTCCGGGTTTAATTAAATCTGTGTCATTAATCATACGACGATTTGTGGATCATCCATAATCTGCAAAGTTAAAAGAAAAGAAATTTAATTTGACTTTCGTTACATCGCTGTGTTTACTATTAAGTTACTATATGTTATTCTAAATTGAATGTCATCAAAAGAATTTTAAATAATAGTATCTCTTACCGTATACAGATGTCCAATAATGTTTGTGTTCTATGTAAACTTGGCTCCTGTTATTTGATAGGTTTGGAAGTGTTGTGAGGTTTCCCAGGTTTAATTAAATCTGTGTCATTCATCATACAACGATTCGTGGATCATCCATGGGCTGCAAAGTTAAAAGATAAGAAATTTAGTTTTACTTTCATTACACTGCTGTGTTTACTGTTAAGTTATGATATGTAATTCTATGTTAATTTTCTTAAAAAGAATTATAAATAATAGTATATCTTACCATATAATGATGTCCTTTGATGTTTGTGTTTCATGAACCTTTGGCTTCTGTTTTTTGGTAGGTTTGGCCTTGAGGTTCTATGGGTTTAATTAAATATGTGCCATATATATAATACAACGACTTGTAGATCATTCATTGGCTTTAAAGTAAAAGAAAAAGAAAAAAATTTAGTTTTACTCACATTTCATTGGTGTTATAACTGTTATGTTATGATATGTAATTAAAAGTTTTTTTTCTTAAAAAGAATTATAAAAAATAGTATATATTACAATATAGTGATGTCCTATGATGTTTGTGTTCTACCAACACTTTACTTCTGTCATTTGGTAGGTTTGGAATGTATTGAGGATTTCCAGACTAAATATAATATGTTCCATTTATCCTACAACGACTCTTGGATCATCCATTGGCTGCAAATTAAAAGTAAAAGAAAAAGGTTTAGTTTAAACTCACATTGGTGATTTTACTGTTATGTAATTATAAGTTTTTTTTCTTTAAAAGAATTTAAATAATAGTGACACATACCAGATAGAGAGGTCCTATGATGTTTGTGTTCTATGAACACTTGGCTTCTTTTATTTGGTAGGTTTAGACCTGTTTAAATAAATCTGTGGCATTAATCATTCGACGAATAACGGATCATCTATTGGCTGCAAATAAAAAGTAAAAAGAAAAAATATTAGTTTTACATTTATTACATTGCTGTTTTTACTGTTATGTAAAGATATGTTTTTCTAAGTTAAATTTCATCAAAATAATAAAAAATAATAGTATATCTTACCGTATAGAGGTGTCCTATTATGTTTGGCCTTTTTCTGAGGTTTTCCAGGTTTGAATAATGATTTTTATGTCTCCCTGATCCTCTTGCAACAATAGTGTTGTATGTGAAAGTACAGTAAGGTTTGCAATATTTGTATGATTCTTGTCTGTGCAAGAACCGAATGGAGCCGCATTCTGTTGATTAATTTCAATAGTAATTGTGGAATTATCGTCGTATTTATCTGTTTAAATCACAATACATTTTTGATATTCACATCATTACATCCACCCTAGAATTTTACTGTGTTGTGCCTCTACAGGACAGCTGAGAGGTCACTTGAATTTGAAGAAAAATTTGAATATAATGCTAACGGAGGGTTGTTATTTATACATTAAGAAAGAGATATGGGCTGTTTAAGTGTAAAATGAAACACAATTATTTTACTTTCATTTACATTGATGTTTTTAACGGTTTGATATTGAAATTTTTTGGTGGTTTGTAATGGGTGTTACAGTTTTTTTTTTTTATTAATTTAATCAGTGCCATTTATCATACGACGATTTGTGGATCATCCATAATCTGCAAAGTTAAAAGAAAAGAAATTTAATTTGACTTTCGTTACATCGCTGTGTTTACTATTAAGTTATGATATGTTATTCTAAATTGAATGTCATCAAAAGAATTTTAAATAATAGTATCTCTTACCGTATACAGATGTCCAATAATGTTTGTGTTCTATGTAAACTTGGCTCCTGTTATTTGATAGGTTTGGAAGTGTTGCGAGTTTTTCCGGGTTTAATTAAATCTGTGTCATTAATCATACGACGATTTGTGGATCATCCATAATCTGCAAAGTTAAAAGAAAAGAAATTTAATTTGACTTTCGTTACATCGCTGTGTTTACTATTAAGTTACTATATGTTATTCTAAATTGAATGTCATCAAAAGAATTTTAAATAATAGTATCTCTTACCGTATACAGATGTCCAATAATGTTTGTGTTCTATGTAAACTTGGCTCCTGTTATTTGATAGGTTTGGAAGTGTTGTGAGGTTTCCCAGGTTTAATTAAATCTGTGTCATTCATCATACAACGATTCGTGGATCATCCATGGGCTGCAAAGTTATAAGATAAGAAATTTAGTTTTACTTTCATTACACTGCTGTGTTTACTATTAAGTTACTATATGTTATTCTAAATTGAATGTCATCAAAAGAATTTTAAATAATAGTATCTCTTACCGTATACAGATGTCCAATAATGTTTGTGTTCTATGTAAACTTGGCTCCTGTTATTTGATAGGTTTGGAAGTGTT
This sequence comes from Drepanosiphum platanoidis, assembly GCA_948098885.1. NCBI lineage: Eukaryota > Metazoa > Arthropoda > Insecta > Hemiptera > Aphididae > Drepanosiphum > Drepanosiphum platanoidis. The sequence goes on from OX402531.1 coordinate 11,949,657, forward strand.
GTGAGGTTTCCCAGGTTTAATTAAATCTGTGTCATTCATCATACAACGATTCGTGGATCATCCATGGGCTGCAAAGTTAAAAGATAAGAAATTTAGTTTTACTTTCATTACACTGCTGTGTTTACTGTTAAGTTATGATATGTAATTCTATGTTAATTTTCTTAAAAAGAATTATAAATAATAGTATATCTTACCATATAATGATGTCCTTTGATGTTTGTGTTTCATGAACCTTTGGCTTCTGTTTTTTGGTAGGTTTGGCCTTGAGGTTCTATGGGTTTAATTAAATATGTGCCATATATATAATACAACGACTTGTAGATCATTCATTGGCTTTAAAGTAAAAGAAAAAGAAAAAAATTTAGTTTTACTCACATTTCATTGGTGTTATAACTGTTATGTTATGATATGTAATTAAAAGTTTTTTTTCTTAAAAAGAATTATAAAAAATAGTATATATTACAATATAGTGATGTCCTATGATGTTTGTGTTCTACCAACACTTTACTTCTGTCATTTGGTAGGTTTGGAATGTATTGAGGATTTCCAGACTAAATATAATATGTTCCATTTATCCTACAACGACTCTTGGATCATCCATTGGCTGCAAATTAAAAGTAAAAGAAAAAGGTTTAGTTTAAACTCACATTACATTGGTGATTTTACTGTTATGTAATTATAAGTTTTTTTTCTTTAAAAGAATTTAAATAATAGTGACACATACCAGATAGAGAGGTCCTATGATGTTTGTGTTCTATGAACACTTGGCTTCTTTTATTTGGTAGGTTTAGACCTGTTTAAATAAATCTGTGGCATTAATCATTCGACGAATAACGGATCATCTATTGGCTGATCATAGTAATTGTGGAATTATCGTCGTATTTATCTGTTTAAATCACAATACATTTTTGATATTCACATCATTACATCCACCCTAGAATTTTACTGTGTTGTGCCTCTACAGGACAGCTGAGAGGTCACTTGAATTTGAAGAAAAATTTGAATATAATGCTAACGGAGGGTTGTTATTTATACATTAAGAAAGAGATATGGGCTGTTTAAGTGTAAAATGAAACACAATTATTTTACTTTCATTTACATTGATGTTTTTAACGGTTTGATATTGAAATTTTTTGGTGGTTTGTAATGGGTGTTACAGTTTTTTTTTTTTATTAATTTAATCAGTGCCATTTATCATACGACGATTTGTGGATCATCCATAATCTGCAAAGTTAAAAGAAAAGAAATTTAATTTGACTTTCGTTACATCGCTGTGTTTACTATTAAGTTATGATATGTTATTCTAAATTGAATGTCATCAAAAGAATTTTAAATAATAGTATCTCTTACCGTATACAGATGTCCAATAATGTTTGTGTTCTATGTAAACTTGGCTCCTGTTATTTGATAGGTTTGGAAGTGTTGCGAGTTTTTCCGGGTTTAATTAAATCTGTGTCATTAATCATACGACGATTTGTGGATCATCCATAATCTGCAAAGTTAAAAGAAAAGAAATTTAATTTGACTTTCGTTACATCGCTGTGTTTACTATTAAGTTATGATATGTTATTCTAAATTGAATGTCATCAAAAGAATTTTAAATAATAGTATCTCTTACCGTATACAGATGTCCAATAATGTTTGTGTTCTATGTAAACTTGGCTCCTGTTATTTGATAGGTTTGGAAGTGTTGCGAGTTTTTCCGGGTTTAATTAAATCTGTGTCATTAATCATACGACGATTTGTGGATCATCCATAATCTGCAAAGTTAAAAGAAAAGAAATTTAATTTGACTTTCGTTACATCGCTGTGTTTACTATTAAGTTACTATATGTTATTCTAAATTGAATGTCATCAAAAGAATTTTAAATAATAGTATCTCTTACCGTATACAGATGTCCAATAATGTTTGTGTTCTATGTAAACTTGGCTCCTGTTATTTGATAGGTTTGGAAGTGTTGTGAGGTTTCCCAGGTTTAATTAAATCTGTGTCATTCATCATACAACGATTCGTGGATCATCCATGGGCTGCAAAGTTAAAAGATAAGAAATTTAGTTTTACTTTCATTACACTGCTGTGTTTACTGTTAAGTTATGATATGTAATTCTATGTTAATTTTCTTAAAAAGAATTATAAATAATAGTATATCTTACCATATAATGATGTCCTTTGATGTTTGTGTTTCATGAACCTTTGGCTTCTGTTTTTTGGTAGGTTTGGCCTTGAGGTTCTATGGGTTTAATTAAATATGTGCCATATATATAATACAACGACTTGTAGATCATTCATTGGCTTTAAAGTAAAAGAAAAAGAAAAAAATTTAGTTTTACTCACATTTCATTGGTGTTATAACTGTTATGTTATGATATGTAATTAAAAGTTTTTTTTCTTAAAAAGAATTATAAAAAATAGTATATATTACAATATAGTGATGTCCTATGATGTTTGTGTTCTACCAACACTTTACTTCTGTCATTTGGTAGGTTTGGAATGTATTGAGGATTTCCAGACTAAATATAATATGTTCCATTTATCCTACAACGACTCTTGGATCATCCATTGGCTGCAAATTAAAAGTAAAAGAAAAAGGTTTAGTTTAAACTCACATTACATTGGTGATTTTACTGTTATGTAATTATAAGTTTTTTTTCTTTAAAAGAATTTAAATAATAGTGACACATACCAGATAGAGAGGTCCTATGATGTTTGTGTTCTATGAACACTTGGCTTCTTTTATTTGGTAGGTTTAGACCTGTTTAAATAAATCTGTGGCATTAATCATTCGACGAATAACGGATCATCTATTGGCTGATCATAGTAATTGTGGAATTATCGTCGTATTTATCTGTTTAAATCACAATACATTTTTGATATTCACATCATTACATCCACCCTAGAATTTTACTGTGTTGTGCCTCTACAGGACAGCTGAGAGGTCACTTGAATTTGAAGAAAAATTTGAATATAATGCTAACGGAGGGTTGTTATTTATACATTAAGAAAGAGATATGGGCTGTTTAAGTGTAAAATGAAACACAATTATTTTACTTTCATTTACATTGATGTTTTTAACGGTTTGATATTGAAATTTTTTGGTGGTTTGTAATGGGTGTTACAGTTTTTTTTTTTTATTAATTTAATCAGTGCCATTTATCATACGACGATTTGTGGATCATCCATAATCTGCAAAGTTAAAAGAAAAGAAATTTAATTTGACTTTCGTTACATCGCTGTGTTTACTATTAAGTTATGATATGTTATTCTAAATTGAATGTCATCAAAAGAATTTTAAATAATAGTATCTCTTACCGTATACAGATGTCCAATAATGTTTGTGTTCTATGTAAACTTGGCTCCTGTTATTTGATAGGTTTGGAAGTGTTGCGAGTTTTTCCGGGTTTAATTAAATCTGTGTCATTAATCATACGACGATTTGTGGATCATCCATAATCTGCAAAGTTAAAAGAAAAGAAATTTAATTTGACTTTCGTTACATCGCTGTGTTTACTATTAAGTTATGATATGTTATTCTAAATTGAATGTCATCAAAAGAATTTTAAATAATAGTATCTCTTACCGTATACAGATGTCCAATAATGTTTGTGTTCTATGTAAACTTGGCTCCTGTTATTTGATAGGTTTGGAAGTGTTGCGAGTTTTTCCGGGTTTAATTAAATCTGTGTCATTAATCATACGACGATTTGTGGATCATCCATAATCTGCAAAGTTAAAAGAAAAGAAATTTAATTTGACTTTCGTTACATCGCTGTGTTTACTATTAAGTTACTATATGTTATTCTAAATTGAATGTCATCAAAAGAATTTTAAATAATAGTATCTCTTACCGTATACAGATGTCCAATAATGTTTGTGTTCTATGTAAACTTGGCTCCTGTTATTTGATAGGTTTGGAAGTGTTGTGAGGTTTCCCAGGTTTAATTAAATCTGTGTCATTCATCATACAACGATTCGTGGATCATCCATGGGCTGCAAAGTTAAAAGATAAGAAATTTAGTTTTACTTTCATTACACTGCTGTGTTTACTGTTAAGTTATGATATGTAATTCTATGTTAATTTTCTTAAAAAGAATTATAAATAATAGTATATCTTACCATATAATGATGTCCTTTGATGTTTGTGTTTCATGAACCTTTGGCTTCTGTTTTTTGGTAGGTTTGGCCTTGAGGTTCTATGGGTTTAATTAAATATGTGCCATATATATAATACAACGACTTGTAGATCATTCATTGGCTTTAAAGTAAAAGAAAAAGAAAAAAATTTAGTTTTACTCACATTTCATTGGTGTTATAACTGTTATGTTATGATATGTAATTAAAAGTTTTTTTTCTTAAAAAGAATTATAAAAAATAGTATATATTACAATATAGTGATGTCCTATGATGTTTGTGTTCTACCAACACTTTACTTCTGTCATTTGGTAGGTTTGGAATGTATTGAGGATTTCCAGACTAAATATAATATGTTCCATTTATCCTACAACGACTCTTGGATCATCCATTGGCTGCAAATTAAAAGTAAAAGAAAAAGGTTTAGTTTAAACTCACATTGGTGATTTTACTGTTATGTAATTATAAGTTTTTTTTCTTTAAAAGAATTTAAATAATAGTGACACATACCAGATAGAGAGGTCCTATGATGTTTGTGTTCTATGAACACTTGGCTTCTTTTATTTGGTAGGTTTAGACCTGTTTAAATAAATCTGTGGCATTAATCATTCGACGAATAACGGATCATCTATTGGCTGCAAATAAAAAGTAAAAAGAAAAAATATTAGTTTTACATTTATTACATTGCTGTTTTTACTGTTATGTAAAGATATGTTTTTCTAAGTTAAATTTCATCAAAATAATAAAAAATAATAGTATATCTTACCGTATAGAGGTGTCCTATTATGTTTGGCCTTTTTCTGAGGTTTTCCAGGTTTGAATAATGATTTTTATGTCTCCCTGATCCTCTTGCAACAATAGTGTTGTATGTGAAAGTACAGTAAGGTTTGCAATATTTGTATGATTCTTGTCTGTGCAAGAACCGAATGGAGCCGCATTCTGTTGATTAATTTCAATAGTAATTGTGGAATTATCGTCGTATTTATCTGTTTAAATCACAATACATTTTTGATATTCACATCATTACATCCACCCTAGAATTTTACTGTGTTGTGCCTCTACAGGACAGCTGAGAGGTCACTTGAATTTGAAGAAAAATTTGAATATAATGCTAACGGAGGGTTGTTATTTATACATTAAGAAAGAGATATGGGCTGTTTAAGTGTAAAATGAAACACAATTATTTTACTTTCATTTACATTGATGTTTTTAACGGTTTGATATTGAAATTTTTTGGTGGTTTGTAATGGGTGTTACAGTTTTTTTTTTTTATTAATTTAATCAGTGCCATTTATCATACGACGATTTGTGGATCATCCATAATCTGCAAAGTTAAAAGAAAAGAAATTTAATTTGACTTTCGTTACATCGCTGTGTTTACTATTAAGTTATGATATGTTATTCTAAATTGAATGTCATCAAAAGAATTTTAAATAATAGTATCTCTTACCGTATACAGATGTCCAATAATGTTTGTGTTCTATGTAAACTTGGCTCCTGTTATTTGATAGGTTTGGAAGTGTTGCGAGTTTTTCCGGGTTTAATTAAATCTGTGTCATTAATCATACGACGATTTGTGGATCATCCATGGGCTGCAAAGTTAAAATTAAAAAGATAAGAAATTTAGTTTAACTGTCATTACATAACTGTGTTTACTATTAAGTCATGATATGTTATTCTAAGTTTAATGTCATCAAAAGAATTTTAAATAATAGTATCTCTTACCCTATAAAGATGTCCTATAATGTTTGTGTTCTATGTACACTTGGCTCCTGTTATTTGATAGGTTTGGAATTGTTGTGAGGTTTCCCGGGTTTAATTAAATCTGTGTCATTCATCATACAACGATTCGTGGATCATCCATGGGCTGCAAAGTTAAAAGATAAGAAATTTAGTTTTACTTTCATTACACTGCTGTGTTTACTGTTAAGTTATGATATGTAATTCTATGTTAATTTTCTTAAAAAGAATTATAAATAATAGTATATCTTACCCTATAAAGATGTCCTATAATGTTTGTGTTCTATGTACACTTGGCTCCTGTTATTTGATAGGTTTGGAATTGTTGTGAGGTTTCCCGGGTTTAATTAAATCTGTGTCATTAATCATACACGATTTGCGGATCATCCATGGGCTGCAAAGTTAAAATTAAAAAGATAAGAAATTTAGTTTAACTGTCACTACATTGCTGTGTTTACTATTAAGTAATGATATGTTATTCTAAGTTGAATGTCATCAAAAGAATTTTAAATAATAGTATCTCTTACCGTATAGAGATGTCCTATGATGTTTGGCCTTTTTCTGAGGTTTTCCAGGTTTGAATAATGATTTTTATGTCTCCCTGATCCTCTTGCAACAATGGTGTTGTATGTGAAAGTACAGTAAGGTTTGCAATATTTGTATGATTCTTGTCTGTGCAAGAACCGAATGGAGCCGCATTCTGTTGATTAATTTCAATAGTAATTGTGGAATTATCGTCGTATTTATCTGTTTAAATCACAATACATTTTTGATATTCACATCATTACATCCACCCTAGAATTTTACTGTGTTGTGCCTCTACAGGACAGCTGAGAGGTCACTTGAATTTGAAGAAAAATTTGAATATAATGCTAACGGAGGGTTGTTATTTATACATTAAGAAAGAGATATGGGCTGTTTAAGTGTAAAATGAAACACAATTATTTTACTTTCATTTACATTGATGTTTTTAACGGTTTGATATTGAAATTTTTTGGTGGTTTGTAATGGGTGTTACAGTTTTTTTTTTTTATTAATTTAATCAGTGCCATTTATCATACGACGATTTGTGGATCATCCATAATCTGCAAAGTTAAAAGAAAAGAAATTTAATTTGACTTTCGTTACATCGCTGTGTTTACTATTAAGTTATGATATGTTATTCTAAATTGAATGTCATCAAAAGAATTTTAAATAATAGTATCTCTTACCGTATACAGATGTCCAATAATGTTTGTGTTCTATGTAAACTTGGCTCCTGTTATTTGATAGGTTTGGAAGTGTTGCGAGTTTTTCCGGGTTTAATTAAATCTGTGTCATTAATCATACACGATTTGCGGATATCCATGGGCTGCAAAGTTAAAATTAAAAAGATAAGAAATTTAGTTTAACTGTCATTACATAACTGTGTTTACTATTAAGTCATGATATGTTATTCTAAGTTTAATGTCATCAAAAGAATTTTAAATAATAGTATCTCTTACCCTATAAAGATGTCCTATAATGTTTGTGTTCTATGTACACTTGGCTCCTGTTATTTGATAGGTTTGGAATTGTTGTGAGGTTTCCCGGGTTTAATTAAATCTGTGTCATTCATCATACAACGATTCGTGGATCATCCATGGGCTGCAAAGTTAAAAGATAAGAAATTTAGTTTTACTTTCATTACACTGCTGTGTTTACTGTTAAGTTATGATATGTAATTCTATGTTAATTTTCTTAAAAAGAATTATAAATAATAGTATATCTTACCCTATAAAGATGTCCTATAATGTTTGTGTTCTATGTACACTTGGCTCCTGTTATTTGATAGGTTTGGAATTGTTGTGAGGTTTCCCGGGTTTAATTAAATCTGTGTCATTAATCATACACGATTTGCGGATCATCCATGGGCTGCAAAGTTAAAATTAAAAAGATAAGAAATTTAGTTTAACTGTCACTACATTGCTGTGTTTACTATTAAGTAATGATATGTTATTCTAAGTTGAATGTCATCAAAAGAATTTTAAATAATAGTATCTCTTACCGTATAGAGATGTCCTATGATGTTTGGCCTTTTTCTGAGGTTTTCCAGGTTTGAATAATGATTTTTATGTCTCCCTGATCCTCTTGCAACAATGGTGTTGTATGTGAAAGTACAGTAAGGTTTGCAATATTTGTATGATTCTTGTCTGTGCAAGAACCGAATGGAGCCGCATTCTGTTGATTAATTTCAATAGTAATTGTGGAATTATCGTCGTATTTATCTGTTTAAATCACAATACATTTTTGATATTCACATCATTACATCCACCCTAGAATTTTACTGTGTTGTGCCTCTACAGGACAGCTGAGAGGTCACTTGAATTTGAAGAAAAATTTGAATATAATGCTAACGGAGGGTTGTTATTTATACATTAAGAAAGAGATATGGGCTTTTTAAGTGTAAAATGAAACACAATTATTTTACTTTCATTTACATTGATGTTTTTAACGGTTTGATATTGAAATTTTTTGGTGGTTTGTAATGGGTGTTACAGTTTTTTTTTTTTATTAATTTAATCAGTGCCATTTATCATACGACGATTTGTGGATCATCCATAATCTGCAAAGTTAAAAGAAAAGAAATTTAATTTGACTTTCGTTACATCGATGTGTTTACTATTAAGTTATGATATGTTATTCTAAGTTAAATGTCATCAAAAGAATTTTAAATAATAGTATCTCTTACCCTATAAAGATGTCCTATAATGTTTGTGTTCTATGTACACTTGGCTCCTGTTATTTGATAGGTTTGGAAGTGTTGCGAGTTTTTCCGGGTTTAATTAAATCTGTGTCATTAATCATACACGATTTGCGGATCATCCATGGGCTGCAAAGTTAAAAGATAAGAAATTTAGTTTTACTTTCATTACACTGCTGTGTTTACTGTTAAGTTATGATATGTAATTCTATGTTAATTTTCTTAAAAAGAATTATAAATAATAGTATATCTTACCATATAATGATGTCCTTTGATGTTTGTGTTTCATGAACCTTTGGCTTCTGTTTTTTGGTAGGTTTGGCCTTGAGGTTCTATGGGTTTAATTAAATATGTGCCATATATATAATACAACGACTTGTGGATCATTCATTGGCTGAAAAGTAAAAGAAAAAGAAAAAAATTTAGTTTTACTCACATTTCATTGGTGTTATAACTGTTATGTTATGATATGTAATTAAAAGTTTTTTTTCTTAAAAAGAATTATAAAAAATAGTATATATTACCATATATTGATGTCCTATGATGTTTGTGTTCTACCAACACTTTACTTCTGTCATTTGGTAGGTTTGGAATGTATTGAGGATTTCCAGACTAAATATAATATGTTCCATTTATCCTACAACGACTCTTGGATCATCCATTGGCTGCAAATTAAAAGTAAAAGAAAAAGGTTTAGTTTAAACTCACATTACATTGGTGATTTTACTGTTATGTAATTATAAGTTTTTTTTCTTTAAAAGAATTTAAATAATAGTGACACATACCAGATAGAGAGGTCCTATGATGTTTGTGTTCTATGAACACTTGGCTTCTTTTATTTGGTAGGTTTAGACCTGTTTAAATAAATCTGTGGCATTAATCATTCGACGAATAACGGATCATCTATTGGCTGCAAATAAAAAGTAAAAAGAAAAAATATTAGTTTTACATTTATTACATTGCTGTTTTTACTGTTATGTAAAGATATGTTTTTCTAAGTTAAATTTCATCAAAATAATAAAAAATAATAGTATATCTTACCGTATAGAGGTGTCCTATGATGTTTGGCCTTTTTCTGAGGTTTTCCAGGTTTGAATAATGATTTTTATGTCTCCCTGATCCTCTTGCAACAATGGTGTTGTATGTGAAAGTACAGTAAGGTTTGCAATATTTGTATGATTCTTGTCTGTGCAAGAACCGAATGGAGCCGCATTCTGTTGATTAATTTCAATAGTAATTGTGGAATTATCGTCGTATTTATCTGTTTAAATCACAATACATTTTTGATATTCACATCATTACATCCACCCTAGAATTTTACTGTGTTGTGCCTCTACAGGACAGCTGAGAGGTCACTTGAATTTGAAGAAAAATTTGAATATAATGCTAACGGAGGGTTGTTATTTATACATTAAGAAAGAGATATGGGCTGTTTAAGTGTAAAATGAAACACAATTATTTTACTTTCATTTACATTGATGTTTTTAACGGTTTGATATTGAAATTTTTTGGTGGTTTGTAATGGGTGTTACAGTTTTTTTTTTTTATTAATTTAATCAGTGCCATTTATCATACGACGATTTGTGGATCATCCATAATCTGCAAAGTTAAAAGAAAAGAAATTTAATTTGACTTTCGTTACATCGCTGTGTTTACTATTAAGTTATGATATGTTATTCTAAATTGAATGTCATCAAAAGAATTTTAAATAATAGTATCTCTTACCGTATACAGATGTCCAATAATGTTTGTGTTCTATGTAAACTTGGCTCCTGTTATTTGATAGGTTTGGAAGTGTTGCGAGTTTTTCCGGGTTTAATTAAATCTGTGTCATTAATCATACACGATTTGCGGATCATCCATGGGCTGCAAAGTTAAAATTAAAAAGATAAGAAATTTAGTTTAACTGTCATTACATAACTGTGTTTACTATTAAGTCATGATATGTTATTCTAAGTTTAATGTCATCAAAAGAATTTTAAATAATAGTATCTCTTACCCTATAAAGATGTCCTATAATGTTTGTGTTCTATGTACACTTGGCTCCTGTTATTTGATAGGTTTGGAAGTGTTGCGAGTTTTTCCGGGTTTAATTAAATCTGCCATTTATCATATAACGACTTGTGGATCATCCATTGGCTGCAAATTAAAAGTAAAAGAAAATAATTTAGTTTTACTCTCATAACATTGGTGTTATAACTGTTATGTTATGATATGTAATTCTAATTTGTGTTCCTTAAAAAGAATATTAAATAATAGTATATCTTACCATATAGAGATGTCCTATGATGTTTATGTTCTATGTAGACTTGGGTATAATCCATCTGTTATTTGTTGCGTTTGTCTTGAGATTTTTTCCGCGTTCAGTTAAATTTCGAGGAGGTAGTTGTGCAGTCATATGGAAGGAATGCATGTGTGTGGTGACACACTAGCATTTTCTTCTTTCTGTAGGCAACCATGACCTTTACTGATCTATAAACGAGTATAATTGGTACCACTGACGGCTTATCAGTGGCTTGCTGTAGAGGTTAGGTGTTCTTGTTGGCTGGTAAAATAATATAAGTATGGTAGCGCATATGGAAGTCACTTGATAAATTTATTGATAAAATAAAAATAAAATTAATTAATTATAAATGATAAATAGTAACGACATTTGATGACATTAAGCACTGTCGCGGAGAAAAATAAAATGTGACCGAGAAGAGTTTTCGGAACTGCCGTCAACACTATACTGATCGGCCCTGGTCGGTGAGCTACCGCCGTAGATCCGTGCGTCTCTCGATCGTTCGGGTTGCGTGGGCAACTCGGCTGTCATTGGTCGGGCGGAGCGAGCAGCTCGGCTCTCATTGGCCGTGGGACACAGTATTGTACTGACGCGAACATTCCTGTCTTGCGTAAACATACGCCTATTGTTATTCGTTATTCGTTACTATTATTATTGTTACATAAGTATGTTATCATCACGTACTGGCAGGAAATAACGTGCTATGTAACATTTTTTTTGGGATTTCCTGTTTTTTTGCGGATTACGTGCTATGAAGCAATCTCGATAAATTGTAATAATCTTAAAATTCCCAGAGCTGCTCCTACACGATCAATTATATTTCGCAATATTATTGCGTGTCTGATACGAATCGTACCGCTTGATAAAGATTGTGCTTGTTTGAAATGAACTTCGCAATATTGAAAAATGTCCACGTTAAAATGTGTACATTTATTACATTAAAATAAATATCTGAAAATAAACATACAAACTAATGAAACTATATAAATTCAGCATTGGATAGGAATGAAATAGTCTACCCAACTATATTAACTTAATAAGTCTAGTAGATATGGAGTAGTATATTATATGGAAATTATGAGGACAATATTTTCATAAAGTTCACATAAAACTGGGTTTTAATTAGCTCTCAACTCTCAAGTAACACAATGGGTGCGTTCCACTTGGACGATTACAGCGCTCATGCTCACACTCACGCTTACGAACCGTTCCACTTGCAAGACACGTTTATAATCGCTTAACGCTTTGATTACAATTCCAAGTGGAACGCGGTATGAGCGCTTATTCGTGTTATCAGTTTATCACTTATCATGAATATAAACATTAAACAATAATCACCATTAAATATTTACTTCTTATTTTAGTATTGTGTCCGCGCCACAGATGTCCATCAAATTTGATGTTTTCCTACTTTTGTCACAAATTTTTAAATTATATTTCCAACTTATATTGGATAATTTAAATGGTGTACTTATGTGGGCTATAGAACAATGCTGTGATATAATATTTTCTTCTTCATCGGAGGACAGCGCAGTTGACAGTGATGAATATGAAGTTTTAGTACAGTGTATTGAAACTAAAATTGCAATACCCCGGTTGCAGAATTATGTTGAAACCATCGTACCTCAATTTAATTATGAATCTTCCGGTATTCCTCCCGGTCCAGATCCGGTGACCCTGACTGTCGGTTGGACTCGTGGGAAGCGACGTTTCCGACTTCACGCGACAAGAAAACGAGATGTGTGAGACGATATCATAATTATTTGATCATTGATCGCGGAATAATAAACTATTTATTAGACTTGATGTACGAGTTTTAAAATACTAAGACACAATTTGTTTTATATATTATTAAATAATAATTATTTCGAAAATATATATTGCCGTTTTCGCTAAAATTCTATAAAAACACAAACGTCTGGAAACGCTTTATTACTGGCTCTTTCACTCAGAATCGTTTTTTTTTTTCGAGAGAGAGCATGGTGCATTTAATATTTTGAAAACGAATTCACAAGTATTAATAGCCCTACCTATTCTTGGCCCGTCCAACGTACTAATTATTTCAAAATATAATTTATCAGTGTTAAATCTACAAGAGAAAACATTTTTACATCGTATGCAGTGTTTTCCCAAAGGTTTCAACCGACCGAAAATCGAAATCGGTTAGGTATTGTGATCAAACTTGACCTAACTTAAACGTTGTATTTTGTAGATTTAACACTCATAAATTATTTCTTATAATTAATACGTTCCACCAATCTCGAATATGTTATTCAACTCCGAAAAAATTCGAACGAAAAATCCGAAAATTTATTTGAAAAAACTGCAAAAAAAATGTTTCCCGTCGACGGGATCGAACCCCCGACCCGTGAAGATAACAATCCGCGATATAACATTTCGCCGGCCAGACGACAAATCAGTTAGGTTTCGTTAGGTTTCGTTAGGTTTCGTTAGGTTAAATTAAACCTAACACAGATTTGTCATTTTTTCGGCGCGGATTGTAATCTTCGCGCCGGCCAGACGACAAATATGTTAGGTTAAGTTAGGTTTCGTTAGGTTAAATTAAACCTAACACAGATTTGTCATTTTTTCGGGGCGGATTGCAATCTTCGCGCCGGCCAGACGACAAATATGTTAGGTTAAGTTGGGTTTAGTTAGGTTTAATTAAACCTAACAGATTTGTCATTCTGCCGGCGAAATGTTAGACCGCGGATTGTTATCTTCGCGTCTGGGGTCGGGGGTTCGATCCCGTCGACGGGAAACATTTTTTTTTGCAATTTTTTCAAATAAATTTTATATGTAGTTTTATTTTTCTCACTTGATACTAATCATTTTATTACGAGATCACTTCTGGTCGAATTGGTTTTTTATCGCTTTGACAGACTCGCGAACATTTTTTTTTTAAAAATTAAATTAAAGTAAATTAAATATTTACTTCTTATTTAAGTATTGTGTCCACGCCACAGATGTCAATCAAATTTGATATTTTCCTACTTTTGTCATAAATTTTTAAATTGTATTACCAACTTATAATGGATAATTTAAATGGTGTACTTACGTGGGCTATAGAACAATGCTGTGATATAATATTTTCTTCTTCATCGGAGGACAGCGCAGATGACAGTGATGAATATGAAGTTTTAGTATAGTGTATTGAAACTAAAATTGCAATACCCCGGTTGCAGAATTATGTTGAATGAGCGTTTGTTAGCGCGGAACAAGTGGAACGCACCCCCTGTGTCTTCTTCTAATCATGAGGAACTGTTTAGTGTTACTGTATTGAAACTAAAATGTACAGAATAAAAAAAAAACTCCATGGACACTTCCATGGACTCCAAGGTTGTGTGTGTATGATTGATTATATTATAATTTATTGTTTTAATGTTGAATTTCATACATTTCACCAATTACATCGAATATACATATTTGATAATGAATACAGAATACAGAATCAAAAGAATAAACTAAAAATACTCGACATAAATAAATGGTTTCCATGATCAATCATTAATTACAACAATAATTATAATATTATTATTATTATTAATAAGCTAATATACCTACAATCTCCCATTCAAATTAAACACATCTTGATTCATAAGATTGATTCTGAAATGCTTCTTGCACTTTGACCAAAGGCTCCATCGATAAGCAAATGCCTACATTTTCCTAAACAATCGTAACACTTTCATTTTACATAATCGTGGAGATAATGTATAAAAATCGATGTACCTGGAGGGTGTAATGAAAAAAAAAAACAGTATATAATATGATCTAACACAATACATAAGTAAAATTTGAATAATATTTTTTTATCACAGATATAAATAACATACAATTATATAAAAAAAAAATTGTTTATAAAATATCATTAAAAAGAACAAATTGCACTAGAAATTTATCACTATAAAAATACTTACAAATAATACCTTTTAGAATAAATAATAATAATAATAAAAATAGGTAACATATAATAACATAATATAAAGAATATATAATTTACAAATATAAATGTAACTGTTGTTGTGGTAAACAAATCGAGCCGATTGTACAGAAATAATAGTTATTAAAATAATGACATTTACATATTTTCTTCTTTTTCAGTTCACTAGGTGGATTTTGTCTCAATGACGTATAAAAATATTGATTAAAAGATAAACAACTTACACAATATTTAAATGTTATTGTTAAGAACAAGGAATAATAACCATAAATCAATTTTATCCAGTTTTATCTCTTTTAAGCAGTTCGTCGATCTGAAAATGTGAACAAAAACAAGAGTAGAATAATAGATGTCTTTAAAATTCATCAATTACATATTATGACATACACAAATGGGTGTTATCTATAGTACATTTTATTATATCTACCTGAGCTTTGTACATGTCTTTTACGTCTTGAAGATCGAGTTTTAATTCTTCGCTCTCTTCTAGTTTCTCACCGTACAGTTGTAACAATGCGTCATACCTTTTTTGTAGATCAACGAGTTCAGCTAACGAAGCAGATTGTTCTTCTACTTTTGCAGTGAGAGCAGCTAATTCAGTTGTCAGCTGATCCCTTTCATGATCTCTTCGAGATAGTTCCCATTGTAATTGAAGCGCTTCGCCTAAGAGGAAACGTAATTATATAATTATAGAAAAAAAACAAAAGCTTCTCTCTGTACAGACCTTCTTTCAATTTTATTTGTGACTGTAAGTTTTCTAAAACTGTTGTTGTATTACTAAACGACGTTCTCATTGGATCATAAATACTGCCCGCTCTTTCTGTTACTGAACTTCTATCGTCATCAGCAAACTAGAATTCAAACAATTTTATTTTTATAATTTACATCAATAATGAAATTAAGATAGTGAAAAATCATTCAATAAAATTTCATACCGATGGCCAGAATGAAGATTCTTCTACTGAGGAGACTCCAACACTCGTGGTCGGTGATGATTGATGTGATGTATTGAGCTGCTGAGAATGAAGTTCATTCTGAAAAAATGTAGTAGTGAAAATAAATTAATGCTAAAATCAATAATGATCACAGACAACAGATTATAAAATATAAAATAAATACGAAAAATGTTATTTTAATTTATTAAATAAATTTAGGTGTATAACCATTGATTAAGTACATACTTAATCAATGGTATAACATACTTGTAATTTTTTTCTTTTTTCAACCTCTGTATTTAATTTTTCTTTTTCAAATTTTAATTCATTTTCAAGAGTATTGATTCTTAAAGTGGCATCGGCTAATAATCTTTTACATCCGGCAAGTTCGTTTTCAAGTTTTACTACACTAAAATAAATAAAAAAAACCAGATAGATAATTGATATATTTATACGATATTCATTCCAAACCTATTAGAGTTTAATTGTAACACTGTGTTTTCTTCTTTTAAGCTTTCTAATTGAATTTTCAATTCACTTTCGTTTTTCAGTAGATTATCAATTTGATCCTTACACTTTCTTGCAAAAGTATTATTCTCTTGTATTTTAGAATCCATCAATTTGATTTTATTGTCGGCATTATGTATTGACGTTTGTAACTCATCTAGATGTTTTATGAATTTAAAAACATTACATTGTGAATAATTATTTATTAGTCAGACTAAATATATTATGGTGTACATCTATAGTTCCTAAAATGTGGTCTATAAACCACCAAGGACCCACGAGTTGATGTTAGGAGTTAGCAAACCAAATATGAAAAAACTTTTAGACAGCCTAACTAACACCATTAGTTATATCTATAATTACATCAATATACATTTTATCATTCATACATCTATTCTATAACGGTTATAGTATAACCAATGGTTTTAAGTCTATACGGTGTATAATAATTGCTTTAGCATACCTATAGTTTTAAGATGTAGCTGTTCTCGTTTTTCAAAATCCCGTTCTAATGTTTTTAGAACAGATGATTTTTCCTCGAGTTCTTTCACCAAAGGTTGAGTGGCTTTCAATGTTTCTAGTAGAGAATTTTCTCTTTTCCTTTCAGACTCTTCCAACCTTCTGATTAGTAAGAGATTTTCTTGTTTCAATTCGTTCATTAATCTACATAAATAAGTTTACATAATAATAGCTATTAGCAATAAAACTGAATAATTGCTAAACTTTAAGACAGTTATGTTAGTCAAAAAGTGATTATACAATAACCCTATTACTGTTTGCATGATTTCTGAAACTATTTCTAGGATAAAACATCATATTTATTTTATCTATCACTAATACTTATTACTTATTAGCAATTATCATTATTAAATTAAATTTAAATTAAACATAAAGTTCAAACAATGCGCATATATAATATATATATTAATGACAATAATACAAAATACAATTAGTAACTTACGCATGATTATTTTCTTCAATTTTACAAAGATTGGCTTTTAAATTAGTTATAACGACCTCCATTTCTCCGCATTGTTTATTTTTCGATGATAATTTTTCTTCTAAATCTTGTTTATCTTTTTCTATTACTTTGAGTTCATTGGAGTCTTTTTTTAATTCTAGTACAGCTGTTTCTTTACCTTGAATATCCCTATTGGTTAAAAGTGATATTATTAATAAGTACAATACAATAATTATTAATCTTTTCAGGGTAAATATTTTTCTATTATACATTAGTAAATAATTTAACTTAAGATATCAGCTGAAAATATAATTAAATTTAAGAAACATGATTTTAAAAAGAAAATTACATCATATTTCATTTTAAATATTGAATTTTTAAGTAAAAAAGAAACTGTTTAAGGCCATGTTCAAATAGTTCAATACCACATCACCTATACAATTGTTCATTTATTATTTTACTAACATGTATTATTCAAAAAACAAAAGGGCAATAATTACTTTTGAAGTGATATCAATGTTGATGTTAAATTATCAACTTGACTTTGTAAGTTCATATTTTCCTTTTCGAAATTTTGATTTGATTTCGTCAACTGATGAATGGCTTCAATTTGACTTCTTTCCATTTCTTCTTTTGCGACTAATGATTTTTTTATTCTTTCTAATTCTTGTGATAGTTTTTCTTGCTGATCTCTTAAAAATGAAAAATATTTATACATTTAGTAAAATGTTAATAATCAAGAGTATTAAATTCTTACTTGTATTTATTAATAGTTTTTAATGACTCTTTTTCAGCTACACGTAATTTTTTTATTATATTGTTTAATGTCAGATGTTGTTTACTTAATTTTTCACCTTCATCTCTTAGTTCTTTGATAAGAGAATCTTTATCTTCAATCAAAACTTTAAATTGTATTGCATTTTTATTTTGCTATAAAAATTGTTCAAATATTTAAAACTTAATTAATAAATATTTCATACTTAATGATTTTATAATATTTAAATTATTTTGTTACATCTAGTTGTTTTTGTAATTGGTCTTTTTCCCTAATGGCTTGTTGAAATTTTTTCTCCATTGTTGCCAGTCTTTGAGTGTATTCTTCACTTAAATGACTCGAATTTAAATAATCTAATTGACTAAATTATAATTAAATAGTCAATAAAATGTTTAGTTGAAATTAATTCTACACCTAAAAAAGTCAAATAATACCTTTTCATATCTGAATTATTAGCCGCTAATTCAGCATTTTTTTTACTCAAATCAATCAACTTTGATTCTCTAGCTTTGACTGTAGAATTCAATTCAACAATTTTCTGAAAATAAATTATAAATAGTAAGCAGTATACACAAAACATGTTAACAAGCAATATAATTTTAGTTTTGTTACCTTTTGAAGATCTTCAAAGTCTTTTGGTCCATGTTGTTGTCCTAAAATTAAATTATAATAAACAAAATTGTTATGTACTTTAGGAATAGTTTATACATAGACTCTATAAATCACAATCTTCCATAAGTGCTAAAATTTGTTTCTGTTATATTGAACACAAAAACTAGTTGAATAATTTCAATTTTTAAAATAGATATATTATATGTTATTTATACCTGATGAATATGATGGTATTTGATACAAGTGATATTTTACTGGACTAAGCCTATGAGAAGCATTGCTTTCACTGTCTTCGTTGGTAGCAGGGCTGGATATAACTTCAATATCAGATGAAGTCCATGTTTCAAGTTCATCACAAGAGTTGGTTTCACTCGATCCAATTTTAACAAAATCTGAATGGCTTAAAATTAAATTCAAAGTTTTCATTTATTAACTGATTATATTCAATAATATATTTACTAAATAGCAAATACTAATTGAAAAATGTAAAATGTATTTCTTGCTTCATACAACATTTGACAAGTATAAATTTTTATTAAAATAATTAAATTCTGTTTATTCTTTAATTATAAAACTATTAATGTTGGCTACAGTATCAATATCAAGATTGTTTATGTAGCTTTTAAACATCTATTTCCTTTCATTTAAACTGTTTAGTTATAAACATTAAAACATTTAAATCAATACAATTAGACATTTTTGGAAAAATTAAACTATGTTTAGAAAGCTTTAAACTAATTGATGAAACATTTCATTAAAACATTTTACTTATAATAAAATAATATACACTACTTTTTAATTTGTATTAGTTATTACTATTTATAATATAATGTTTAGTTTTTATTGTAAAGTCAGATTTTTATGAAAATGTGAGCTTCAATGTTCTTATTTTTACCAGTAACCAACCATCTGTACATCTGTTATATATAAAATTTTGAAAATGTTTAAGACCATACAACGTCTGTTTAATATTTTTAAGGACGACTATTTGAATATTATACTATTAAAACAATTGTTACTCTCAATATTTTTGATATTTAAACATATGTGATAATAAATAAATTCTGTGTTAATTTCTTCTCAGTTAAAAAATCAACATTAGTACAGTAAAACATCTGAATACTAAATGATATACTAAATACTAAAACTGATCTGTCATTAATATTTTATGTGTATCAATCCATTTATAATTGAATATTAACTTACTTATCTGTAGAAGCATGTGGTGATTGCTCACGTTCGTCACTCATATTTGTTAAATCCATAGTACTATCAACCATAGTTTCTGTAACAATATAGAGAAAAAATAAAAACTGTTTTCAATATTTATTTCTGTATGATTTAATTGATAAGTTGTATATTTTTTCCCCTA
Source organism: Drepanosiphum platanoidis (assembly GCA_948098885.1). Classification (NCBI taxonomy): domain Eukaryota; kingdom Metazoa; phylum Arthropoda; class Insecta; order Hemiptera; family Aphididae; genus Drepanosiphum; species Drepanosiphum platanoidis. Next base: position 11,969,637 of record OX402531.1, read on the forward strand.
GTTCAAATAGAAACTATTAATATTAAAATTACAAGTGAAATAATAAAAATACTTAAATCACTTTAAGCCTAAAGCAATAATTTATTAAAAAATATTTACCATCATCACAACTGCTGTTCTCTAAGGTAGTGTCGGATACTTTTAATAGATCTATTGATGAGTTACTAGTGTCCATTGTGCTAATATTATTCATACTACTTTGCACATTCTTTAAATTATCTATACTCTCTAATGATTTTTTTTGTAATATTACACTATTTCTATTAGAATGTGGCTCGGCACACTCTTCTTCTAGTATATCTAATACTCCAGAATTCTGAAAAAAAACATAAATTCATATTATTAAAAGGATACACGCCTATTATACATTGTATATTTTACCTCATGAGGTGAAGCTAATTCGGTGAAAGAAACATCTAAGGATGATGTAGTCGATTTTAACATTGACATTCCTCCGAAATGTGGTATCAAAGTATCCTCATTAGCCAAACATGTTATATTATCAGATATTGAGCAAGTAAGGCTATCATCATCTTCGATTAGTTCCGGAATTGGTTCTATAGTATCTGGAGAATATTGCCGATCATTTACCCTACAGAATGACGAAATATTAAAAAATTAAATCATAACAAATTTAAAAATAAGGTACCACCTAGAAAAAATGTATAATTAAAAATAAAATAACATAACACGAAAATAGTAGGTATACCAAAAATTAAATAAAGATATAATTAAATAAAAGGAGATAATATATATTTTAAATTTAATTTACATATCTATATATAAGTATATAGTTAAAAAAAATTTTCTCCTATAGGGCACTTGATTTATATATTATATTGCAAAATAAAAATATATTTACTTATTTGGTTCAACAGCTAGTACTTCAACTGAACTAGAAGTGATAACCTCTACAGATGACGACTCGGGTGTAGTAGTTGATGTAGATCCAAGTACTTCGATACTATCAGTAGATATTGTAGATTTGCGATCACTATCACAACTGACAGCAGAAAGACGATTAGTGTTGTTAAAACTTGTACGTCTAGTCCTCCGAACCACGTCGGTATTTGATTCTGAGTCGATTTCAATGACATTAAATTGCTCATCTCGAGTAGTTGGTGACTGCCCTGTCGATCGAACTGGTTGATTTGCTACGATCAAATCATTTTCTACTGACGGTTTGGACAAATCTAATGACATGCTTTGTCTCAATTCTATAAAACATATAAATATTATATTCAAACACTATGGAAAATAAATATGAAAAGGGCAAGAGAACCATATAAAAATGTTGGGTAAATTAAACCAGGTATTGTATTTCAAAGAATTCAAAGTTGTTAAAGTGCAATACATTGTAAGTAGTACAACACATAAAATACAGAATATACCTTTGCCAAAAAAGGTTTCATTCAAGTGTATTGTGATAATAATAATAAATTTTTTACCACTTTGTTTGTCGCCCACTTCGTCTTGACTTTCAAAAACCGAGTTGGTGAACGAACTCCATAGACTTGAGCCCAATTTGGTTATTTTCTGCTGAGAATCTTGATCGTCTGGTTCTTTCGGGGATTCGGCTTCCACCTCAGGTGCTTCATCATCATTGTCTTCTTCATCTTTGATGTCTAAAGCCTTGTCGATGGTCTTTTGGGCTTCTTTAAGAGCCGTCTTGGCGAGACTCGCAAACCCGGACGCGTCAAACTGATTGAACCAGCTCGACATGCTTAGTTTTCGAACCAAATTTTTATAATGCGATCACGAGGGGCATTTTGTCGAATTCGCTACGATAACACATGGTACATATCGAGCATCACGATACGATCATTTGAAACTAAAAAGGAAATGGAAAAGGCACCAAGAACCGTATGAACGTAAAATATAATATATTAATATCATTAATGATGTGTACACAGCAATATTTTTTATTTAATACTTTATCAGTTATTCGCGTTATCAATAATGTAATTTTATCATTTTGGTTTTTGTTATCATTTGTTGGCGACACGATAATGTAGTTTTATTTTTACGCCAAATACCGGTATAAATTCAAATGCCCTTAAAAACAACAAAACTAAAGTGAAACATTGATTTTTTTTTTTAATGTAATTCTATGACATTATATGAAACGAAATTTGTGCTTGTAATGCATTGTTTTAGAGGAGGTTACTTCGACTATTTACTTCTACTATTGTAACGAATAAAAACAGCTACGATATTATCACATAATAATAATGTACAAAATATCTATATTGTTTATTTGTTATTTGTAATTTGGAAAATTTTAATATTTAAAGATTTTTATAATTTCATTATGTTCAATGAATTTGTTTTTTGAATGAGTTGAAAATCATTTACCTGTAATAATGAACTTTATCAATTAATAAAGAAAACAGTAAAATATGATTTAAACGTGTTTTTTTTTATTTTTAATTATTAAATATTTTTAGCATTTTAAATGACTTTCCACGGTGAATTAAATGTAATCTGCATTTTTGATGAACGAGTGTTTCACTTCCAAGTCACCCAAAACGGCTAAAACCTTGGGTTTTTGTGGAGATTTTAATCTTTACCAAAAACGTTAAAATTCTCAGTGTGTCTACCTACCTTTAACATACAGATGTTAATTTCTTTTGACGATTAGATAGAGCTGAAACTTTCATAAAAAATATATGTATGTATATATAATAATGTCTAAATTGTTTTCAATTTTTCCATTGTATTATCACCCGAACAGATTTACAACAAATAAATTATTAAAATTAAAAAAAGTACAAAAATATAAAGTAAAATAAATACTGGTATATAAATATTGAATATATTATGCTAGTAAATGGCAAGTAATAAAATAATTAAAGTTCCAAGATGTTGGATGTATTTGAGATTGTTTAACTTGTTACAATAATCGGTGACAAAAGCGAATAAACATCGTTACAACAATATTTTAAAAACCATATTTATATAAGTAATATACACTAAAATTTATAAATAAAATCTTAAATACAATATTATTGACATCGTAAGATATTACATGAGTAAATTTGTTATTTGTTCAAATGTGATAAAATCTGTGAATTGTGTAATCTATAACGTAACTTAATCTATTTTATATATGGGGCAGTCTCGTATATAAATTTCGTGAACAAAATTCTTATGAACAGTCCTCGTACAATATACATATTGTTCCAGGAAAGATATTCTTTTACTGTTGATTTCTGCACAGCATACATTCCTAGTTGAATTACTGCTTTGGTCTAGTAAGGGTACAGTCCAGACAAAATGGGCGTCTGTTTCGTTCAAGCATCCGCCGAGACACTCACACCCAAAAATGTTACAAGAACCACGGCCACAGAAACTACCTATAGGTGTCTCACCATTCCTACAAAGCCCATACTCTCGCACGTCAACTGGCGTCTTTTCCACAAAATGACAGAACGCTCTATATCCGAGAGTAATCAATTGTTCTACATTTGGTGAGGATATAGCATAACAACATTCAGCGCCAATAATACTTATTTTCAAACTGATAATACCGGCCAGGATCAAAACTTGAAAACGCTTGATTTCCATCGCGATATATCCGTGTTCCGATTACCAAACTATATAGGTAATAACGCCTACAAATACAATTCGTCAAATTAGTCAAATCTATAAACGATAATTGTGATGATTTTCTAATTTCTTTTTTTTTGGCGGGGGAGGTTGAGAGCTTAAGTTTAGGCCGTTTTCGAATCTATAAAAATAATACTGCTACTGCAGCAGGTATATAAACTATCGACTTGGACTATGAATTGTACAAGTCACCAATGGCGCAATTAGGGAGGTGCTATAAGGGACTACCACTCTCTACTTTAAATCTAGAGCACCCCATCAAGTTCTATGTTCTATATCTTAAGCGTAATAGGATTAAAATTGATGTATTTAAATTTTTTTAGAATCATTATCAAAATACATTCCATTTTTATCGTATTAACAAAAGTCACGTTAAGTATATAATTATCACGGTTATTTGAGTAATTCCACAACCTCTTATGTGGTGGTAACAAATTTAGATATTATTTTTATTGCATAATTCACTATCTACTTCCGAAAACACGAGACAACTCTGTTTCGTCACAATTAGTATTTGTAAGACATCTTACGACATTTAAATAATATCACTCGCATACCTGCAAGGATAAAATTTCACCCGGAGCAAGGTCAAAATTCAATGGCTCAAATAGTATTAGAAATAAAAATCCGTTCTCTATTTATGATATTGAAAACAATATTGTAATACTGGAAATATTTTAAATTACCATTTCATAATTATTATGATTTGTGCAGGATAATTAATATGGCATACGTTTTAAAAATAATTCCAATGGGTTATAGGCCCTCTAAATCCCTAAAGGCACCCCTACGTGGCTACGTTATTGTCGCCATTTAAATAACAATAATTAAAAATACGATTCTCAATATATTTTATACGTACAATATAATTGTATTGTCTTGCCCGTTGAACAATTAATTATTGTTCTTTTTTACCAATACTGCAGAACTGAATTACTACTACAGCAACCGTTCCTTCTTTGCAGAAGAAGTTCAGATGATGAACCACTTTTGAAGAAATGAATACACGTGAACGCGGAATCTTTCCCTATATTGTTTCGAATGCAACTGCTGTTATCAGCATCGATTGTCGTTGACGCAGTTACCCGTTAAAATATATTGCATAAGACCAACTGATGTGAAGAAATTCTCTGCTGTGATCAGACTAGTTCTCGACGACTGCCAACTCATTCATTGGATATTGGACTTAAAATAAAAAATGTTGACCGCACTAGGACGTACAAATTGAAATAAAGTGAATTATGTTTATTCCTTTTGAATAATGTTATGATAGTTTGAGAATTCTATAATAATGAATGCTATTATAGAGACCTTCAAATTTATCTAAGTACAATTACACCGTCACCTTATCTCATATTTAATGAAATATATGTGATTAAATAATAATTTGATAAATAATAATCAATTATTATAATCAGGGCACACATTTTAATGTATTTATATGTAATGTACAGACATTCATGATGAAAACATACAATATTTTAAATGTAAAAGAACAATTCATCAATGTCAATCACCTATCATCTTTATCTCATCCGTGTCTATTATCCCACTTGTCCGCTTTTTTCAATTACAACACATAATTTTAGCACTATAGATTTGGATTGAGATATTTTTTTAAGTTAGAGTTAAAGGTATTTCAAATTTTAAAAAAATTCGATATTTTCGACTTTTTAATTGCCAATATCGGGTGTTTTTTTTATGAATCGAGACAAAAAAAAATTATTAAATATTTAAGAAATCCCTCAATACATGTATACTGTATAGGTACTAGGTTTACCATTTAAAAATCTTAAAAAAAAATGGAATAATTTAAAAATTTAAAACATATGTAAATTAGTCAGTTTTATGTTTAGGACCATAATTTATGGATTAAAATTACATTAGAAAAATAGGCCAACCCGAATCTGGTGCTGGAATAGATATTGTCTTTAGAAAAAAAAAAAAATGCAAGTTGTATTGCGTATTCGCAGACCAATAGAATTAACATTTGAAAATGATCAAAATATGTGTATTTCAGTATTCTCTACCCCCCTCCCCTCAAATAAAAACTTATTTCAATATGGGTAATGTTATTCAACTGAAATATTTAGTCATTGTGAACGCGTATATATCTAACATCTATAGAAATCGTAATTTAACTGGTTATGCTTTTCAAATTGAACGAAGAATAAAATTGTAATTCTTTAGTTTTAACTAATTGATCAATAATTATGCTACGTATTAATAACAACAACAAACGTTTACCATTAATTATAATGCGAAAATCACAAACGTAATTATATTAATAAAAACACGACAATGCCGCGACCTGTCAACTCGAAGTTGTCCATTGGTATGTATTCATATACCTATTTATAAAAAAACAATTAAATTTATAGGGTAATAATTGTCTAAACAGCCATTCTAATACCTTATCTTTTCTCACTATGTCTATATTTTAAGTAACTAATAGTTGTTTAATTAATGTAGAAAATTCTCTAATGGGAGGATTCTTTATTCTGTAAGTCGTGCATTTTTTGCTCATTTATTGTTTGTTTATTTATGTAAAAAATTATTGTTACTTATTTTGAAATAAATTTTTCTCATTCTTGTACATTTTCCCAAAAATCAAGAATTTTTTTCATTCCAATTCTATTTTATTTTCGATTCAAAAATGTTTTTATAATATCGAATCATTAATAAAATCTTGAAAATAATCATTTGTGCGTAATATATGTACAATATTTGAATATAATTTAAAAAATATACATGATTATATTTGGATATACAACAATTTTATTTTTAGTAAAAAAAGTGTTGTACATTATACAGTCGAATAGCAGGCGACATTTTGTTTTCTCGTTCCGCGGTATAATATGCACTTGACGATAATATTAATTCACCTAATCGGTTTCATTTGACCGGATCAATTTAAACTACGTACCCTGCACATTGGTTTGTGAAAATCGAAAAAAAACCAAAGACCTTTGTACATTCGGTATATTGTTCCAAGTAGGCTTCTCTTTTATTATTTATATCTCTACAGTTTACACCCTCAATGGGTGTAGCGTGATATTCCTCCAAGCATCCGCCTTCGCAATTACATCCAAACAAGTTGCAATTACCGTGGCCACAATACCAGAGTTCGGGAATCATGCCATTTTTGCAAATCCCTCGGACATATATGTCTTGCGGATCATATTGCACAAAACTACAGAACCCATATTCATTGAGAGTCTTATTCAAATACGTGTCTTGCGCCGCGCGTTCAGGTAAGCAACACTCTGCGGCGACCACATTTATTTTCAAACCGATAATTCCGGCCACGATCAAAACTTGAAAAGGCCCGACACTCATTATAACCGACGTTCCAACTCCTATAAAATTATATTTCGTTAAACTATACATAGACTCCAAGATTTGGGCAAAAACGATTTTTTGGCAATTATCGAGTCCAAATCAATGTAATATACGTATAGGTACTATAGTGGATAGGAAGCAATTGAATCACGGGCTACCTAATGTCAGTTAAGGGCTGGCCGGGGGGGGGGGGGAGGTGCTAAAAGGTTCATATGATTTATGAAATACCGTGATACGTATAATATTCTCATCTGGATGGAGGTGTATAGTCGTCAAGTAATATTAAAGAAAAAAATTTAATTTTATAACAACTAAAAATATTGATTAATCAGAAGTTACAGAGTATTTTTTTCAAACATTACGAGTATCATTTTCTGTCATTCATTTTTATAATACATCAAAATTGATTTTAAAGTGAAAATTTTAAATTATTATACTGCAGATAACGCTTGATATCACAGGTAAAGAATATTTATGTAAATGTATATAATTTTTAGAACAATTTATTCAAAATCTATACCTATGTCATTATAATCATCATTTTAATATATCATTTTTAATAAAATAACGCCAATTTTATTTCACATATTTTTATCTACTTTCTTCGCATATTTAACATACAACATTTTTATTAAGATGTTGTAATATATTAAGGGCCCATTTAAAAATAAATATAAATATTCAAATATGTTTCAAAGCATAATTCGGCGGCTCTTTAATGAAAATATTCAGTTGCTTAATTTTACTCATGAGCCTCAAAATATGGTAGTTATAGATTTTTTTTAAATTTTTGTTATGCCTACGGTATTTAATGACAAACGTTATAAAAAAATATTTTACATAGGTCAATACTATTGAGGATGCTCTTCCCCGCCCACTTATTTACGTAAGTCTGAGTATTGCGATAAAGTGATCACGAGACAAAAAAAACAAAATTTTAAATCTGTAAAATGTCATGTAATTTTTCATATGCATTAAATATTAAACGAGGTATGTTTTTAGAAAAAGTATAAAGGGGCTATGGACCAATGGCCCCCCCTCTAAGAAAAGCCCTTGCGCAATCATTCACACGTCATTTAAATAACATAATAACTAAACATAATATTCTCAACGGTACTACTTACAAATTTAATAATTATTGTCTAGCGCGTACAATGGTTGTTGCTCTTTTCGTGACAATTGTTTAGACGACGAATTGCTTCCGTTGGGTCCAATAAACGTGAACGAGATAGATCAGACCGATGGGAAAACAAACTATGTATTGTTTCTCTTCTACCATTGGGGGAACATAATCGTTTGAGATTTAAATTATAGAAGATGTTATTTGACCTCCACACTCAATGGTACAATTAAATCCATTTTCTTATCCAGTAAAACAATAACCTATAAATTATGTAATTGATTTTAATAATTTGTCTTTATGGTATAATTTGTGTTACCATTACTTATGTTTTTTTTTTTTATAAGAAGGACTGCATTGTTAGGAATTCGGTGAATTTAAGAGGGTCTATGCCTCCAATCCAAATATTCATATCAGTGATAATATTATGACCAATACAAATATGAACAATACAATAATAAATCAATATCATCCTAACCATAGTCGTATTGGTCCGAGTACCAGAGCTTATATCCGAAGTATTTGATGGTGTTTGTGTATGTTGTCAGTGTCACGTTTAAGTTAGGGCGAGACGAGTAGTTGTCACGGGTGAAAAATTATGACGAACAGCAATTTTCGGAATGCGAAATAAAACAAAAGCCTGGTGATTTTTTAGTCAACAATAATAAATTTAAGAATAATCATTACAACTATTATAATAAAAAGTTGTGTAATAACTAATGATCAACAAAGGTGTGTGAAAATGATGTATATATGCAGTGATATCGAAGTGGCTCGTTATTAGTTTAAGACCATATTAAAATTAGACTCTATTTCGACCTGTTTTTGGGGTCAATAGTTGATATGGTTATGCGAATCAGTATGAATTTAAATGGTCAAGCTCTAATTAAAAAGAAAAAAAGTAAGATACAAGACTCGAATGAAATAACATGTGCCATATCTCTCGAAAATAACGATTCTGAGTGAAAAGGGCGGTATGAATCAGCTATCGAAAAATTGCAGATTTTTGTGTTTTTATCAGGGACGGAAACCTTGCAGACTGTAAGATAGTAAAGGTCTGTTATTTGAACTCATAGTTTGGGTTCAGTTTGATATTGTTGTTTAATGTATTTTATATTGATGGGTAGTTTAAGTAAATTATAATAATCATATTACCTGAATACGTTGATTAGTTTAATGACTTAATCCTAATTAACCTGTCCTAACAGGTGTCTGCGACGTCTACTCACATCCAGTTGACACGTACAACTGAAATAGCGTGTTATGAAATAAAAAGACACGACAACAAAGTAAATACTATACTGCTTCTTCGTTGGTCGATTTCTTCGACGCTGTTTGAAAATTAGCTTACAAAGGTGAAATAATTTTTTTTCTCAAAGAACAGTTAATTATTATCACCTTTAAATCAAACATAAATGTATTTTTGATGGAAAAATATTTTGTTATAATATTGCCATAAGTAATATTATCCATTGTTATGTATTGAATATTGACATATTAAAAAAAAAACAAAACAATTAAATCTATAGGATAATAATTGTGTAAACAGTTATAATAACTAATAACTTATCTTTTCTCACTATGTCTATATTTTAAATAACTAATAATTGTTTAATTAATGTAGAAAATTCTCTAATGGGAGGATTCTTTATTCTGTAAGTCGTGCACTTTTTTCTCATTTATTGTATGTTTATTTACGTAATAGATTGTGTAGTAAAAAATGTGTTTATTTTAATAATCATAAAATTTATCAAAAAATAGCTTCAGTATAGAGCAGTGGCTCTAGACCGGCAATTCACGTACCTGTCACTAATCAGGCCAGTGTCAGGTAGTTTTTTTGTTTTTTAATCGATCCATCAGTATTGAATTTGGTAACATATTTGTCTGTAGGGCTACTCTGCTAATGGTGCCGCGCTAAATTGTTACAGTTTTTGCCGAAGAATATTTTCGCCACCCAACTCCAAGGCAGGATCGAGATGTTTGCGTGTTGGCCCTGAGCGCAAATGTACGAGGACCCTTTTTGTGGAAAATAATCGACTCTAGTGCTCTATATCCGGGTCCTAGTTATTATGAAATTAGCCGAAAAATATTAGTTTTTGTACATTACAATTAAATCGTTGACAGACTTAGGATGATTGGATTGACTTGTTATTTGTTAGGTACCCAATCGAATGTACCAAATTATATATTTACCATCCAAAAGTATTCGCATGGACTTGGAATTTTCAACGAATATTTATATGACCATTCTAAATGTTTTTCACTTTTTTGGGCTATTTTTAGACATTTTAAGATTTTGAGTTTTCTTGGTTTTTTTTTTCGTATATTGTCAACAAAATAATTTTGGCTCGTCAAAAACTCTTAAGAATTATATAAAAATGTGTAATAAAATTATCTTTCTTCAACGAAAAAATTCCGGAAATATACAGGCACAATTTTCTTTTATAAACATTTGAATAATCAAGTTTTGCTGAAAGTTTATAAAAATACGAAAATCTGCTAACTTTTTGTAGCTGAACCATCCCACCTCTTTCGATCGGAATCGTATTTTTTTCGATACCAAGTTTAAAAGACCAATTCACCCATCATTTGTATCTCATCCGTGTCTTGTATACATTAAAAAAATAACATTTTAAAAATATCAGTGATATAATATATATTATATAATCAATAATGTTTGTACAATATTTGAATATAATGAAAATATTTCATTAAAATAATCTTATCGCGTGTGTAAAATATCGAATACAATATTATTGACATCAGACATGGTAAGATAATAAGTAGTTTTTTTTTTGTTAATTCTGCTAAAATCTGTTATTTATGTATATTAACATCAACTATTAATTATCAGTATGAACTCTAGTATAATTTCTACAGCTTCGTCTCAAAGAAGAAATTTCAAGACCACGGCCCTCTGAACAATTCGAATACTGTTTTATGTATTCTTCTCGATTTTCATTTATGTCCACACAGCTCACACGTCTAAATCTAGACTGAACTCTATCATAACACAGTACAGACGAGATATTATTGGCGTGTGTCTCGTCCAAACAGCCACCGTCACAGTTACATCCGAATATGTTACATTCTCCAACGCCACAGTATTTTATCCGCGGTGCCATGCCATTGCCACACAATCCTAAATCGAACACGTCCGTTGGTGACCTCTTTATAGCTTGACAGAACGCTTTGGGCCCAAGATTTCTGAATGAATCTCTACCCGGTATAGTGTCTGCATGGCAACACACTGCGGCAATTAAACTAATGTTCAAACCGACAACGCCGGTCACGATCAAAACTTTAAAACTCTCAATTCCCATCACGATAATGTACCCGTTTTCGGATAGAAACGTCTACAACATAAAATTTGTCATATCTATTTATTTACGCTAAAAAATCTCCAAATAAGCTCTTATGCACAAAAAATGGCCAAACGTAGACAAAATAAGCTCGTAAACCCCATGTTTAAAAATAAGTATGAATCTGGTTTTATCTATCTATCTATCTATCTATCTATATTTATATATTATATATTATAGGTGATTGTTTTTTTATGTTTCTTTCTGTGTTTACTGTTATAGGCTTAAAAACTACTGGACTGATTAACGCGTGGCGTTTTGCAAAATGGTCGGAGTTGTCCGAATGTTTAAAATCATTAAAATTATCTTTCTCACTAATAGAAGTAGTAGACATAAGCAACAGTTTGAGATAAATATGCATTATGCATGAATGTGTTTTTTCACTTTTTGATTACCTTGGAAACACTTAAAAATTTTTAATTTGTTGATTTTACTATATAATTTCATTGATTTTTATATCTGTATCTCTTTCATATTGAGCAAAACTGTTCGTAGCAAAGCCGGATAATTCAACTAGTATTATAATAAATAAAAAAAATTGTTGATATTATTCTTGTATTATTATCGTATAGTTAAAATGTATTTCTAAAATGTCAATTATTTTTTATACGCCATTTAAAGCAAAATGTTTATTAAAACACGTGTCAAATCCACAAAATATTCCAATATTTCAACTATATATAGAAAACTTAAAATTGTTAAATATGCTCTGAAAACTAAAAGCAAAACTATGTATTAGAAAATTCATATTGTTAATCATACTTTGGTGGAACGTAAAGGACATTCGTGTTATGCTCATTTTGTATATTACCTAGTACGATGTGATGTAAAAATATGTGCACATGTCAGAGCCGAAAATGCTTTCATTAAACTAAGCTCAAATAGTTTATATTTGTTATACACAGTTTATAGACATTTAAAATGATTGAGTTTTCTTGGTTTAAAGTTGATATTATCCTCATAAGTTGATCTTACTTCAATGGGTTCAATATAAAACTATTGAAAATGCATAGGATCAATTTTTGTGAAAGAAAATACATCGACTAAGTAAATATTACTGCTCTGTTGTTACTCTATATCTTTCGAGTATTTTACAAACGTAAAAACCATATCTATGGTTTGATGTGCAGGAAATGATTGTTACTTATTTTGAAAAAAATTTTTCTTATTCTTGTACATTTTCCCAAAAATCGAGAATTTGTTTTTTTTTTCCAATTTCATTTTATTTTCGATTCAAAAATGTTTTCGAATATTAATCGAATCATTAATATCATCTTGAAAATAAATAATTTGTGCGTAATATTTGTACGATATTTGAAAATAATTTAAAAAAATATACATGATTATATTTGGATATACAACAATTTTATAATTAGTAAAAAAAGTGTTGTACATTATACAATCACATAGCAGGCGACGTTTGATTTTCGGGTTCCACGATATAATCTATACTTTTCGATTCTAATAATTCAGCTGCTTTGATTAATTCGGGCAAATCACTATGTTCAACATTATATCGATCACATTTGTAATAGAATACCTTTATGAACCTGTAGACTAGTGTACAGGTGTCGTATTGGTACAAGTAATCGAGTCTATAATTGTTTATATCTGTACAGTTTACAGACTCAAGGTGGGGATTGTCATTTTTCTCCAAGCATCCGCCTTCGCAATTACATCCAAACAAGTTGCAATTACCGTGGCCACAATACATGCCTTTGGGAATCTCGCCGTTATTACAAATCCCTTGGACATATACTTCTTGCGGTGGTATTTGCACAAAGTTACAGAACCCATATTCAGTGAGAGTCGCATTCAAATACGCCATACTCGGCGAAAATTTAGGATAGCAACACTCTGCGGCGACCACACTTATTTTCAAACCGATAATTCCGGCCACGATCAAAACTTGAAAAGGCCCGACACTCATTATAACCGACGTTCCAACGCCTATAAAATTATATTTCGTTAAACTATACATAGACTCCAAGATTTGGGCAAAAACGATTTTTTGGCAATTATCGAGTTCAAATCAATGTAATATACGTATAGGTACTATAGTAGATGGGAAGCAATTGACTCGCGGGCTACCTAATGTCAGTTAAGGGCTGGCCGGGGGGGGGGGGAGGTGCTAAAAGGTTCATATGATTTATGAAATACCGTGATACGTATAATATTCTCATCTGGATGGAGGTGTATAGTCGTCAAGTAATATTAAAGAAAAAAATTTAATTTTATAACAACTAAAAATATTGATTAATCAGAAGTTACAGAGTATTTTTTTCAAACATTACGAGTATCATTTTCTGTCATTCATTTTTATAATACATCAAAATTGATTTTAAAGTGAAAATTTTAAATTATTATACTGCAGACGGTTAAATTGAACGCTTGATATCACAGGTAAAGAATATTTATGTAAATGTATATAATTTTTAGAACAATGTATCCAAAATCTATACCTATGTCATTATAATCATCATTTTAATATATCATTTTTAATAAAATAACGCCAATTTTATTTCACATATTTTTATCTACTTTCTTCGCATATTTAACATACAACATTTTTATTAAGATGTTGTAATATATTAAGGGCCCATTTAAAAATAAATATAAATATTCAAATATGTTTCAAAGCATAATTCGGCGGCTCTTTAATGAAAATATTCAGTTGCTTAATTTTACTCATGAGCCTCAAAATATGGTAGTTATAGATTTTTGTAAAATTTTTGTTATGCCTACGGTATTTATATGCATTTAATATTAAACGACGTATGTTTTTAGAAAAAGTATAAAGGGGCTATGGCACCAATGGCCCCCTCTCTAAGAAAAGTCCTTGCGCAATCATTCACACGTCATTTAAATAACATAATAATTAAACATAATATTCTCAACGGTACTACTTACGAATTTAATAATTATTGTCTAGCGCGTACAACGGTTGTTGCTCTTTTCGTGACAATTGTTTAGACGACGAATTGCTTCCGTTGGTTCCAATAAACGCGAACGTGAAATTTTACTCTGGATTTTTTCGTAATCTTACGCCAAATACGTGCAGTTTTCCATTAAACCAATCGACGTGAAGACATTTTCTAAACTTGTAGATCAGACCGATTGGAAAACAAACTATGTATTGTTTCTATTCTACCATTGGGGGAACATAATCGTTTGAGAATTAAATAAAAGGAGATATTTTTTGACCTCCACACTCTATGGTACAATTAACTAACTATTATCTAATTCAATATTTTTGCTAAATTATATAATTGATTATAATAATTTGTCTTCATAGTATAATCCGTGTACAATTACTAATGTTTTTTTTTTTTTTATAAGAAGGACTTCATTGTTAGGAAACAATACAATAATAAATTAATATTACCCTAACCATAGTCGTATTGGTCCGAGTACCAGAGCTTATATCCGAAGTATTTGATGGTGTTTGTTTATGTTGTCAGTGTCACGTTTAAGTAAGGGCGAGACGAGTAGTAGTCACGGGCGATAAATTATAATGAACAGCAATTTTTCGGAATGCGAAATAAAACAAAAGCCTTGTGAATTTTTTCGTCAACAATAATAAATTTAAAAATAATCATTACAACTAGTATAATAAAGGTGTGTAATAACAGGTTTTTTGAGTTTTTATACAATCTCATTAAACATTTATCATTTAAACGCCTATAAAAAAATATCGTATCCATGTATTGCCAATGTTTTAAGTAAAACAAACTTATAAGATTTTGTTACTATTGTTTTACGTTTTCAAAAATATTTTAAAGCAAAAATATTATTTTATCGACGATTTACGAAAAATATGAGGAAAACTCAAAAATTGTAATGTTTATGAATTACACACCACTTTATAAAAATAATCATAAGAGTATTCATTAAATATTTCAATTCTCTACTGTTATTATTACTAACTTTTGAGTTGTTATGATAAATATTCAGTATTGTCAAAAACTAGTGTCGTTAATTTTCCCGTTTTTTTTTTGTCATTTCTCGTTAGTTTTTCGCAATTTGTTTGAAATGTGTTGAATCGATCTAAAAAATCTAAAACTGCACCAATAAGACAAAATTCATTTTGTCTCGTATTGAAGTGAAAAACTGAACCATTTATTCTGGCTAAAATCGTGTACTCAGATACTTATAGATTCATTCAAAATCTAGAATATGAAACCCATCACCACGTAAAGCTTTACTAAATTTCCACCAAGAGTATATAAAATGGCTGCAAATTTAAGCATTAATAATTAAAACCGGCTTCCAGGTTAAATATCAGTCAACGCGGAACTGCGTGTTATGAAATAAAAATATACAACAACAAAATAATTATTATACTCATTTTTCGTTATTTGATTTCTTCGTGTGTTTTTGAAAATAAGCTTGCAAAGGTGAAATTATATTTTAAGTTCGAAGAACAGTTAATTAATAATTTATTATTATCATTGTCACATGAATATCAAACATAAATTTATTTTTGATAGAAAAAAGGTTTGTATACATAAATGATGATAATCGATTACAAACGTGCATATTTAGTAAATATTTTACGTTAACATTAAAGAAATCTTAATGATAGGCGCACGTAATGTTTGTACATATAATAATTTAATATAATTTTTTTTCTTAACATTTCGATCTAATGGTTTTATTTCGAGTATAAAGCCTTGAACATAAGTGAGAAGTACATTCCATAACATTTTTTCGTCTTGATTTGTTTTTGTGCTTAGTGATGAAATCGATGCTAAATTTGTGAAAGATTCAGTCATCAAAATTATAGTCAGCGGTGTAATGTGAACAGTTGTGAACGAAACTTATCAAAAAAATTCCGTAAGTCTCAGTACAATATTTATATTCTTTCATATACAAATCTTTATTATTGTTTATTTTGTCAGAGTTTACTGTTGGTTTTTTGAAAGCGTCTGTCTCATCCAAACAGCCGTAATCGCAATCACATCCAAATATGTTGCAACTACCACGACCACAAAACCATTCTTTGGGGAGCTCGCCATTTTCGCAAATTCCTTTTACGTACACGTCCTCCGGTCTATGTTGTACAAAATTACTGAACGATCGATATCCTAGATTATACAAAAAATCGTATGACGGGTTGGGCCACGGAATGCAACATACTGCGGCGATCTCACTGATTTTCAAACTGATAATACCGGCTACGATCAAAACGTGAAAACGCTTGGTTTCCATTACGAACGACCCTGTGATCACTGAATGAAATACACCTACAAAATTACATTTCATTAGACACTAGATCATCGTCGATTAACTAATAACTTGGACATTAAGTAAATTGAATCGTTTGGACGGTTCTCGTATCCATATCAATATTTAGTATTTAAGCACGAAACTAATGACTCTCGGACAATCGATTATAAGCCAAGGGTTCGAGGGAGCGAAAAATTGTCGGTTGAGAAAACTAACCAAGAAATGTCGCAAAATTAAAAATCAAACAGCACAAAAGTTATTATACAATACCCAATTGACAAATTTCCGTGGGGCAGCCCGTATATTATGTTCTTAAATCTTCAACACAAGTCGTTCGAGTTTGATATATTCGTCAACAACGATAGATGTGTACGTTAGCGAACTTGATCGTCAAGAAGAGCTGGAAATTGAAAATTAATTTCCAAAAATTAAATACATTTTAAAATCGGTTATCGATGTCCGCTAACTTAATAAGAGGCCACTTACGTTTTTCGATTCTATCATTTTTTCCCAAGTCCACCACCGGTCCAGTGGGGAGACAGTCATATATATATATAAATTAATATCTACTGAGATATTTACTACTCATATTTATACTTCGATACTAAATAGTCACAAAAAATATTGACTCGTGTGTCAAAAATTATAACAAAATGTATGATTGTGTTATTCATTAATTTATAATTGAATGTAATTTTAAATACGACTGAATAATAATTGAATATTATATTATTTTTTTAGTAATATTGCAGTTGCCCCAGATTGCTCCGTATACAAATACGCCACCGGATAGGGAGTAACAACTTCCCAGCGTAAACTAAAGAATACAGTCTACAATAAATGTCGATTGATTCCTGCTATTAAATGTCGATGTAATCGGTGAAAAAAAATCGAGCTAATTATATAAGTAAAATTGTATTAACACACGTTAATAACATTTATTTCAATATTCAATGTTTTTTTGTAAATTATTAGTACATATTTAAAATTGAAATTTTTAACGTAATGTTTGTAAAGGCATAATTTTAATGTTTTTTCATGCATATAAATCTGTGTTCTAATCGTAAGCTCAAAATATAATATTGTGATTCTGGGAATATTTTATAAATTACGATGTACATAGGAGATATTAAAATATGTGAATTTTAGAAAGAACTCCGTATCGTCTGCGGCTTTACTCTCAACTTTTAGGGGCTCACTTGCATGTGCCATTTAAAATTTTAAATAACGCATTTTACATAACATTATCGATACACAAAATATGATATTATTATAGTCTTACGTTGGACGATTGATTTTTAATTCTTTTTCCACCGAGTCACGAAGTAATAGACAGCCGATTTCTCCTCGTGGCCATAGACTCATAGATGAACAGTTTAGACGATGAATTGAATCCCGGTGCGTTTTCCTCAGACTTACTTCGTTACCGATAATAATGGCGGCAATCAAAAGTGGTATTGTCTGATATAATATAATACTTCATAAATCCGATTGATGCGCAGTAACTCACAACAATAATGATCCTAGAATGATAATTAATAGTTTATTTCAATTCAACCGATCGGGAAAAACTTAATCGTTTTGGAATTAAATTATGGTACATTCTTTTGGCGAGTCCATTACACTCGCCTGTTCAATTAAATCACTAGACACTTACCTAATCTAATATAATAACTGAATAATCGATGGCCTTAATAATATAATTTAATGTGATACGTTTTTTTATTTTTGTCACAGCGTCATCTTCGTACATGTATCCACTAGTCCACTAGGCCGATATATTACGTATCTACAGAGCCAGATTTTGGCCTGGGCCCGTTGAGTCCGAGCCTAGGGTGGTGAAATTTGAAGAGCGCCAAATATGTACCGAACAAAAAAGAAATTAATTATATTTATTTTAAGTTTTTGTAGATCACGTATTAATAATTGTTCTGGTATATAATTTTTGTCTCATGCAAATTATTAAATCATTTATTTTCAATACATTGAAGCAAATTATCAATAATTTGAATAAATTGACATATTTTTCACGATAAGAGAGGATAGGGTAGGGGAGCGGCAAATTATATCGGAGCCCAGTGGCGTAGTTAATAACTGATCGATTGTTATACGTTTTTGGTGCAAAAATAACGATTTTTTTATGGGGCGGCAAAAATATGATTTTGGTACCTCGTGAAAAAAGGTGGGGTTGCGGTCGCTACCCTAGTTACCACTATCGGCGCCTACGTGGTCACTGGTCACGTTTTATATGAATGCTTACGTTAATAATTCGTGTAAAATGTACCCATATGACCGATATTTTTAGTCGAATAAAGCGTTTCGCCATCAACAATAATAATTTATGTATTGTTTTTATTCAATCCCTATTTCTGATGCGAGCTAGCCGTCAGCTAGACATCTATGTTTATTTACATCAATATGTACACAAACTTCCAGGACCATGATTGTTTAATTATTAGTTTGAGAAATTTAATTTTTTTTTTTTTTTTTGTCATTTTCCGTCAGTTTTTTACGTATACATTTTGAATCGTTGAGAAATTCGAAAAACGACTTCTTTAAATTGCCACCACAATACAATTTCCGACGAGAAACGTCTCGGAAGGTTTTCGATCAGAGCAAGTAATCGAAATCGTATACACTGACACAAAATATAAAAAAAACACACATCATGGTAAGATTAATAGATTACTCGTTTCACTCAGAATCTAAAAATAAATGACGAGATAGAATAGCAGAAATCAAACGGAAATCTCCTCATAAAGAACAGTCTTCGTTGTTAGTTTAACTCAATTTCAAACACGTATAAATTGCAAAACAATAGTCAACATCTATCATCTCCACAAAAAGTTTTTTTAAGTATTCAGTAAACATTTGAAGTCACTGTGATTATTACTTTTTGAGTTACGATGATTAAAGAACTAATGTCAATTCATCGATATTCGCTGAATTTTCCGATTTCATGAAAATATTATTTTCTAACGCTTATAAAATGTTTTCCCTTCATTCCGGTATAAAATTTTTTTTCACTAGAAAGAGCAACTTCTCTAGAATCTTGTGTTACAATTTCAAGGCCTAAATATTGACATTGAAAATACTCTGAATTCTTCAGTACGAACAATTTGTGACTGTCTCATATTATTTTATCAAAATGTTAATATAACAATAAAAAAGTATCAATGTTATGATGTAATTACATGTTTAAATAGTATAATAATGATACGTTATAAGCAATTAAACAAATACTTTATGTTATAGAAATACATAAAACATAATAACTATTATTAACTAGTCACAGAAATGACCTAATTACATGGGTCAAAAACAATATTTAACAACTTAGAAAATCAAGTTAAGAGCCTAATCAAATTTGTATGTGAAATTCTAGATAACAATATCAATCGTAAAATTATTAAAAATCATATACGTAAAAAGGCACAGAAATGACAAATAATTAATGACCTCGGTGAGAACGTGTGTATCAAACAAATTATGAAAAGTCAATATTTACAAATATAAATATTTAAATAACATTCGTGTTAATATTGAGAGTGTAATTAAACTACAATAATATATTAAATTAATTAGGCCGCCTTCTCAATTGTACACAAACTTTACAGTAAAATGGAATTATATTATTTATACAGAGAATCTGTAAACCAGATACGAGCTTAGTTCAGATGATGTAGTATAACGTCTCTTATCGTTATCGTCATGATTTAATTAAGTTATAATGATTTGAATTATAAATAAAATAATTAAATAAATATATAATATCTGAACTGTATTGTAGGAAACGTGTCGTATCCTAACGTTCCGCCGCGTTGCGTAAAAAATAAAAATTTACAATTTACGAATTCATTTGACTAAACGTTATACCCGGTAAATTTATGTCTAAAATAAAGATTAAATAACCCACTGGTTTGTGTAAAATTCTTGTATTGTTTTATGTACAATTCTCTTTTTTCATATATTTTGGTACAGTTTTCATCTGGGCTAACTTCGGGCACATCCAAACATCCGCCTTCGCAGTTACATCCAATCCAGTTACAATCGCCGTGGCCACAATAAAATTTTTTGGGAGGCTCTCCGGTCATACAAATTCCTTTGTCATACAAGTGATGTGGATTCTGTTTCACGAATTGGCAAAACGCAAGAGGTTCGAGAAGCCTGATCGTAGATGTTATCGCTTTGACTTTAGGACTGCAACATATCGCAGCGACCATACTTGTGTTCAAAACGACAATACCGACCACGATCAAAAGTTGAAAACGCTTGAATCCCATTGTGACGTGTCTGCTTCGTTCCGGCCAGCAAACTTTAAACGCCTGGAAAATGCCATATTATTCGTGTAAGTACGATAACCGATCGATTCGGATATTATTCGGGTAGAATTTAATACGAATTTCCGCATTATTCACGGAAAAAATATGTTCCGTATATTTTTATGTTTGATTAAAATAATATGATAATTCAACACATGTTGAAGTAAATACGTACAATTATACAATTCAACGCTTCGTTGAAAAAATGATTATACTTTTTCCGCCATAAAGTACAAATTACTGCAATGGGCGATCCTTCCTTGTAGCATTCAGACGATCAATTGTCTTTGTAGAATATTGAACCAGTAAGATCACCATCAGTTTATCAGTAATATAACTCGTCACCATTACACTAAGTGTAATAAGGCATAAGTCTTATGCCCCCCTCTATGCATGCATGGTTTTTTATCGTAACAGTGATGACGTCACGTTCATATATTATGGCTATATATAGTACTCGTATAATATATTGTATACACAATTTGATTATGATTCGTTAAACTTTCGGTTTTTTTGGGTTTTTTTTCTTTTGTTCCATTGATTATGAGAAAACGATTTATGTGTAGTCTACAAAAAGCTAATTGAATACATTATAGACCTATACACGGTTTTTGTTTATTGGTATACCTTCTTATATTTTAAATTTTTAAACGAAAAATTAATTGAAATTCAATTTTAGCGCCATTGATCTTTGAACGAGTTGTAACCACGTAAAATTGTCAAAAAATACGTACAACGAAATGAATATCGAATTTATATGTATATCGTGAATTATTCTTGATAGAGTTATTTGTAACTATTAAAATCATTACTATTCTACTGTTTGTTTTGTTATTAATTCATATTCGGGAAAACAAATTATGATACAATTATAACGGAGTTTATTTTTAATTTCACGTTTAATGTAATATATTATATATCGCGATATTAATTTCGATTTTAATCTCCGATATTCCAATACAAAGAGTAAATTAAAAATATTATAAAATCTCGTTGTGGAACACCAATACCATTTCATGATGTTTTTATATTTTTACATTTGAGGAAAAAGACTTTTCATTACTCTAATAATTGCAAGGTTTCGATATCTCTATGACATCACAGGAGAAATATTTACATAACACGCTTAATAAACAAGTAACATCTCGCTCACGCCTTGATCAAAACGCAAAATACTATTTCCCAACGGAGTGATTTCAGTTCGTATCCTATTTGCAGTATGACACATATTGTTACAACAGGTGGTGCCGACGGGGGTGACTAATAATAATTAGTGTCAGAATTTCCGATGATGAAAAAGAAACTTTTAAATACGCACGTAGTTAGTCGTTACGTATGGTGGTGTGCCTGACCCTAGTCACGTATGCAAGATGATTTTCCGGAATGTCTTAAACAATTGTCTTTGTTCTATCCACATCAACAATTAGAAAAAATTTAAATAATAAATCGTTTTCCATACGGTTTTCATTGCCTGGTTAAAGATAATAAAATAATTTTTGTTTGCACTTGCGCGACAAATTAACGACTTCAAAAAGGGTGAGATTCAAGATACGGATGAGATACAGGTGACGGGTGATTGATGGCGGCGAATTGGTCTTTTAAATTTGAGACCAATGGTACATGTTTGGTCTCGAAAAAAAAACGATTCTGGGTAAAAAAAAGGTGGGAAGAGTCGGCTACAAAAGTTAGCAGATTTTCGTATTTTTTATCAAATTTCATAAAAATTTGACTTTTCAAATATTTATAAAAGAAGATTGTGCCTATGTATTTCAGAAATTTGTTCGTTGAAGAAAGATGAACTTATAAGGAACTTTTTATGTAATTTTCAAGATTTTTTGAGGGGCCAAAATTATTTAATTGACATTTTGCGAAAAATAAAAAATAAAATAAAAAAACTTAAACTTAAAATATCTAAAAATGGCACAAAAAAGCCAATTTCAAGTCACTGTGATAAATACTTTTTAAGTTACGATGAAAATAAAAATTCGATTTAGTCGAAAACTGGTGTCCTGTAAATTTTTCCGTTTTTCGTCAGTTTTTCATCATATTTTCACGTATAACTTAAACTGTTGGGAAATTCAAAAAATAACCTCTTGAAAGTACCAACTATATACGATTTGCTATTAGAAACCAATGCTGAAGTTGAAAATCGGACCGTTTTTCGAATACTTATCGTCTACACAAACACAAAAAATGAAAGAAAAAAAAAACATAAATCATGGTAAGATCCATAGATTCCTCGTTTCACCCGGAATATAAAATTAATTAATAACCCTATGTTAAAAATATATTGATGTAAATATTTTCTCGAGCTTCTACATTTCTGTTTTTCCTTATTTATAGGAATATTAAAATTGAACCGTTCATATTATTCGTGCATACATTTATGGTAATACCTAAATAACAAACGTAAAAATATATTCATATGTTGTACATTTTTACAGCATATAACTTAGTCACAATAATCATAAAAAAAATCACACATACGAGTATATAAATATTATATACTCGTATATTTATCATCTGCTTGCTCACGTCAGCCATATATCAATTAATCGCCGGAAATGAATAATCATCCATAAATGATAAATGTACAGAAATGATGTATGTACTCGTATATTAGTGATTTTAATCCCGATTATATTTTTAAATACACTCATTGCATTTTACTATTTTATTACTGTTGTAGGCCAAGATTCGGTGGTGATAGGGAGGCATTACTGACGAATAAAACAAATTCAAATGACACGCTCTTCACTAGTGCACGTAGGCAAATATTAAATTTTGGAGTTGGTCTAAAAATATTGTTTTCCTTTTGTCCTGCAAAAATTAATACATTTTTACGGAAATGAGTAAACTTAAGTTAAATTTTCATAAACAAAACATAAAAAATAACTCTTTATTTTTAATTAATCTTCAAAAAGACAACATGCAGTATCTGAAGCACTAGACTCGAATGAGATACGGTTGAGAGTGATTGATATCGTTGATTTGTTCTTATACGTACATTTTAAATCTATGAACTAATGTTTTCGAAAAACAGCCCTGAGCGGAGGATAGCTGGTAGCTTAGCATTTATTTCTAATTTCTATTTTATTCAGATAGTTCATAATATCATTATTGATTTCTTAATTCTGTAGGAAAAAAAAACTTTTAACAAAAAATAATATACATCAAATGTATTATAAAGAAATAATAAACAGGAGAACAAGAAAATACATAAAACATCATATACATTACACATCATTATTAACTAGTTACAGAATAGTTACTCTAATAATATGGGAAAAAAAGTATTTAAAAATGGTTTAGAAAATGAAGTAAGAGCCTAATATTTGTATGTGAAATTATGTCTAATAATACCAATGGTAAAATAAATAAAAATCCTATAATAAGACAATAAATAAAATAATTAATGACCTCGGCGAGAACGCGTGTAAACAATCAAATTATAAAAAGTCAATTTTTACAAATATAAATATTTAAATAACATTCATGTTATTTTTTTGAGAGTATGATTAAACTACTATAATATATTTAATGAATTAAGCCGTCTTCTCAATTGTACACAAACTTAACAGAAACGGAATTATATTATCTACATAGGAACTCTGTAAACCAGATACGAGCATAGTTCATATGATGTAGTACAACGTCTCTTATTATTATCATAATAATCTAATTAAGTTATAATGATTTGAATTATACTGAAATAAATAAAAAAATTAAATAAATTATATCTGAACTGTCGTTCAGACGACAGTTACAGACGTGTCGTTTCCTAACGTTTCGTCGCGTTGCGTGATAAATAAAAATTTACAATTTACGAATTCATTCGACTAAACGCTATACCCGGTAAATTTATATTTAAAATAATTATTAAATAACCCCTCGGTTAATGTAAAAATCTTGTATTCCTCTAAGTACAAGTCTCTTTTTTCGTATATTTTGGTACAGTTTTCAATTGGGCTAACATCAGGCTCATTCAAACATCCGCCATCGCAGTTACATCCAAACCAGTTACATTCGCCGCGGCCACAATAAAAGTCATTGGGAGGCTCTCCGTTCTTACAAATCCCTTTGTTATACAAGCGTTGTGGATCCTGTTGCACGAATCGGCAAAATGCATTAGGTCCGAGAAACTTGAGCACCGATTTACTCGCTTTTATTTCAGGACTGCAACATTCCGCGGCGATCGCACTTATTTTCAAAACGACAATACCGACCACGATCAAAAGTCGAAAACGCCCGAATCCCATTGTGACGTGTCTGCTTCGTTCCGGCCAGCAAACTTTAAACAGTTTAAACGCCTGGAAAATACAATATTATTGGTATAATTACGATAATCCATCGAATCGGATATTATTCGGGTAGAATTTGATACGAATTTCCGCATTATTCACGAAAAATATTTGCGAGAAAAAATGTCAACTTTTTACACAAAGACAAAATCGTCCGTACAAAAAACGTCCGAATACCAAATCGCCATAAGAAAATTCATGCGAAATACAAAAAAATATTAATTTATTTTAGTAAATTATAGTGTAATGTGTACTCTATTACTATTATGTATGAGCTAGATGTAGTAGGTTATTTGAATTTTATGAACATTAAACTTCTGTCACAATCAATATTCGTATAAAACCGTAAGCATTGTTACCTATAAGAAGACAAACACGCCCGTGTTTATAATTTATTGTATAATTATTATCTACGGCCTTAATTGTAATTAATTTAGCTTTAAGTTATTGGGGAAGTTGGAAAATCTAAAAAACACTGCCGATAATATCATTTTATGATTAGTTAAAATAATATTATAATTCAACACATGTTCAAGTAAATACGTACAATTATACAATAATACTGCGTAGAAAAAATGAATATACCTTATCCGCCAAAAAGTGTAAATTACTGCAACAGGCGATCCTTCCTTGCAGTATTCAGACGATCAAATTGCCTCTGTAGAATATTGAATCCGTGAGATTTTTCTCGAAATGGTTCTTCCGTCTGATAACTTTCGTCCCGATATAATATTCTATTTCTTGTAACCGATTGAAGCGAATAAGCTCTCTATAAGTGAAACGAATCTCGACTACCAGTGTAGAACTGCTGCCCCTCTCTGATAGGTCATTGTTGGTGTTATAACTAGTCACCATACCACTTTTTCTCTCTCTCTTTGTCTGCATGCTACCATAACGTCAGTGATGATGTCATGTAACTCTTAAGATATCAGAGCCAAAATCAAATTTTATGGTTATATTATATAAAAATGATTTATGCGTAGTCTACAAAAAACTAATTGAATGCATTATAGTCCGATAATCAGTTATTGGTTATTGGTATACCTTCTTATATTTTAAAAATTTTAAACGAAAACATTATTGAAATTCAATTTTAGCGCCGTTGATCTTAGAACGAGTTCTAACCACGTAAAATTGTCAAAAGGAAAGATCAGGAAAGATTGTTTGGCCAGGATTTAAAATTTTTTCGTCCCTCAAATAAAACGTGGAATATTAAAAGACATATTTGTTATGATTATTTACTATCTACTTTAAAAATGCATACTTATAGTGACTTAAATAGTACAGTTTTTGAGTATCTGTAAAAAAAAAAAAACCACCGCCGTTAAAATCGTATTTCTTGTTTAGGTGCAATAATAAAATTGTCAAGGTTAACTATTTTTTTTAAAGTTGAAAGTTATTTTGTTTTATGAAGAATTAATTAAATTTGTACTTATCAATTGTATCAATATTGTCGAATCAATAATCAATATTAATTACCAATATTTGTACTTGATACGTTTTAACGAAACAATTTAACTGATTAATTTCTGCTGGCGATACTTTTCGTTGAACAGGTTAGGTAATGGTATCAGTTGGTTCGATCAAATGAAAATATTTAACTGAACATTCTTACTTGATAAACAGTGACTTTATGGTCTCATAATACGCAACAATGGGTACAGTATAATTCATAACTTTTTCAGTTTTGATGAATCAGTCGTAACGAATAGTTTTGCTGACAAGTGATGTAAACCCATCTGATCGTGTTAGTTGCCGTTATGTACTAATTATCTTTTTGACGTTTTTCCGTTGTCATTTGTAACATATAAATGTTAAATGGTATTACTAATAGGTAGTGAGTCATATCCTGATCATTCTTTTTAATTTTCACCAAAATAAACGAGGCAGAGTGCAGTGAGTCATAAGAAATGTTGAAAACGGTCTCTCTCAAGGCTAACGATGATCAGAATCCGTGAGTTCGATGACCCGGAAAGTAGTTCAACAATGAGTGACTGAGCTGAAGTCATAACTTTGCAATGTTTGGGTTAGATAAGTAATTTTCATCTAGATTCTAGATAAAGATAAAGGTCCAATACTTTTTTGTCTAAATGAAAAACACACAGTATTTTTAAATATTTTTTTAAATGAGTATGTATACTTAATAGTATAGTTTTTTTATTTACCTGGTAACAAAAGAGAAGTAAAAAAATAAATCGCACGTCGCAGTAATAATAATAATGATAATAATAATAGTATGTTATGTCACACAAGAAAAAACCGATGATAATAATAATAAAAGCTTAGTGTGCAGGTGATATTATGTAGGTACTGATATTAAATCGTGTGTAATGAAAAATAAGAACATATAAATTGTTTTTTTATGATTAATAAAACAATGACACGTAGACATTTGTAAACGATTTAAACGTTCTTTGATTTTACCTAGGTACCAATAAATAGCTGAATTTTTTTATGAGTAAAATTATACGATAAATTGTAAAATTGTTGAAAATAACAACGTAGGTAGTCATATTCACATGTAAACGGCGGCAAAACTTTAGT
This sequence comes from Drepanosiphum platanoidis, assembly GCA_948098885.1. Lineage (NCBI taxonomy): Eukaryota > Metazoa > Arthropoda > Insecta > Hemiptera > Aphididae > Drepanosiphum > Drepanosiphum platanoidis. The sequence continues at coordinate 11,997,466 of OX402531.1, forward strand.
TTTCCTAGCACAGGAGGATGTCTGGCCCGACATTTCACCCGAAACATTTTTTTTTCCTCAAATTATGTTGTATTATAATATTCAATGTGTAATATAATCATTACGAACATAAATTATACTTGAGTACTTATATAATGTACTAACTGACCCGGCAAACGTTGTTTCGCCATATATTTCTAGTGAATTTTGTAGTATAAAAAATAACTAACTTGTTGTAAGTATGTGGCGACGGCGTCTACGATCGAAAGAGGAATGGAGCGCGCACGCACGCAATTTCGGTAAAAGTTATGTAATAATATATGACGTTGCAAAATCTATAAAACTTTTGGTAAACATCGTCGGGTTTTCGCTTTAATTGTATACGTCACGAGCTTATCGACCAATGACAATAGATTTGCCTGCGATCGCATTCGACCGTCCAATGAAAAAAGTTCTATTGTATTCGTTCTATTGTTCATCGCACGCACGCGATTTCGGTGTAAGTTATGAAATAATATGATATTGCAAAATCAATATCTTTTGGTAAAGATCGTCGGGTTTTTCGATGACATAATATTTAATAATATTTAAATAAAATGCAAATTACCACGCACTCGCTGATCGTTGCATCACAAAATCTAGCCCGTGAAAAGTATTTCCCACTATGAGAGAGAAATAACGTTCTTCATTTTCAACCCCTTTAACCCCCTTAGGAATTGAATTTTGAAAAACAAATTAAAAGATTTTCCATTATTTGATTTACAGAATATGTATGTAATAACATTTTACATTTTTAACACATTTTACCTCTTCTAACCCCCTTAGGGGTTGAATTTTGGAAAATCCTTTCTTGAGGGGCCTCTGCTATATAAAACGAAACTATTGACCAATACCACAAAGCTCCAGTGGATCCGGATTTTTTCCATTTTTACCCCTTTTAACCCCCTTGGGGTAAATTTTCTTAATTTTTTCCCCGTAAGATCCTCCTCCTGACAATAACAAACACAACAAATTAGCTAAAACGGTCCAGCCGTTCACGCGTGATGAGGATACCTGGTAAATAGGGATTCGTTTTTATATAATACGATTTTTACCGATTTCAACCCATTAAAAGTAAAATTTTGAAAATCGAGTGACATGGTGACACTCAGGAAGGTATTTGGAACAACTCTGTGAAAAAAAATTGGAAAAAAGTTAAATATCGTCGTCACAAAATGGGAACACAAAAAAGGCCTGTTCTTGTATATATATAAATAATAGATTTTATTACTAGTTATTACTACCTAGATTTTTAAAACTTATTTTGTAATGAACAAATTAAGATACAACACAATTATAAAATTTAAGAGTAAAATATTATAGAATGTTGTCATGAATCTCATTTGGGTACCTATTACTTTCTTTAGAAAATGTATTATACAGTTTATCGTAGAGATTGTATTGTATTTTTAAGAGGATCGATTTTAGTCCTTTTACTAACTTTTAGAGAAAATACGTAAAAAAAAATAATAATAATGGTAAAATGTTTTGAATCATTTTCTGTAATTTGCAAGCTTTAACAGAAAAAGCCCGGAAAATGTGGCCAAATTGTTTAAAAAAAGACACACACACACATACATGAATCATAATATAGGCAAAGAAATAAATTACTCATTTAATTTTCCATACCCAAGGTTTGTATCAAAAGAATTGAATGTAAGGCTAGGTGAAACTGGCAAAATGCCATTAGCATTCCGGAATACTAACGATTATTTCGCAGAACAGTAAATTACGATATAGAAATACACTTATACGGTTACAATGAGAAACCGGAAGTCTACATACGAAACGAAAGGTGAGTCACGAATAAATAAATAATTTATTACATCACAACTACAACAACAGATTTTTTTACCTTACTATGTGCATTTTTTTTTTTTCAATATACATGTATGAGTTAACAGTCCGAAACTTCTATTTACGTTGCCGATACGTCTGCCTATTAACATTTCTTGGCAAATTCGCTAGAAGAAAATGCGATTTAAATACTGGTTTGGCACGAAAACTTCTTAAAAATTGTTTTATATTGGCAAATATTATAAACAAATAATATTTGATTTTGTAATAGGTATTGTAATTATTTGTTTTCCCAAATCGTACGGGCAGTTCTCCAATAAAAATTCACTATAATTTTAAAATAACGTGGTTTTATTTTTCAACAAGCACTTGATAATTATTTTCCAGCTTTTTTCCAATCATATCTATAATTATGTCTTTTTTTTTGGAATCATTCTTCGATGGGTTTTAACTTTCAAATATTCGTCCGATGAAATATTTCTGATATCATCTGAATCTTGTTCACCGGATATTTTAAAAAATGTCGGGTTTCGCTATCGGAAAATGTTTGTTCTGTGAATATATATTTTCAATCTTTTCAATTTGATCAGAATTATTTTTACTTGAAATAAACTAGAGGTCAATTTTTCTAATTAAAACCTTGTATTCGAAGATGTTCTTGAATCGACAGATTTCAATAAAATGTAATGATTCCAGTTAAACGTTTTATCGAACACTAGTTTCACTTGACTCAGACGAAGGTCTAAAAATATTATTCATTGCATCATCCTTACTATTCCACCTTGTAGTTCCCAATTGTTGAATTTTTCCCAATTTGTCATGGCATTAGTATGATCAATTTTATAATAAAAATCGGATAAAAAATTGCAGTTTTTTGTGATAAATAAAAAATATCTCGCATCACTTAAACGAGTCATAAATTCCCAGCTCTAAAATAATTATTGTTTTACTTTAGTTATTGTTTTTTTCGTTTTCGACTATTGGCAATATTACGGTGTATAATACGCTGATAATGAGCAAAAATTACGAATATAAAAAATCTTTTACAACGTCGTAATAACATTTCTATAGGTATTATTTTATTTTATGGAAGCCGTAATAAAAAACATAACTCAAAGTACTAAATTCCTAGTATTTTTACTCGACACGAGAAAGTAACGTCTAGAATTTCATCAAAACACTCCGGAAAACCCGGCTAATCGATAATACGGTTGAATTGGTATAAAAAATACAGCCGCGTTTGATGAGAAAAATCGATAGTTAGCCCCGTTAGCTAACGAAAACGTCACGCGAATCGAAAAACAATAGTCTCGACGTAAGAGATCATAATCTCGTATGAACGACGTGTTGAAAAAATCGATTAAATGCGTGGACTCGAATCGAGCATATCTAACGACACGGGAGAAGACTAGAATACCGGGGCGCTTTTCGTTTCCCCTCCGCCGCTGATTCGCGCGAAACCACCGGCCCTGAACGTCGGAAACGTAAACAAAATAAACTATCATAACAACACGTACCTGCCCCAAAACACGATGCGGCGCGTCGTCCGCTGAGAGACGAGAACGCTGCTCGCTCGCACAACACACGCCGTCGTTTTTTTTTTTTTTTTTTTGGCAATAGACGGTCATCAAGGTTCGTTCAAGATCACCCAATTTTGAAATTGGCAACGGCCGGACGCGTCTAAAAATAGCGGCGACGCCGCGGCGAAAATAACGGCGACTTCGCGACCATCGCCGCACCGTCATAACGAGACTGTTCATATTGTTATTGTCGTCCGTCAGTCGCGGTTTTTTTTTTTTTTTTTCCGTTGCGGATCGCGCGCGCGCTTCGTCGCTTCGTCGCACCCCGGAGGTGCAATACGAATTCACGCCACACAGCGACGATGACGACCGTCTTCGCCCGGATAGTAAAGTTCTCCATCGCCTACCCGGTCACCCGCGGCATGGCCTCGTACGCGGTCATATGGCCCACCGGGTGTCTGATCCAGCAGATGGCCTTCGGCGACGCCGAGTTCGACTTCGCCCGGGCCGCCCGGTTCGGGCTGTTCGGCGCGTTCTACGTGGCGCCCACGCTCAACGTCTGGCTGACCGTCGCCCGTTACTTGTACCCGAAGAACGACATCCGCAGTGCGATCATAAAAGTGAGAGCGTCCGCCTCGCCGCGTTCTTTGTTCGCGCGCGATCCACGCCGCCGCCGCCGCCGCGTGTCACGACGACGGCGCGAATAATGTGGGGCGACCGCCTCCACCAGTTGTATAAGGGCCCCTTCACACGCAGCCACTCAGCAGCGCTTCTCAGAAGCGCTGCTGTTGGAAAAACATTAGTTTATATGGATGGTTTCACACATGACCACGGCCACTGATTAGAAGCGCCACAGACGGTGTGAATAGTTGCCTTCGCCGCAGAACGCGACGTCTAAAAGTGGCGCTTCTCGTGATAGAACGTATATTTAGATTGGGGGTTTCACACGTGGCGGCAGTCACGCGACTATTTTTGCAGCCCGTCGGTGGCGCGTTAGAAGCGCGTTTGATTTTTAGTCGCGCGATTGATAAACTTGTTTCGTTATATAATTTTTGATACCAGATAAAAGTTCTTTGAATGAATTCTTCGACATACGAAAATATGAGAAGAATTTTTCATCATCTCCTTCCAAGTCATCAAACAGTGTATGAAATAATCCTTTGTTCGGTCTTTCTAGAAGTAATGGATTCACCCAGAATCTTCTCGGTGTATTTTTACGTTTTTTTTTTTTAATTAATAGCATCGCCAACAATAGTTCAGCTTCTACGTCCATTTTGAGAATGATGTAGTGCTCTCGTGTTCACAAATATTGTCTACTGATAGTACACTTTCGCAGCGCCACAGACGCGCTTCTAAAAAATATTAGCAGCGCCACTGACGCGCTTCTAAAATATTAGCAGCACCACTGACGCGCTGCTAAGAAGCGCTGCTGAGTGGCTTCGTGTGAAGGGGCCCTAAAACAACCCCAAAGAGGACCGCGGCGGGCGGAGAACGCGAAGCTACTAGATACCCTTCGAGGTGGACGATTGTGGGCGTGAAGAGTTACGGTGTCGCGAAAACCGCGTCTCTCCCCTCGTATCGTCATTTACACGAGTATTGACGACGCGGGCTTTAGACGACGAGCAGGCACTTGCATATTTTCGTTATTAAATAATGCGTGTGCGAAATAAATTAGTCGTTTTTCGATGTCAATCGTCTGGGCAAATTTTGCAGCCGAGTGTTTATTTTTACATGCTTTTTTTTTTCATTTTTCTTACACATTTTGACAAATTCTTCTAAATTTGAAAAGAAATCCAAACAAATTCCAGTGAAATTGATCCAACAACATAAATGGTTAATGCTATCAATGGTTTGTTTTTGCTACAACAAGTCACAACTCGTTGTAATTTTCGTGCACATAAAAAATAACTTTATTTTTAAAAAACAAAGAATGCAGCATTTATCAATCGACTAATACCTGTAAAATAAATAATTTAAATTGCACATTTCACGGTTTTTCAAAGCGTATTTCAGTGCTTATCGTCATGTTTTCAAATGCTATAATAGTCTCGAACCCCGATAGTAAAGAATGTCGCTCGACAACAGGTCGTTTATTATAATACGTGCACGCTCAAATAAATATATTAGAATGTATTTCGTCTACTTGTTCGTGCATACAAGCTATTGTATGATTTTAGAGTAATTCTTAGATCGTTAAAATTAATAGTTTCAACAAAACGCCATAATTATTTGTCTCACGTTTTGTAATCACCGCATGTTGTAGTCTATAATTGATTTCTTATTCGAATTGCGTTTGATTGGGTATTTCTTCTTTTTAAACAAATAATTATATTATGTTTTGGGTGTCTAGCCAGTATTTTTTTGACTATGGAAAGAACTGATGTGGTAATAGTCGTATATGTGTATTGTTTTGGCGCATTAAGGGAGGAGGAGCTTCGAGACTGCAAATAATAAGTCGATTATATAGTTATTTTGGGTAATTGCGGATACCTACGTAATTATTTCAAATGTACCAATAGTAGCAAATTATTATAAATTAGGTGTAATCTACTGATTGTAAAAAATAATAAGTGGCAAATAATAATCACGTTTCGTCGTACACTAATATTATTGAAAGAAGACCGTAAAGACAATTTTGCTATTGTTATTATTACCAACCTAAATTTGCAAATAAAAATAGAATAAAACACAATTTGCATTGAAATAAACATCGTGCCATAATTGAATAAAAATACAATTATTATTAGAATGTTATTAACGTACTGAAGGTAATGTTGTAATTGGAGGGCAGCTTTTTTTGTCAAGAAAGATTTTAGAACCTGAAATTCGATCAAATTACATTTTGAAAACGTTTAAGATGATTGAAAATTTTACTGGAATTTGTTTGATTAAATATTTGATTATAAAATAATAAGACTTAATGAAAACCGACTGATAGATCCAACGTAACGTCAAGAACTTACATAGGTAGATAGCATGTAACAACAAGTACCTGGCATGTTAACAGACGATTGAAATGCGCCGACGGTATTTAAATAATAATTATAATAATCCAAGTTTTTGTTTAATAGGCACTTTTGGAACAAGTATCGTATTCACCCTGCGCAATGGTGAGCTTTTATTTCGGAATGTCTTTACTCGAAGGGAAAACGGTCGAGGAAGCGAAAAAAGAAGTGGAAAATAAATTCTTGCCCACTTATAAGGTACACGTACCGGTTTTTTTTTGTTATCCTTATGATTGTGAGACCGTATAAAAAAGTAATTAAAAGGGCATAATATTGAAAGTGCAAAATTCAAAATATTGTCATTTTAAGTACCCAACTACTTGACATATTTTACTTAAACTGTAGAGGATTTTAAAACTATACCCCAAAGTACCGACAAGACAAAAAACCAGCCCTCAAGTTGATAATTGGACCAAGCCTTCTGGTCAAATCATATCCACAGAAATATTTGTACAAATTAATAAGTTATTGAGAAATTTAAACCCCATTAAGCTATTTATGGTAAAAAAAAACATCTGTGAAAAAGTCTGTGTACAATTAAATGTTAAATATATCTAAACAATAATAAAATAAAATAAAATAAAGGTCTTGCCTTAAGTATTATAATAAAGAATGCAAAAAAGTCACGACTGGTTTCGATTAAAAATCATCATCGAGTGTAAAGAGCACACTTATGAGTATTAACCATTAAATATTAATATAATTACTTTATTTATTTATTTTCTATTTTTTAAATGTTAGAAGTCTAATCGACAAATTACGCAAGAAACAATTGAAATACTATACAATCATTACCCATCATTAAATGTTTTGTTTCTTTGGAAACACAGATTAATTACTAAAATTCATTAAATCTTGGTCGAAATTACATTCTATGTTTATCGAAATTGTTTTCTTTAAACAGATGTCTATTATTTATTTTCAATAACAATTTGGAATGTCTAATCTTGTGATTTCTATAGCTGTAATCAAAAGTAAACTTCATCAGTAAATTACGTAATGCAAAATATTGAATTTTTCTTCAAATAAACAAAAACTATTAACATAAATACAGCACTTAATTCTGATTAAATTTTTTTAAAACATTCTATTAAATAGGCACTTTAATATATTTTTAAAAATGACATACTTGACATACTAATATTATGCTTACTTTTAAAGATAAATATAATTTTTTTAAATAATAATTATCATTTATTTTGATAACTTTATTCTGACATTTTAACATTAAATATGAGAAAAATATCAATTCAGTTTGAATATTTAAATAAAGATCTTTTGCAAAAATCATTAATTTTAATTTCTTTTAGAGTTGAGAAAAATTATGTGAATTGTAATAAAAAGGGAGCTAATTGAAATTCACAACACGATTAATTTAAAATGGCTATTTTATACTAAATATTTTTGGCTACTAAATACACTAAAATAATGTCTTGAAACCATGTCAAATAACACATGTCATGTAAAATTGAAACTTGTGACTATTTCATTTGATATAAAAACAAATTTACTAAATCAAATGATTAAAAAATAAAAATCACTAAAACAAATAAACAAAATAAAATGTATATCGATAAATATTCAATAGATGAATAATGCTGTCGTAGACAAAATGACAGGAAAAAATATTTTTTAAGAGAAATATAAAATAAGTTATTTTTGTTTTAATAAAATACTGTTTTTACTGCAATTCATAAATGGAATTCTTACAGGTGGGAGTGGTTGTTTGGCCTATATTACAAGTGTTCAATTATACAATGATTCCAGAAAAAAATAGAATTCCATTTGTTAGTCTGTGTAGTCTGGCGTGGAGTTCGTTTTTAGCATATATGAACCATATTAACAAAAAGAAGGATAACACATCAGTTACTAAATGAAGAAAGCGAATCATTCCAATAAAAATTACAACCACAAAAACATTGTATAAATTTGTATATTATGTATATTTTTTCAAAAATAACTGTAATATAGCCAAAATGAAATAAATAACCAATCATTATCGGTTTTTTTTTTATTATTATTATTATATACTTATGGTTCTGAACACATTGAAACCGGTTTGTGCAGTACTTATGAGAACTCCGGTGATTTGTGAATGCCAATGAAGTTCTTTTATGTGTTCTTGTCCTTGATGAATAAACAAAAGTTGTGGTGGAATTTCCTATAAAAATATAATCGTAAATTAAATATATGCTTGGTTTATCAATTGAATTAATAATTTTATAAACAAATAATCAATGTGCAATAAGGAATAAACAAAGATTGGTAGCAATCTGTTCTAGTAACAATTTGTGATTAAGCTATTTTTAAAAAAATACAGGTTACTTGAGTTACATTAAAAAAATGTACGTCATGTTATATTATAGTTTTTAACATTACTATTTTAAACTATATTTACTCAATAATGTTTAATATTATAATATCCACAATAAAAACCACCATTTTATAGTCATGGACTTGAGATTAAATTACATACTTTAACATCATCAGTTTCATTGGTAGTATCTCTTTCAACTGCCAAGTCCCAAATAGCTATCTGATCGTCGTCACCAGCAGAAGCAAATACAGAACTATCATCTGGGTTCCATTCAACCGATGTAATAGCACTAGTATGGTGTTTGAATATAGCTAGTTCATTGCCTTTCTGGTTTAATCATGAAATAATAATTATTAGAATCACATTTTATGTTATATAAGGCAAATATAATATACTTTGAATTGTCTCAAGTCCCAAATCATAAGTTTACCGTCATCACCACCAGAAACAATTAATGGTTCTTTTTTATTCCAACTAATTACGTTAATATCACTATCGTGAGCATTAGCGACCGTCAACATATTTGCTTTATTTGGCGTCAATCGCGTGTCCCATATCCTAAGTCTACACAAAAAATTGAAATATTGAAATCAAATTATTGAATTATATAATATAATAAATGTTTTAATTACGATTTGTCCACAGAACAGGAAGCTAAAACATTGACTTCAGTCGGAGACCATTGTATGTCTTCTACAGATTCCTTGTGCCCGTTTAATGAATGCAAATTAACAACCCAACCACTTTCATTAGGTTTCCATGTGTGAATGTTTCCTTTGCAATCACCACTGGCCAAAAATCCTAATAAATATAAGACAATGAAATTAAATATGTCAATTGTATGGTAATCAAACCAAAATAATTATTACCTGGAGCCTTGGAAGACCAATCTAATGCAAAACCTTCATCCCTGTGTCCAGAGAAAGAATGTAAAGGTTTATGTTCGGACATAACCCTTTTCGGAGCAGTTTTACCAAATTTTTTCTTTTTTTCTTCATTTCCGATTTTACGATTTCTTTTGGCTTTTTCGACTTCTTTCAATCTACTGTTTAAATCATAAATATTAACTATTCCTCTTTCTGACCATACAGCTCCAAATACTTTATCATCAACTGAAGTGTTCTGAAATTAATAAATTAATTAATTCAAATTCAAATTTTGTTTGAGTTTTCATAAGCATGGTAAAATTACATTGCAATAGAATGTTACAGGTCCGAAATTAATTTGTCTGTTTTATTCAAAATGTTATGTTATATAACTATTTTGAAGGAGTCAAACAATATTCGATACAGGTTTAATCTTATTTTTTTAATAGAAATATCTTATGAATTATTACAATTAATAGTAATATCATATTACTTGCCATACAACGGATATATGCAATAAATTACATAAGCTATGCTACGAGTTTTTTTATTCAATTTACTCATATTGATAACTTACTCTAATTCTGTTAATAGTGCCGAAGTGAGGAATCGATGATAATTGTAACACAGGTTGGTCTTTTGATTCTTCATCACTGCTGTCAGTTTCAACATCTGAATCATTCGAAGAACTACTCTCATCATTACTTATGGCACTTAGATTGGATAACTAAAACAATTATTATTTCACAAAGTTCAACAGTAAAATTTATAACATCTAATGAGACGTTTATTTGTAAATACAAAAGACATATAACTAACCTTCATAACAATGACACAGTTGTCTTTTGGTAGTTCAGCTTGACTTCCAGCGACCAAATACATTGAGTGTGGGAAGTCACTGCGATTACTCCCCAAGTCATCAGCAATAACATCAAAACTCAAGCAGGGTAAACCTAATGATTAAGAAACAAATAAATAACATACACCGATATATATTTATATGTAAATTCAGTATTCTTGTTGTTTATGATCTGCTGTACATTTTTACATTTTACCCTGCTTATAATGTTTAGTGTTGCGTACAAAAATGTAAATCTCTACAACACATTAACACGTTAACTGCACATATTTACCTCCAGTACGCAAGTAATTTTTTTTTCATGGTTAATTTAGACATATTTTAATTATTCTTTTATAGGTAATATATATTTTATTATAATATATAATTTATTGATCAAAAATTTAGAAATATGTCACCACAATACTATATAAACACAACATTGGTATGAACAACGTGCACCTAATAATAATATTTCGATAATAAATTAATACACGGTCGAGTCTTAATGTCAGGTAGACCACAATAGAAAGAAAACTAAATTTTAGCAGATTGATAATTAATTACCAGCATCAATATCGTGTAACATGTGGTAAGCGGACGGATCGAATACCAATGATTCGTCTTCCTTCATCTGATGACCGGGCAGGTACACTTGCCGCGGTTCTTTTTTGGCGGAACCCGAGGATTCGCCTTCTTCATTTTCGTCTTCCTCTCCTGAGTCTCCTTCGCCATCGATGATCATTTCGCCCTCTTCATTTTGTTCAATGTCTGACATATTTAGAGACGTGAATTATTAATATTTTTTTAGAATAAAAATGTTGGTTTAACGAGAATGAAATTGTTGTCACTAAAGCCCACAATATTTCACAGCATAAACACGTGGTGGCAGCAGCACAAAACACTGTTTGGTTTACAAAGATAAATAAAATACATTAAAAAGTAAATAAGATAAGAGCTGATGCTGATAAAAATATCGTTTATACCTTCATGACTTACTTCATCGCAAGTTAGATACGGGATATTTTTTTATATAGTTACATTATGTTTAGTAGAAGTTAAAAATCTTAAATTTTAAATAAAACAAATCAACTGGTAGTGCCACCACTATATGTGACTTCTTCCTTCACATGTTCATACTTATATTCTATTAGCACATATTCTTATTGTACCTAAGGGTACAGATTATATATATCTTGAAAAAAAAAGAAAAAAAGATTATGTTTATTTCTATAATCATTGATTAAAATTATATTATTTAAATTATGGCTTTTATGCTATAAGTTATAATCCTATATAGAGTTTATGAATGTAACTACTTTGCTAGAAACAGTAGAAACCGATCTAATTCCATTATTACTGACAAATAATATTTGTATAGTATGGCTGACGTTAATGACTTATTAATTGTTTGTAATTAATAAAATGTGTTTATTTAAAACAAATAAAATACATTTAACCCATACTACCACATACAGTTCGAATAATAACTGTAACTGAGATGTCCAACAATGTTTTTCACAAGGTACAATGCCAAAGTTGGTGGTGGTAATTTAGATGATACACATGTCCGTTCATAGATAAATGAAACAGTGGTTATAATTATAAATTAATTTTAGCAGCTGTTAATTTGGTGTCAGTCGTAGTATTTTCTAGAGACTAGAAACCGGAATAACACATTTTAAAGGGTTCCTAGCAATTTTTTTCAATTACAAATTATTTGTGATGAATAGTTATATAGAATTGATAAGTTTAAACTAAAAAATTTAAATGTACCTATCGACAATATAAATAATTTCTATAGCAAATGTACAATACCTATAATTTTATTTTAAGAGGTTAGTTTCAAAATTACTTTTGAAAAAAAAAATCTTTTTTTATGAAAATTTATAGTTTAAAACAAAAAATGTATCGTGATTTACTGCCCCAAGTCCAATTTGTTTCTTATGGGGAGTAGCAAAAATATGGCCTAGGCGCACCAAGATGCTATACATCATAGAATTTCAGAATATTTACTTTAATTACATGAACATTTTTACTTGTAAGTTATTCCTCTGATCTTCACTACATTAGGATTGATTGTCATGCTTAAAGTAAATAATAATTTTACATGCGTTTCTTTATAATTATAACTTTTAGAGTGTGCGAATTTCCTTGCCATCTCAACTAAAATCAAACAACAGATAGTTGTAGTATACATTATGCCATTTAAAAATATCTAAGCGTTTAGTGGTGAATAGATAGTCTTTTTTGTAACTGTGGTATTACAGAATAACAAATTGCGTACGAGTAAAAATCTTATTATAATCACATTTAAAAAATATATAATTCAAATTATTATAATTTATCAGCTCTTACATTTACACTAAAAGACAATTACAAATGTCATCGAAAAAATCTATGGTCATGCTGTTATTTTCATTGAACTCGGTAATTTTCAATACTTTAAAAACGTTGCCTAAAATCCAAGCACATTCTTCGTTTAAATTTATTTGTCTGTTTTTGGTTAGCATATTTCTGATAAAACATCCATTGTTTTGTATTCCAGTAATTAATTCTTTTGCTGAATGATCACTATGATCTACTGCTACAATATTACCGAAAGTTCTTAAAATCGCTACTAAACATTTAATATCTATAATATCTCCATCTGTCTCTATGCAATGAAATAATCGTTTTATTAGATTTTCATCAAACAAAGTACAATCTTGACGACAGGAAATTTGATACACTATCCAAAATGATTCTTTCCATGAATTCAAACGTACAAAACACACATTAAGTAATTCAATAAGTTCTTCAATCCTAATAAAAAATATTTAATTAATAATATATATTTTTAATAACTAGTTATAAAATAATAATATCTTACTCTAAATGGTATATGTATGACTTGAGAAAAAGTTTTAAGGCATAAAAAGTGTTGAAAATGACCTCATCACAAGTTGAATTTTTCAAACATTCAATTAGAGTTCTAAAGTAATTTTGGTTTTGAAGCAGTTTACATGTATCTTCATCGGAGCCACTCAAATTCCCAAGAGTCCAAATTGACATACACTAGAAAACACAAACTTTAAAAATAATTATATTACATAATCTCACTATTAAGTTTTGAGGAACAGAAATATTATACAATTTTTAGTCAGAATTTCATATGTTCACATACATTATGTAAATGATTGATAAATAATGAACATTAAAATTTTGATTCAATTTAAATTGCTGAAATTATTAAATTTATAATCTTAAATTAAAATATAGCAGAATGTTTAATTAATTAATTTTTAAATTAATCTTAATTAAAATTAACAAAAAAAAGAAAATGAAGTTCAAAACAATGGGTTTATAAATTATTAATTCAAATGAAGTTTAGACCAATGTCAATGTTATTACTTTCAAGAATGTCTTCCTAAAAAAAAAAAAATATAAAAATCTGTGTGGTTTAAAATAGTTGGTTAAATAAACTGCTTAAAAAGAAAAATGTTATACTTTCTTACAAAAATTAATATATTTTAATAATAATCTTCAGTCGTATGAAAATAATTAACATTTTTAATAGACATGTTAATTTTTAAGTTACAAAAGAATTAAGTATGTTTATTATTATTCAATCCGTTATTAAAATGTATCCTAATTGTTTATAAATTGGTAAACAATAAATATGTGAGTTAAATCAATTAAAGATTCTTTATTAAAAGTCAAAAACTTTAAACTTATAATAATTGATTTGTTTTTAATGCAAATATTCATTCTTTCACTAATTTTAAACAGAAAAATGTAAGATAAACAATATGAAATTCTACTAATCAATATTGTTTAAATGAGACTAATTATAAAATACTGATGGCATTATTATAGTAAATTTTAAATAATTAAGAGTTATACACTTACTGACAAGTTAAAATTTAAATTATTAATGTAAATCATCAAGTACGGAGTTACTAATTTGGTCAATTTCATACACGTTTTATTATCGCCCAGTGCCAAGTTACAAAAACAATCAATTGCCGCCAATTGTATAGCTTCATCTTTACCTGAAATAGAAAAAAAAACATTAGTAGGTACTAGATTATCCTAATTATTAAATGTAAAATTTACTCGACACTAAATGAAGCAAAGAATCAACAGCTCCTTGAACTTGGTAAAACGACAAGAGGAATTCACTACCATTGAGTAGAGCATGTTTCAACAGTTTTAGATGTCTGATAGTAACTTTCTTTCTGCGTTTGATTTCTTGAGCTAAATTTTGCATGTCTTTAATAGTAAACACTTCATTTTCATCTCCTTCTTCCACTACAATGCCTCGTCTAGCGTTCAATAGGATTTGTTTATTTTGCTCGCGGTGAACATTTATATCGTAGCGAATCTTTTGTTTCACGCGAACGGTCGAAGTAGAATTACTAGAACTCATAGTGACATTTGTCTAAATATTATACCATCTATACAATGCAACGACGATAACACAAATTCTCTAATGTCAATATGAAATCATAAATCCATGTTTGTATTACGTAGAATATTATGTTCCATCAAATAAAACTATGAGCAAAAAAGAAATATATTGTGTGGTACGGACCGTTTATATTGTTTAGAGTATTTAGAGTATTTAGACATTGTTTCGCCAGTAAAAAAACCGTCACTATACACTCGACTACAGTATCACTATTACTTTTTACTCATTATCACTGTTATCACGAATTATTACAAAATAAATGTGATTCTCATAACATTATTTAATACATACATTTTTTACAGACTACGATATAGATAATTTTATCCGCATCGTTCGCAGAGATTGAAAAAAGAACTATTTCAGCGTTGCAAACGTCGAAACTTTCAATTTCGAATTATTATCGGCGTCGCCACAAACATGTCCTATCCAAATCGTGGACCGTATCAAATACTCATTATTATCACAGAATAAACGAGTGGTAACAACATTTGGTCAAAGATCACGACTTTAAACAACACGATACGATATCTGCTATCAAACCGAAACACGGCCCCGGCTTATCGTGGCATGATTTTGTTTTCGAACACGTTGCTCGGAATTTGGTTATTACTTAACAGTTGCACGTATTTGCTTGTCGAATTACAGTGTCTGTGTGGTCGTCAGTAGATCAACTATTCTGTATACATTCACCTCGCCAATCGCCGTCTCGTTAATTTCACTTTGAAAGTACGTGTTGTTCGCGTTCTAGATTTTACTCGACGCACGATTTCCCGTTACATTTATTAATCACGTTCAACTTTACAGGTGTATTTTCCGACGTCCGAAAGCAATATTGTTGTTTGACAATGGCACCGTCCGCCAAAGAAATTCGGGATCGATACATTAAGTTTTTCACCGACAAGAAGGGTCACGAGTATGTGTACTCCTCGTCTGTGGTTCCATTGGACGACCCCACGTTGTTGTTCGCCAACGCCGGAATGAATCAGTTCAAACCTATATTTTTAGGCACCGTTGATCCGTCGTCGGACATGGCCAAGTGGACGCGAGTCGTTAACACACAGAAATGTATTCGTGCTGGAGGAAAGCACAACGATCTTGACGACGTCGGTAAGGATGTGTATCATCACACATTTTTCGAAATGTTAGGCAACTGGTCATTCGGCGATTATTTTAAAACCGAAATATGCCAGTGGGCTTGGGAGTTCTTAACCCAAGAATTTCAACTATCGCCCGACCGCTTGTATGTGACATATTTCGGTGGTGACCCAAAGTCTGGTCTTGAACCGGATTTGGAATGTAAAAATATCTGGTTGAAATTGGGACTTCCAGAAAATCATATCATTCCTGGCAGTATGAAAGATAATTTTTGGGAAATGGGTGAAACTGGACCTTGTGGTCCTTGTTCAGAAATTCATTATGATCGTATCGGTAACCGGTTGGCTGCTGATTTAGTCAATCAAGACGATCCAGATGTTCTAGAAATTTGGAATCTTGTCTTCATGCAATTCAATCGAGAAAAAGACGGAAGTTTGAGAAATCTACCAAAAAAACATATTGATTGTGGAATGGGATTTGAACGTCTTGTCTCTGTCATACAAGATAAACGGTCAAATTATGACACTGATGTGTTTCAGCCGTTATTTGCTGCTATTCAAAACGGTACAAATGCTGCCCCTTATGAAGGTAAAGTAGGTGCCGAAGACGTTGATCAAAAAGACATGGCATACAGAGTTCTTGCTGACCATGCTCGTACATTAACAATTGCATTATCTGATGGAGGACGTCCTGATAACACTGGCCGAGGTTATGTATTGAGACGTATTCTTAGACGTGCTGTTCGTTATGCTACGGAAAAATTAAATGGTAAACCTGGATTTTTTGCTACTTTGGTCAATGTTGTTGTTGATTTACTTGGGGAAACATTCCCTGAAGTAACCAAAGATCCTCAACAAATAATAGAAATCATAAACGAAGAAGAAGAACAGTTTTTAAGAACATTGTCACGGGGTCGTAATCTTTTAAATAGAACAATTTTGAAATTAACTAACAAAGTTATACCCGGTGAAGTTGCTTGGAGATTGTATGATACTTATGGCTTTCCTGTAGATTTGACCCATTTAATGGTCGAAGAAAAAGGATTTAATATTGATATGGAAGCATATGAAGAAGCGAGAAAAAAAGCACAGATTATTAGTCAGAATAAGGCGGGTGGAAATAAAGAAGTCATCGCCTTAGATGTTCATGCTCTTGCTGATTTACAAGCAAAAGGTGTGTCAACGACTGACGATTCACCAAAGTATTGTTATAAAGCCATTTCTGATGGCCCAAACGCAGAATATGTTTTTGAAACTTGTACATCAACAGTTTTAAGTATTAGAATAATTAGTGAATTTGTTAATGAAGTAGGTGCATTACAAGAATGTGGAATTATTCTAGACAAAACTTGTTTTTATGCTGAACAGGGAGGTCAAATTTATGATGAAGGTTCTATGATCAAAGATGAAGATACTGAGTTTTATGTTAAAAATGTTCAAGTGCGTGCTGGCTATATTTTACATGTTGGAATTCTTGAAAGCGGTAGTTTAAAAGTCGGAGATCAAGTAGTTTTAAAAATTGATGAAAAAAGAAGGAGACTTGTGATGAATAATCACACTGCTACTCATACTTTAAATCATACTTTACGCGTGGTTTTGGGTGATAATTCAAACCAAAAAGGATCTTTGGTTGCTCCTGACAGATTACGTTTTGATTTCACTAACAAATCTGCAATGACTGTGGATCAAGTAGCCAAAGTAGAACAATTAACAAATGATGTAATTAATCAAAATGATCCAGTGTACGCTAAAGTTACTCCATTAAGTGATGCCAAAAATATAAAGGGTTTACGTGCCATGTTTGATGAAACTTACCCAGATCCGGTGCGGGTAGTTTCAGTCGGAGTATCAATAGAAAAACTGCTTTCAGATCCAGAGGGACCTGCAGGATTAAAAACTTCTGTTGAATTTTGTGGAGGCACTCATTTGCACAAAACCGGACATATGGAACGTTTTGCTATACTTACTGAAGAAGCAATAGCTAAGGGTATACGGAGAATTGTTGCATTAACTGGTCCAGAAGCAACAAAAGCATATATTAGAGCAGAAGAATTAAGAAAACATGTGATGAAATTAGATTCTAAAGATCCAAATTTATCTAAGGCTATAACTGATGCACAAGACAAGATTAGTAAGTCTGTGATACCATATTGGGTGAAAGAAGAGCTAAGAAGTGTTTTATCGGGTTTAAAAAAAGGTATTGCTGATGAAGAGCGAAAGCGTCAAGCTGCTATAGCCACTACTATTGCAGAATCAATAAAGGAAAAAATAAACTCTGAAGCTAATAGGTCAGTGTTTGTTTGTAAGCTTAATGTAGGATCTAATACTAAAGCAATTGATACAGCGTTGAAAACCTTGAAAACTGTTAAACCTGAAATCGCAGTTATGTTGATATCTGAAGATAAAGATTGCGGTAAAATATTTTGCCACTGTGCAGTTTCTAAAAACTTGAACAATAAGGGGCTCAAAGCAAATGAGTGGGTGACCAAAGTAGCAGCATCTATTAATGGCAAAGGAGGCGGAAAAGCTGATTCTGCTCAAGCGTCAGGAACAAACAGTCAGAGTGTTGACAGTCTATTGGAAATCGCAGAAGATTTTGCTTCCCTCTCACTCAATTAATGATTTTATAATGTGTATTTGTAAATTTCCGTATGTATTGAATAGTTTTATTTGCCATTGTTATATTTATAAATACTAATTTTTGCAAATATTTGAAGTGTAATTATTACAATAATAATTATATCTATTTTATATACATTTTCATTTCTATATTCTTGTACACCTGAATATTTTGAATTTGTATGTTTAAAAAGTGTTGAATGAATGTTGAAGTTAGTATGAAACTGTGCATTATTTATATTGTGTGTAAAACCAGTTGTGCTTTATTCCGTTGTCATCAACCAAAAAATATAATTTAAAAAAAAAACCAGAATGTTTACATTTTCTAAAGGCACACAAGGTACTAATATACATTTGAATTATTGATTAGTTTGTTATTATTATTACTATAACTAGACATATTAATATAAATTTTATCATTTGCAAGTAAATATTTCCACCGTAAATTAGCTTTTTTGTTTGATAATAAATCACCAAATTAATTACCTATGATTTCACAACTAATATTATAAATTTGTGTTCTTAGTGAAAACATATATTACAACAATATTGTAATGGAAAATAATTTATTAATTTATTATCAATGTCAGTAAATAACATATTAATTCAAAATATATACTGAAAACAATGTAGGAAAAAGTTAACAATTGTTCAAAGTAACACTGGGATTTATTTAAATTTCTATTAACATTTTTGTCTTGTCTGTATTATTCACATCGTTTGCAAATATTACAAATTAGGTTCATTTTTACAGTATTTAATACAACCTTACAACCAATTTAAAAATTATTTGAGTACACGGTAAACATGGTAAATATTCAAAAACTATCATTGTTAATTTGCCATTTCCTAGTGATTATTAATTAATTATTCTGTTTGAATTCCCATTTATGATAACCAGATAAAAATGTTAAAAATATTTTATGGACTAGGACGTTTTATTTGTTTATCATACTTGTATGATAAACATGTTGGTTGAAAATTAATCTAGTCAAATTGAAGTTTGATATTTAATTAAGACTCAGTATTACCAAACATTTTATTTTGAAATTGTATTGCATAGTCCACTATGTCCTTATCTAGTGATTATTTGAAAAAACAATTAATTAATAATATTTCTATTTATGTTTTGTTGAAAGCAATTAAGTTAAACTGAATATAACCATGGTGCAATATTGTTATAATATGTTATAATCATGATATTATGAAAGTATAAAACTAAGTTGTTAAACTACAGTCAGTATTTACAATTATAAATATTATTGTATTCATTGTAAAAGGATTTAATCGAATTACAACTGTTTGTTTTAACATTTAACTGTTTAAATTATGTCATTGAGTCAAAGAACATTTTAATGTTATCAAACATATTTTATAATTTTAAAGACAATGTAGGAAATCATGGACTGTGATGTATCTAGTATCTAACTGCAAAGCTACTCATCGCTGTATGTTTGTCTATGGTTTGCTAATGAATTGTATTTTCTTACTGTTTATCTTTATCTATTTACAAGACAATAGATTGTTGCAAAGGGAAATAAAAATATTTTACACATCAGAGGATTTATTTAAATACATAATGGATGTACGGTGTATATTTATTTTGTAGGCATACGCTTGAGTAATACTCTTCACAATGTTAAAAATCGCGTTCCTAATTCTCATTATCTATATATATATATGGCTGGCAGAGTGGCAGACAACAAGTTCGTGTTTAATAGGAAAATCTGTGGACATAATTATTATACTTGCGAAATACAATATAGGTAGAGATTTTCAATTATTGTTTTCGTTTCTGTTGGCCATTGTTGGCCTTTCTGAAAGTTTTTATTTTTAAGTCCAGCCAAAGAAATTCTCAAAATAGCATTTTTCTCGAAGAAAAACTATCAAAACGGCGGCGGTTGTATAGTCGCCACAACATCAGACGCGTATATTTTTTATCCCGCCAGAAATTTAAATTTCTAAAAGAATACTGTGGCAGCAAATCTTGTGAGAAACTTGGCAACAGCGATCTTGGTCTCGCGGTGACCTTGGTTCTGTGACTATGTGGTTTACGATTTGGTCGTCGTCTGTCAAGTCCGGTGCATACTTACCTCGGTATACGGGCTGGTACTCGACGATTATTTTATTTTTTTTCTTCCGCGACCGTTGCCGCAGGCCGTTCAGTCTTTCGCCGATGTCGTCGTCGTGTAATGGTGCCGCGTTGTTTTCGTCGTTAGTTAATCGTTTAAACGATCGTCAGCACGCGAACATTTTTCTTTCGATCGACTGTCACCGAGTTCGAGGTCGTCGTGAACGAAATAAAATCGTACGTGGGAGAAGTGCTCGAAATGTCGAAAACAGCGGCGTAGATCAAACGTGAAATTGGGCCGAGATGGAAAAGATGGCGGACGTCCCGTGAGTACCTATACATTAAGTGGTTAAAGTGGGAAATATTTTGAGGGGCGGGGGGACTGCGCATGCTCCCGACAGTTCGATGATAGTTTGACCGTGTGTTGGAACAAACCTAATAGTAATAACACCGATCATTGTGTTTGCGTGAAATCGCAATAAGTGAACGTTCACGTAATCGTCAGTGCAGTATTGCGTGGGCGACATGGCCAATGAATGCCCAGCTGTTCGCGCCGCCCGACCAATAACAGCCGGAGCAGCGCGCGCGCAACCCAACCGATCGAGTGACGCTCGAAAGATCTGTAGAGCGATCAGTCTGTAGTGTCGACAGCGGTTCAGAAAGTTCTGCTCGGTTTTAACATCGCGGTTTTTATTTTTCTCATCCGTGTAATAGTGAATTAATGTCGTCAATTGTTTTTGTTTATCTCATCGACGAATAATCAAAATTTTAATCGTGACTTTTGATTTTTTTTCTTTTAATTTTTTTCATCAAGTGACTTTTGTACTCGTTACCACTTACTTTATTTTACAAGCCAATACGAACACCGAACTTCAACAGCAACCCACCGACAGTCGGTAAGTAGTACTGATTATATTTATTTACACTCTATAGATGGGTGTAATTTTAATTTTGCAGATACTTAATAAAATACTAAAACTTATCAGCTCACCTTATATATTATATAGGTATATATTTAGTGGCGGCTCGTGGGTGTTGATAAAGCGAGTGCGACCATTTATTTTTGATATGATTATTGTATTATTGTTGTGACATAAACATATACTGCTAGCATACGATAGCGGTTTAAATTTAAAAGTAAACGTCAATCGACAATAATTCTTGAAAATCCTTATCTCAAAATCGGAAACCGTTGCCTATACGCGGGTAGACTGTTCAGTGTTCAGATTAGTTGGAAAACAAATTATCATTGATATTTATGTTTGGACGACGCTGTGTGTCGTCCATACGCTTGGGGAAAATCGCAGCTTAATTGCATCTGCATGCACACGTTCGCGCGCACGTTTGCACGACAACATAATATTATTTTATTTTCCAATATTTTCCATAATAATGGGGAATAAAAATGTTTTAAATTTGATAACTGAAAATAAAAACAGACTCTAAACCTTTAGAAAGTTGAAAAAACCACTATATTTATCGTCGTTTAAAACGTTAAAAATCAATAATTGTAGTGGTAATCAAAAGTCAATATAAAATCCTAAATATTAATATTGTTCGAGTACATTTAATTTTAAAGAGAAAAATACAAAGCAAAATAAATAAAAATATATAATGTCAATACTCATAATAATAACAAAGAAATATATAAAATCATTTTCAAAAAACTATTAAATATTTTCTGTTTAATTTTCTGATTCGCAGCTAGACCTAGGTCCTATGTTCTCAGTGGTAGTTTTTTTTGTTTTATTTAGAAACATTTAAATTGGATGATTACGGAAACGATTTATGAAAAATGTGGGTATTATCAACCTACATTTCTAAAATAAGAACTAGTTTGAAAAATATATTACAATGATCAATTTATTCCTTTTTTTCTTATTAAATATCAAAGATGAAAATTATACCCACATTCTACATCATAATATATTATAAAATAAATAGATAATAATTAAAATATTTTAACCATTTTTTAATGGTAACCGTTGTCTTGATTCTGTGGTAGATATTGGGGTTTTTCTGCTGTAATAAAGTTACTACGGCCATTACAGGTTGTTAAATACATTTAATGATTTAATGAACAATATTTTAATCAGTGTTTTTGTGTGTATGTGTATTTTTTTAAACATATTTGAAAGTTTTCCTGACTTAATTATCTAAACTTAGTGCTATATACATCTATATAATACATAATAGTATTTTACAGTTGGGCATCTAATACATAGGTACCATACAAAATATATAAAAGTACTTTTAAATAAGTTAAATATTTTTAATGTTTATAAAATCAAATTATATTTTATAATAAAATTAAACATTCAGACTAACTATCTAAAAATTACTTTTATAATATCATTAATCACGTTAAAATTATAAATAATTATGTCTATTTTTATTACTTGAAGTGGGTAACATTAATTTTTAACATCATAATATCGGTATACCTATCTATATAATTTTAGGAACTTCTTTTTATATATAAATCAGGTATTCTGAAATAATTATTACACTTTTAAAATAAAATCAATTATAATACCTTTATGAATATTACTTATCTGAATTAAAATCTAATATGTAAAAAAAAATCTTATAATATGTTAAATACTTACTCTAAAATTATAGGTAATCTTGTATAAGTGTATTATATTGTAAAAATGTCGATTCGATAAAATATTATTAATATTTTTCATAATGTACAATACATTCTTACCTCTTAATTTTATAAATACATTTTTATTCATCTATTTTTCACGATTATGAAATAATCATCATTTTTAATTGAAATAATTAATTATTGATTTGAAGATAGATATCTCCCAAATTTTTGGTAACATTTATTTAACTATGTACCTATCTCTATTCTTGAAAATTCATACACACAATATAATATAATAATAATATTTAGTTATTTGCTTTTGACGGTTCAACACACGTGGTAGTTTTGTATTGAAATGACATAATATAGGTATACAATAGTTGAGTTTTAAGTAAAAACTTTTAACTGGTTATTCAGATTTTATAGAGTTTAAACCGTATTATACCTGCTATTGCACTAACTGTTAATTTTATGCATATATGCTCTCATTTATTAAATGTAAGTTATATGATATATTGCCATTAATTAATATTTGTTATATGAAATTAATATAAACTCTGTATTGACTTTTAATATTGATAATATTTAAACAACGAAAACGCATTTATTATTTATTTTTTTAACACATCTAATAGAGTAAACGAAACATAGTAAATTGCCGGCCCGTGATTTTATTGTAGGTTTATTATAAACTTATTATCAACAAATCGAAACTTAAATGGAATAGGTACATCAATTATATTATTATATAACACTTATTATATGTTATTTTTAAATGTTTTTCCATTTTTTTTAAAATCAATTATTTTCTTAAGATAGACGTAGGATGAATTTTATTTATTTATGTTATTACTTATGGTATTATACCATTATTATTATTATTATGTCTATTGCATCATCATATGAGTCCACCAAAACGATTAATAACACTATGTTTGTGAATAGATTTTTATTTAAAATTTTATTAGATGTTCCGTCATCCGAAAAGAAAAGATGTTTTTTTCAACTTTCAAACGAAAATTTTTAAATAATTTAAATTGTAATTATTACAATAAAAAACGTATATCTCATTAAAATTTCTTATAAAGCGGATACACAATATACAAACTGATAGTTTATTAATAAAATATTTGTTTTCGTTTACTCGAAAGACGTGGTTCACTGTTAATTGTCAAATGGATTAAGCTGTCATTTATTGATAATTCTTTAGCGTTTGGTTAGCATATTATAGTATTCATAGGCGTGCACGACTTTTTCTTAGAGAATGCCGGCATTTTTAAAAATAACTGTAGTTATAAAAAAATAACTCACTAATTTAAAAAAGGCAAACAAATCATAATTTTTTTTCTGAATTAATTTGTATACGATATTAATATATCATATAAAAAGACATTACTAATAAATAATAATTAATATTTAAATAAAAATTAAATTTTATTTAAATTTCAAGTTTTAATCTTCGGTCCAAAATTTATTGTAAATTTGTAAATTTATAAATTACTTTTTTGAGATTAAACGGTGAAGTTTATTTTTACTGTATAAAATAAATATCACCAGGTATCGTTTTTAATCCCAAGGTCACTAAATAAACCGTTTTATAAGAAAAAAGGTTAAAATGATTTCTAATTGATACGAATAATAATGATTAAACGCCACAGGGGATGTCATGGCATTACCGGCATCTCCTTTACACACGCCTATGACGGCAATGGGCAACTTACGATGCTATACGAATATTTAACAAAATACAAACTTAACACACTTGGTACCCTGTTTTTCATAAAAATAATTATCCTTCGATAAACCTATGATTAATTAGATATCAGTTTTCCACACAATACTATAATACAATAATAAATTAATGTTGGCTTTAACGTGATCGATATACCGTTGTTTTGGTTCTCGACATCGGACGTGGATCCTAGAAACAATAATAATATATTCGTTAATAATTGATATTACCCATATGAGAATCATGATTAAATTGCTTTATGAGGGATTGAACACAAATAAATAATTTAAGTAGATGTCTATACCATGTATTGTACCAGTTTATCGTATGTACCTGTAATTTGTTGCAGACCAGTATTCGAAGCCGTAGCAAATGTTTGATAATTATTGTTCCAATTTTTCCCTGGTAGCTCTATTACGATTGAAAATTTGTAGGCACAGAGATTTGTAAATAGTATAATTAATATTTTTACACTTACTGTAAACTTTTATTGTTCCGTCTGTTGCGCCCAGTGAGTTTTTCGAAACGCAATGATAAGTGCCGAAATGTTCTTCTTTCACTCGATTGATAGTTAGTCTCATTTCTATTTTGTAAGTAGATTCTTTAAACGTCGTATCGTAATTATCTCCTAGAATTAATCAAACAAAGTTTACGTGGTTCGGATATTTATGTATGTAAATCAATTCTCGCCTGTGATGTCACTTAAATATATAATAACAGAATCTAATGCGTATACCCTGGGTAAGTAGGTTTCCGTTTTCCGACGACCAATAATTTATCGACTTAGGAAACGCTTCAACGTGGCATTCAATCGACAGTCGGTCTCCTTCAAAGGCGCCGACCAGTTGATTTTGAATCCAAACCATAGGGGCAACTTAAAAATAGCACAGACAATTTAAACAATATTATTATTAATATTCGAGTACCTACAATAACCGGTAATTTAAACATAATATTATATTTATAACATTTATGTCAAAAACATACAGTGGACAATTAATGTAATACGCTTGCTGACAGTCGGGGGTACACCATTGGAAGCAATGCACAAATACGAGCCCATGTGCTGCCTCGTGACTCGGTGAAAGGTTAAAGTCGGGCTATCCACAACAGCAACTGAAATTAAAATATGATATTCAAGACTCGGATGAGATACAAGTGACGGGTAATTGATATTGTTGAATTGTTGTTATACATTTGAAATTAACGTTTCATCAAAAAAAACGATTTTGAATGAACGATGGATAAGGCTCTATTTTTATTTTCTATATAGTTAATAACATTAATATAAGTGATTTATTTTTTCATTTAAATTATCAATTTCGTCAACATTTGATTTTTTAACGCTCATAAAAAAAAACCAATATTACTCTCTACATTTTAAGCGAAATTGACGCAATTTTAAATATTTTTCAAATATCCAAAATAGACGTATGGAATTTATGACTTAAACATAATTTTGAATAAGGTTTTTGAAATGTATAGCTCCCCCCCTCCCCTATAAATCCCCGAAGCTGCTCCTGATATCGCCATATATTATTATAATAATTGTTACTTGCTCTTAAATAAGTAATTAATCCAGTATTTATGACACGACTATTTATTTTAATTTCATACTCTTTGTATGTATTCGCATTTATAGTAGGTATTATATTTTTATTAATGGGAATTGTTCGTATTTAAATGACATTGCAGTATAACATAAAATCAATGTTTTTATTACCCTATTTTATTGCTTTATGAAACTCAAAGTTTTGATTGAAAATTAATTTGTATTCTTCCGATATTTAAACGTTGACAGCATTTCAATAAAAATAAAATATTGATTAAAGGGTTATTATTTTATAATAGGTATTTAATAATATGTGACATTATTCAGTATAGGTTTAATTTTTGTTTGTCCATTAGTCAAAGTAAATATGCAAATATAATATAGACATTTTATTGTATTTATGATAAGCTGACAATCAGATAAATTTAATTTTGAATTATATCGACACTTTTAAGCCAGGTATAAAGATAATAACACCAATAAAAAATATTTAAATTTAAATTCTCGCCATAATAATATACGGTTTGAAAATGGCGTTGGATTGTTTGATTTGACGTGTAGAGCCTACGAGTTTTTATGGGCAATTTAATATTCTTCGTTGGAAAAGTGATACAATTGATGTATTCTGAGGTATGGAAATCAAATATTCATGATTTACGTCGAACTCGTATTATATTGAACGTATTATGGCATGTACTATAGGAATGTGAAAAAACAAACAAAATTGTTTACAAATAATTATGGAATGGTTGTTTTTAAATATCATTATGCCAATTGATTACCCACGTGTGTTTGATAATAAAGGGTGTCATTTCTTATATCCGTTTAAATTAGACCAGCTTGGAAAGAAATTCACAGAAGTGACACGATATATTGTGTATTATTTTGTCACTAAATACAGGGTGTATATCACATCATATAAAAGTATATATAATAAAATAGTAAAATTTATTTTAATTTTTAAAAATACGAATTTTACAGTTCAAAGAATAGACGAAAATGTCTGGGATGCAAATGATATAGATATCTTTTACTATGAAATTCAGAGTCTGAATATCGCAATGATGCTAGAATTTATGTCGGAAAAGAATTTTAGTATAAATTATAAGGGTTAAAATATGATATAAAAGTAAAAGAATATAATTTCGTGTCAACTATTTAGATTATATTTGAATAATATTTTTTCAAATTATATAAGTTTTTAAATTAGTTAAATTTCTAATCCTATAATAAGTTTCTCATCAACTAGATAATTCAATCACGTTAAGTTTTTAAATTTAAGAGGTTTTTGAATGACCCAATAGTATTAAACGGTTTCGAAAATATGTCAAAGAATTACGAAAGGGTAAAATTTATGACCTTCTCGATTTTTATTAAAATCGATTTTGATTGTTTAGTTCTGGTTCAGAAAAAAATAATTCTAAAGACTTGAAATTTTCAACGATAATTTATTTTAGACTTTAATGGTAAATATTATACTGATATGGTATAATATTTCATAAGATCTGTGATTTAAACTATTAAAACCAGAATTATTATTAAAACCTTTGTGTGGTTCCCGATATCAATGGGTGTAACTAGAACATTTGTTTTTGACGAAACTCTGCTTTATATATATACACTTGATATTTCAACCATGTGCATTACATATTTATTACGATTTAAAAATAATACATTTTTCAATAAATCATTTTTTAGTTGATGTTTCATAGTAAGTCGTATTATTTACCAGTTAAAGCATTAGAAATGACGATGTTATGGTTGTCTTCTCTTCGCCATGTTATCGTCGGATTTGGGTACCCAGTAGCTGCACATTGTAATGTTACGTTACTTCCTTCGTGTATGACCATGTCTGAACTAGTCGGGTAGTCTAAAATATCCGGTGGCACTAAAATAGTCGAACAAAAATATATGTGAGTAAATTAAATATTAAAACCAAACCGAGCTTATTATATAATATTTATACAACGTATAATATTTAATAATACAATTATAAAATACTATGCATAGATTTGTTTACTACTAAAACAATTTAACTTGTTAAAAGAATATGATTTGTTGATTCGATATATTATTGGGAAGTATTGTATTATTATTTTGGTCTGTTGAAACTTCGTTACAGTTTCGAATTAATAAATAAACAACTCGTGAAAAGCGACGACTCGCAGATATAACAACCGAGGGGAAAAGTAGTTAGGCATATACGAGTACATATAATTTAAAGAAAATCGAATAATTAACACGCGCAGAATTGGTCCTGGGAATTACCTTTGGGCTGTATCTATAGTAACTTTGGATTTTAAACGAAAAAGTATTAAGTAAACATGTTTCATATACAACCGTGTCATTGTAGGTATACATAAATACATAATAATATCACTCATATAATGACGAGATGTTTTGCGTGTGAATTTAAATAATATGGGAATAAT
Organism: Drepanosiphum platanoidis; assembly: GCA_948098885.1. Taxonomy (NCBI): domain Eukaryota; kingdom Metazoa; phylum Arthropoda; class Insecta; order Hemiptera; family Aphididae; genus Drepanosiphum; species Drepanosiphum platanoidis. The sequence goes on from OX402531.1 coordinate 12,026,376, forward strand.
GCCGCGGTCGGATTTTGGGAGTACAATATTTTAGTAATGCGAAAAGGTAAAAAGTTTAATCTTCCCATGTTCTACCGTTATGAGTATCATTATCTATGATTAGTATAAGGCATGGATAAACGTGGTTCTAGTAGTAAATGTTGGCTGAGGTGACAAATTGTAATTGACCATTGTAAACATTAATGTTCCCTCGTTCTTTGGTACCAACTTGTACGATTTCCTTCACTAATCGCGAACAAGCTTTAAATTTAACGTTACTTTATTTTTACGAAACAATGTCGTGTAAATTATCTTTCATACATATGTAATTTTATTCATAAACGAGTATTCTTGTCTAATTATAATTTGAAATTTTCTTTAATTTAATTGTTATTTAATTTTTTAAATTTGGCCATTATAATGCGTCTTTAACACGCTTACTGTTCATATCCATGTTATTCAAAAGACTTAAATCGGTTAAATTTATAATAAAAAATGATTGTATAATCTCATCGCGGTCGGGTGCAGGAGGACTATCACATTAACTGTACCAGTCACATTAAAAATGTATTTGTTAACATAGCCAACATATAGAAATAATGTAGTGCATGACATGTCGGCGTATTATATTGAGTTTAGAGATTAAAAATAATTTCTAATTTCATGTGATGGCTTAGATTTCTATGGAAAAATAGCATTTTAACACTAAAACGTACGAGTTTCCCCTCCCCCTTACTGTGAAGCTTTTTGAAATTCTCCATAATCGTTAGTACTTGTTATTATATTTTTGTTTTATGTTAACAAGAACGATTAAAATTGTCCATCCACGTAGATAATCAAACAGATCAATATTAAACACCGTATGGAATCTTACCGACTACGTCGAGGTAAGCGATTTGATTCTTCATGGGATCCGTGTTTATCTGACACATGTAAAACCCGCGGTCGGACGGCCGTACGTTCCTGATGTGTAGCCTCCACACCCGGTGGTCCGTGTGCGTTACCTCCATCCGGTCGTTCTTCGTCACCACTAGGGTCTGTATGGAAAGTATGGTCTGTGTGTCCACTCTCAGCCACGCGACCTGCAGGACGAAAAAGCACACACAAAGCTCGGAATCAGTATACGTACGTCATGTTGCGACCGTAACATTTCGCGTGCGAAATTTTTATTGCACGTGACCGTATGTATTTATTATTATTATTATTATTATTATGCACAAATATTATATAAATATTAAATACACGTTGCACCGTAACAGTGTAAACTTGGCCGTTGCGCCGCCGCCGCCGGGTGTATCAACAGCTATTATGTTATACGCGAGCGTGAAATAATTATTATATTGCCGCACGCGAAACTCGCACATAAACATAAAGCGGGTACGTCGTAGGTATTATATTATAATGATATATTATAGTACTGTATTGCATTTCAATTGACACAGTCCGCACCACACGTATCGTCCAAGGAAGCGTAATTAGCTATTCGTCAAATGTCAATAATACATAACATTAGCGCGTGTCCCTATTTTGATAATGATCACACGTATTAACCCGGACGAATATTTTGCGAATTTCGGCGAAAAAATTTCGAGGCGATGAGTTAATGGGTCGGATGCCGTAACTATAGTCATTGCGGGGGAATGGTGCGCAAATTTTGTTACATGGTACAATTTTTTCATTAAAATGTATGGTAAATTTTGAGTTCTCGGAAGAACCGACGACGCGTGACTAATTTTTTCTAATGTCAATTGCAATTTTAATAGCCGATAGGTCCTCGACTTCATAACTATACTTTAATCATTTTAGTCATATCTCTGGCCGTTCATCCAAATAAATATCAAATAAGACACCATAATATGGCAACAAATTAAGATTAAGAAATTTAGATTGTAAATAATGAGAATTTTCTGGCTTTTACATTTTTCCATTCTCGTTAATGTTTCTTTTCTTTTTAATGTCTACTCCCGCATTGATTTACTTATACGGCTATAAAGAACATTTGAGAAGCATTAATATCGGAGTCAAAATCAGTTTTTGTGGCTAGGGTCCGGTATGGTCTTCTGTAATAATGTACGTCTTGCACATCCACGAGTTGCGGCACTGCCAATTATATGTTGTACCTCTGGTGTCGTCATTTTTTCCCCACGACTTCCGAGTGACCTGCGAGTCCTTTAATCCTTATATCGTCAGATTGTAAATCGTTATCGTTATTGGTACGCGCATGAACGTGGTTATAATATTATCTCGAAAAAAAATCTATACGGTTAGATTATATCCATATATGTACTTCTTTTAATTTTTAATGTAAGACATCGCAGGTGCAATGTAATTATTTTTTTATTTTTTACGTTATGAATTAAGATTCCGTCAATATATTTTTTACACCATCGTTTTATTTTTTAGCGATCATTACAAATCATTTCAGTCTTGGAATTCTTTTAAGGAATATGTTACAGAAATTGTCAGCTTGACGTGGTTGCACCGAGTAATTTCATTAGCGTTTCGAGTACCGTGCGCTCAAGTATGTCGTATGCATAAATCATATCAATTTATTTATTCGCATTTACTGACATTAATTGTAATTATTTTTCATATTCATTTCTTCGAAAAATATAATGAGCTCTGCTGAACAGGCTCGTGTGGGGCAAAATTATAAGTACCTGTTATAGGAATTCGAATGAAAAATACTCTTCTTTCGGTAGATATGCTTCAATTTAGCTATTCAATAACGAAATTCGATTAATGTTATATCAATGAATTAAAAAAAGCGAAACATTTATTTTACATTTTTTTTTTTTAGACATTTTGTAATTTTAAGGGCAGTTTTATACACTTTACAAATTTCAAAGTATATCTAACAAGTATATAAACTTTTAAAAAAGTTAACATATAATCGGGTGTATTTCGTTTTTAAAATAATTGTTCCGTTAAAAAAGACTTTCGAATACTTAGGAGAATCAAGCACGTTATTCGTCCATAATATTTGAATACGGTTTTTTTTTTCGCAAACTATAAATCGTTCTTTACGATAACACGTTTTTAATGCACTTTTTAAAAATTTGCATTACAATGGATTAGTTTTATTATTTTTAGAGCATCAAAATTTTCGCCCTTTTATTACTGTCGAGACACACCTGTTCTATATTCCCATTCGACTATGCCATATTTCAATGTTTTCGCGTAAGACACCAGGGAACCGACAATTTTAAAATTAAAGATCTTAGAGTAATTTTTGGGACAGCGCGATAGGGGTCACTCGGGTAATTAGGCGTGTTAGAATTTATATATACCCACGCTAAGTCCCGCGAGTACAATAGATAGTGGTTTGCGTGAATACGGCCATCTCCCCTATTATTATTTTCCGCAAACTCTCCACTTTTCACCCCCTCGAAAAAAAAAAAAAACGAAAAATACGTATAAAAACAGTGGACACTCACACACACACACAAGTCCCAGTAAAATGGAATATTATAAACTATGCAGAGCTATTCGTGCGCGTCTCCCGCAGGATTTATACACGAATAGCGACAACAATGCGTGTGATTTAGTGGAGCCCGATAGAATTGAAATCGCGTATTAACGACCAATTAAGTATGATACGATAATTTAATGATAAATAATAAAAACACAAAAACGTCCTCCTAATGGGGAGGGGGAAAAAATAGGCTGTGACATTTGCCGCCGTTCGATTGACATTTTCTGCGTCCAAAATGTCACGAGGCGTCTACAACAATGGGTAGAGTGGACTTTCTTGAGATCGTGGCAGGGCGGGCGGCTAATTGCTCTAATGTTTGGTGGTTACGTTCAAGTTTCTTCGCACCTACCGACATGAAACCGAATGTGTGTAAGAAGGTATGTGTGTGTGTGTGTGTGTGTATGTGATTGTGATTTTAGCATTTAAGATAAAGGATGAAAAAGGAAATTGAGTAATTATAGTTCAAATTCAATAACATTCTGTATCTGTAAAGAGTTTTAAAAATAAAAATCTATCAATTTTTATGAAACCTATGAAACGAGACTATCGAGGATGGAAAATGTATAATTTTAATGTAATTTCAACATTAAAAATATCGAAATACGAAAAAACATCTGATGTTTTCCGATTTGAACGAGTTATACAGTAGAATTATTTATTACAGTAATACACACACTACATGACGTGATAGTCGTTTGGGGTACGTTTGCAGGTGGTTTACACGGTAATTGAGTTTAAACTGTCATATTACCATTCGTTTGCTTTATTTTAAGGGTGGGCCTGGATGAATTGAAAATGTACCTTTGTGTTTGTAAAGTTTGTCTTGTAAAAAAAATTCAAGAGGTTAAAATGGTATATAGATATAAAACAATAATCAAGAAATAAAAGTTATTGTTAACAATAGACAATAATAAATGTAAAAACTTAAGTCATTAATTATTATTCTTTAACACTATAGGCTGCCGTTATCGAACAAACCAGAATCAAAACAATAATCTTTAAAGCGTATATGTATTTGTTATCAAGTATCCGAATGAAAAAAAAGACCAGCATTCACTAGTATCAGGTAGTTTATGATAATTATTATTTTAATAATTAAATTTATTTTTAATTGACAAAAAGATTATAAAAAACAGTAATTACACAAATATAGATGCACACGACGCATTAAATTTTCCAAGCTATTTTCACTAAATATTTGTGAGTCGTAACCACGAGTTTTCATTCTTAAATGTGTTTAAAAATCCATTTTAAAATGATCATAATTACAAATTATTATCTTAACACTTGGAAGTAAAATGTATTAATAAATTACGAGATATTTTGGGGAAAATCGGCACGAAAAATTAAATTTTATCTAAAATTTCTGAAACGCTTTACGATAAAGTGAAATATGACTGACCATTGAACGCAGATTGTTATGAAACGCACATAATTATAAAGCTCTTATATTGTTTGAAAAAAATAAAAAGCATCCAAATTTATAACAAAACCATCATGAATTAATTATCTACCGTATTCATATAATTAAAATAAAAAAACAATTAAAGACTTGAAATTTCAATCGAGTATTTATATTTGCACATTTTATAAACTTTTTAAGCTTTAAAAGTTTTTAAGAGAAATTAAATTGCAAGTTTGAAATGTTTTTCTCCGAGATTGAAAAAAAAAATAAACACTTAAATAATTCGGCATAAAAGACTTTTTGGAATTCGGTATTGATATAACTTTCGGTTTTATTCTTAATATGTTATATATAATATATAGTATGATGACGCGCCGCTTGCTTTAGCGGTCCGTTTTAAATAGTAACGCATATTCTATAGCGCGTGCTCAAATATCGACTCGGTTACACACTTATTAACTATTGGTAAGCGTTAAATAATTATTTCGTTCAATTGTAATATCATTTTTAAAAAAAATAAATACGTAAGCAGAGAAACTTTTCAAATAATAAAACGATCGATGTCTATCGTAATTTTTTCGAACAATAAATTTAGATTCTATACACCATTATGATTACTATAGTTGCTACCAATTTCAAACGATAAAATATTTAATTTTGACCCTCCAAATCAAACAATATACAAAGGTACATGTTTATACACATACATTAATATACATACAATAATATTTGGTCTCTACGGGGCTCTTCCCATTTATCATTGAAATACAAATATTTAATTCAATATGGATCTCTCTATGTTTACACTTCGTTGTTCTCGTTTTCTATATATGTTATTATATTTTGTCAATCAAAGCTACGCCCTCTCCGTAATCCTGTTCGTAATAATTTTCGACCCTTTTAAATGACTACCCGTGAATGTTTGTTGGCGGAGCAGCAGCTCATTTACGGTGTTATTATTATTATTATTTTTTTTATTTTCATACAAATGTCTTTATTACAGGAAATAATTAAACATTGCACTTAAACTTATGTGGTAATGATAGTACTGAAATAAAGCTCGGCTTTTATATTTCCTTAAAATTTGTGACCCTAGATAAAAGATAGAGTTTTCCACTGAAACCGCAATTGAATGAGTAAAAATCGCATTATGTCTTACACAATTATACGCAATGATATTCGATAACATTGAGATATAACGCGTTTTAAAATATCACAGCATAAGTACGAAAAATACGTTTCAAACTCGAAACAATATTTCATGTTTTATTAGCATCATATACATGTACAAAACGTACCCATAAACATACCTCGATGAAGTAAAACATGGCCATTAAAAAAAAAGAAAAGAATTAATTAGAAGTCTTTGAGACATTAAAAACATTGGTATATTTAATAATTATTTTAATTATTTAGTGGGATGTTGCGACTATTGATGCCCGGACTCATACGTTTTGAAAATCAGATTACCAAGTATATGCACTCGTATGTAGATCTAACTAATTGAAAATACCGAATTATCTAGTTGTACACAGTAAACCATATTCGATATTTGCCATTCGGTGCCTAATATTTGGCATTATTCGGTGCATGATGTTTGCCCAAGCATAATAATAAAATATGAATAAGACCATTTCATGAAAATCACTTGCGTTTCGGTGTAATTAACTAATTAATATAAAACATAAATAACATAAAACGTAAATAATGCTATGATAAATCCGGTCAGAATAAAAAATATTGTTTTCGATAGTAATTAACACGTTCGGAATATTTTAACATAACATTAAGTGGTTTGTAGTTAAAAATGTAACAATCATCTGATTTCATCTGTCCGTCATCACACTTGACTGGATTAGAAAGTGACGTTTCAATTTCATAAGGGCGGGTATTTAAAAACATATAAAAAGAAAACTTTTTAAAATCGACAAATTAATAATAGTTATGAAAATATTCAAGTAATTACGAATGACTGAATAATAAAATATGCCTACCCTAATATTATTATATCCGGTAGGAATTTAAATAACATAATTTGTGTATACATTACGTGTTATTATTTTATAACAGTTATTAGTTTCGAGGATGCGTTTGAATATTCGTACGTATTGCGAAAAAATAAATTTCCATAGCTTTTTTTTTTCCACTTTCATCCCAAAGTGTGTATAGTGATATTATGTTTTCTTCTCGAGTTCTAAATTGCTGGTTATTCACAATATACAATTATTACACTCGTTAATTATTATACATTTTTGGGATATTAAATTTTTTATACTCGAAACACTCATACGGAAACGCTAAAACCGAGTTTCGCTTGCGCACGGTTCTGTATAATCTATTATAGTTATCAATGTAATGTATTAATCTTTTATGCAACACATTTTCATCTGTTGGACGTTCGCGACTTTTGCGACGCAGAATCTGTGTAATACTGTAATTTCTATGTATATTTTTTTTCCCCATACAATAGAAACGCAGAGTTCAATCCTTTAGTTCTTTGTTTCTTTTACCATTTTTTCGTTTACTTGTGGGTTTGTTTTTTTTTTGTTTTTTGAAAGCCACATAAAACAAAAACTTTTTGAATAAAAGTGTTGTCCTTACAAATTCTGAACATAAGTCGAAATACTCTAACGCGTTCCGCGATTCGTTTTACTCTCGATATTACCGTACTTCATATCTATTTTAGATATTTTTAATTTACCATATACTCGTATGTTTCAGATTTTACTTTTGTAAATTATTTCTTTAACATTTCCATTGTCTTTTAGAAAGAAAATCATGTACGATCAGAGATCAATTTGTGTCGATACACGGTTTTAATTGTACATTTATTATATTAGACGGTATTTAAGACCCATTAAATCGAAAAATCATATATGCAAAATGTCCAACAATTAGTTAATTTCAAATTTATAGATAGGTAGTTGTTTTTAACTTAGTTTAAAGATTTAAGTTTCTCGACGATAATTTGCATAATATCATATTAATTATTACATATCAGCCGGATATGTATCTTATATGCATAATAGATATACTTCACGAGTTGCGTAAAATAAATGGTTTTTTTTTTTGTAACAGTAGATAAATTACAGTTAGTTTCGCAATTGTTCGTTTTGAATACTCTCATCAAAATTAAAAACAACTATAAGTGCACACACAATTGATTTTCTAATTATGTGTTTGTGTTCCCGAAATCTAAGTACCTCGGCACGTAAAGGAATAAAAACAGTTTTTAATGGTGCCCTCTGGAGACTGACAAACTTTGAAATCTAACAACGGGCTCACGTGAGGTAATTTACAATCACACACTGTTGAGTTTTATATGAAGTTAAAAAGCATCTACCAAAACTTATGGCCTTGATGTACGTGTACACATACGGTGTAGTTTAACAAGTTTCAAAAATAAGATGAAACAAAATAATATTCCTTTGAACAGTTGAACAAATCGAATAGATTATGTTAGTTTCGACATAAAAAATAAAAAAATAACTTCGTATCCAACTACACTTTAGTGTATAATATATTATGTTGTGACAATATAATGATATATCGGTAGCTATTGTTGCAGCCTGCGTATATAGATAGATAATACTGACCGCAACTGCATAGTTTATGAAGGTTTTTATTTACAAAAAACTGGTACGAAATCCCAACAATAACATTTGACATTTATTTCTATCCAGTTACGGGCATCGATAATAATGTATGATAATATTTAGTTCAGAACAGACGAAAACAACAATTAAAAATAATATCTAAACTCACTAAATACGTAAATTATCGAGCGTTTAGCTTCTGTGTTTTCACGCTTTGTTTTTTTGTTTTTCAACGAAAATATTATTTCAAATTACTCATATAATTATATACACACGTTTTTGATTATCAGCCTTTAAATAACTTTTAAAAGTCACTTATCAAACTAATTTACGGCGTTCTTTAACTTTTTACACGCATATGTACGGATAGTGTAAACATAATTTATGAATATCTCAGATTAGCCTAATCATAACGCTCGAATAACCCTTTTTCGGTAAGTTAATAAAAAAAAAAAAAAACTTCGCCCAGAACTATGAATGCGACGTGGAAACCCGCATATTATTGTATACCTACCGAATTCGACCTCAATAGAGTGTATGATAATATTATACTACGACGACGTAAAATATACTGGTTATATTAATTATTGTGTAGTCGAAAAGTCTTCACTATTGTAAAAATGTATGTAAACGGTTTTAATATAGCATTAGATTCTTCAAACATGTTCTACGCGATATTTAAATAAAATGGGTATTACTCTACTGTAAGAATTTCCATTTTTTTCTTTCTTTTACATTGACAACGAGAATATATACTATATATTATATAGGTTAGCTTAGTCGGGCGTCCGAGTAATTTTTATCACTTTGAACTTATTATTTATAATAATATACGTATATTACAGTGTTGTTATCGGTAATAATAATAATTATTACATAAACTTACGCGCGATATGTGCACGTAGTATATCTATCGTTGTTCAAATCAATTATTTAAAAACGCCCACGATAATACAGATAGATACGGAGTTGCGTATTGGGTACAATATTCAACCACGCAATATTAAATACTTAAATAGAACAATAGTAATTAAGTAAAATATATATATACGGTTAAATTGTGTGTATACCTTTTGAGGTAAACGCGCTTTTGTTGTTGTCGACGAATTCTAGTTCTCGAATTTTATATCATAGCTTATTATAATATTATATACTCTTCGATATGCCAATGGACGTGTACGATCCATAAAACATTATTCATTATAATATACCGTCGTAACATATTGTGATGTAATCTGGTTGTTTTCGACTATATATTGACTGCCAAAAGAACATTAAATGTAATTTTTTTTTTCTTTGTTTAATGCTTTTTCTTACAAAACATATTATGTTTCAGGCTACTGTACTGCGGAGTAACTATTAAACTGTATCATACTGGCTGGATGGAGAACGAACGGTAATGACATCGCATTTTTTCGTACTCCCAATAATTCCTTACCTAGCTAATCTTCTTACGGGAAAAAAAAAATTAAATTAAATTGAATGAGTTACACAATACGATAATAATCGTTCACAAGACTCGTTCGTATTATAAACAGTTTAAAATTGACATATAAATGTAAAAAACTATTAAATATAATCAGCATTACTATTTTGAATTTAGAAAATTCCAAGTAAACGGCAAATCGTTATAAAAAACGTGTTTTATTTTAAACATACAACTAACATTTTCACTCATATTGGCGCGACACTTTTATTTAACACATCAAAGTAAATAGGTCATAATAATATACAAACGACCGATGTGAATTTAAAAATAATAAAACTAATACCTACTCACACGTCATATAGATATTAAAAATATACCAACTTTGGCGAATTGTAACATTTCACTATGTATACAAGTTTAAATTTCGTTCGTCGTGTGCGTTAAAATATATAAGGTTTATATAATCGAGTAATAAATCCAATATGGGCTTTGGACGAAATTCCGGAGTTGGGTGGGTCACTGGAGCGGGTGTTTTTTTTTTTAAATAAATCATAAATCACGATAAGCCGCCGCGGTATCGAAAAAAAGAAAAAAGAAGAAAACTTTCCTGCGTAAATATCGGATTTTACCGCGAGTACCGATACGTCCGTTTTTAATGTTCATAAAAAAAATTGTCACTCAAGACTTTCGAAATATTTTAGATATCGTAATAATATTCGTAGTTGAATTATGATATTTTTCAAGTCTAGAAAGCGAAATCGTTGGCAGATAAACGAAATAAACTCGCCGTGCTCGGCGTATGTACTAATCGTGTGAATTTTATTTTAAAATACGGGAGAAAAAAGTGTTATTAACAAAAACTGCACGTTGCGGTAGGAATCGCAAAAAAAAAAATATACAACTATAAACGAGCGCCGACCTATATGAACCGTTTTAATAAAATCAATGTGATTAATTACACGCGTAAAATGCGATTGAAATAAAAAAAATTAAATATATTGTGTGTGAACGCATTTCAAATCCAAATGAATCAATCAATGACTATAATAGAAATTGTTTTTAGCTTTGGTTTAATTGAAAATCGTTTTATTCGCACATTGAATGGCGCGCGAACAGTGCAGTTTTTAAAATACAATATCGACTAACAAATGTAGACGAAATTTTCGGATTTTAATGTTTTTTTTTTTTTTTATCAAAACAGTTTATTCGAACGCTCTTAAAAATCGACGGTCTACGCTGATGAAACCCCGACGTAATTAATTTACGGAACATTCCAGATTCGTGTCGAGAATGTCGATTAAGATGGATAAAGTGAGTACAGGATCAAAAGTCCTGTTGCGTAAACAATATTATTTATGATTCTAAATAAAATGAAAATTTGATTCCACAGGTTGGTAATGGAAATATGAAATTCGCGATCGCGTTGAAAGATTACTTTTGCGAGTGGACCATTATAATAATATTATCCCGTCTGGTGAATAGGTACGTAAAAGCAGTTGATATTATACATAATTTCTATAGTGTTTAAAACATGTCGAGTTTAGTTTATTCTAGTTTAATGTGTTAATCAATTTTAATATTTGGGTATCTCATATTTCTTAAACGTCAATGACATTGTAACTTTTTAATTTATAAAATACATTTTGAATATATTATGATAGTTTATTAGATAAATGTATGTAAATTTAATTTCGAACAATCTATAATATTATGAATCGAATATTTTAACGATGATGCTATTTCAGGAAAAACCTATAAGCATTCAACTTTAGTTGAAGTAGGTCTTATCACTATATCCGGTTTATTAAACGGGAAGGAAAGCCTTATTTCAAAGTCAAAACGTAATTATTTATTGAACATTTTTAAAAAACTATTTTTGGGATATAATTGCTAGTAACTTTTTTTTTAAATGGACAAAACTTGTTTTTTTTTTGTCAGTGATCTAAGCACAAGGGTAAAAAATTAAAAAATTAAAACGAGAGATGGGGCAAACTTTTTAACTCGGTTATTTATAAATAAATGTTTTTTTTTTTAAAAAAAAATGTCAATTTAAAGCAGTGTTTAAGATATATTCACAAAATCTTGACATTTTTATCTTTTGACAGGTTCGGGGCCAACAATTAGAAGTAAAAGAAACCCATTTTGATGGTTGAAAAACCATCAAAAGTTGTAAGAACTTGCCTTGTAAGTGGACAATGATTCTACGACGCACTCGAGGATAGCATCTCGGCCCACGGTTACTGTCAAATTGTCCATGCGGTCGCTGAATTTGGGCGTATCGCTGAAGAGTATTTCTGTAAGTACAAAATAATAGTTGTCATTAGCTATCGTTAATGTTGGGCAATCGAGGTAGGTGTTGGTGGCCAACAGTGGTGGGCGGGCATGGAAACTGGACTTTACGGTCGATGCCAAACCCTGGAGAACTCGAAAAGCCTATAATTACTGGCCCCGCCGATAGGATCCAATGCGTGACGTATAACACACGGGGAGAATATTTAAAATATTTAAATTCCAAACCCCGAAAAAAGGCGACCGATTAATCGCCCACACAGCAGTACTCACACCTCATCCGAGACGCGACGACGAGTCGAAATCGTTGGCTCCCAATAGTGCAACTAGGAGGGGGAGGGGGTGATTGGTAGGTGGTGCTATAGCACCCTCAAATTTCATGTCATATGGATTAAATTGTATGAACAAATGTACAAACTATTTTTTAAAGTTACCTTTATGCGTTGAAAGCTTTTTATCTTTCTCAATTCGCGTTTTGCTCGGGAAAAAAACTATTTCGTACATCATTACTATTGGCAAATGCAGGTACTGAATGACCTTGTAAATGATTTTTTTTCTCCGATATTATAAACAATGATGACTAGGATTTGGATTTTATGATGAAAAAACAAAGCTTTTAAAATACTGGGAAAAAAGCTTTTATTTAATATGAGCTTAAAAACTACCCATTTATAGTATAGTGAGTGTGGGTGTTAATATGCGTTAAAGTTTTTTAAACTCTAATCGCGCCTACGGTTCGCGGTCACAATAATCAAATATTAAAAAAACAATATAAATATCGTCCATATCGTTATGATAATAATTATTGGCAAATACTCGACAACGGTGTAATACCGGATCAAAGTTTCTAGGGCCGCGAGCACACGGCTAAACGCGACACCTTCCGATTAAGTTTTCCACGCCTTCCCCCCCCCCCCCAAGAAGAAGAAACAGAAAACGAAGCGTTTTACGCGAGACAATTTTGACAAACGCCGTTGGAAAAAACGTTTTCGAAATTTCGGGTCGCGAGCGCCGGCCCGAGGCTCCCCCCCCCCCGCGTACGCACTCGTGTGGCCGCCGCCGGTCCTCTCTATCCGCGACTCGGACGATTCCTTTGGGCTCGGCCGGCGGATCCTTATTCGCGCGCGCCGCGCGCCAAGTCCGTTTCTCCGCGGACCGACGACGGCACACTCTCTCTCTGGGCGCGCATATTATTTTATAATACGCGGTCGTATATTGTCTTATGCGGTTAATCGGCGGGCGAGGGTTGTTCGATAAATTTATTCAAACGAGGTGCCCACATGCCGCGCGCATCGGGCCCGCATTGTTCGGTGACCCAGTTGCATATGCAATGAATTCGGAGCGCACCGCCTACACCGCCGCCACCATCATCGTCGTCGTCGTCGTCGCACCGCCACCATCATCACACACATACCGACACCGCCGCCGCCGCCGCCGCCACATCGCGCGTAACGTGATTAAGTGAAATGTAATTAAGAGCGAGGCTATATTATTATTATTATAAACACGAGGAAAAAACAAAAAAAAAAAAAATTATAATAATAATAAAAATTAGAAAATAACACAACGACAACAACGGGGCCGCGACCCGCCCCGCGCCCCGCCCTAGTGTCGCCCGCTCCGAACGCCCCATCTCGCGACCTACCCCTACCCCGCCGGCTCGGGGGATTTTTCTTTTAAGGATTTTCGGCGGACCCCATTGTGTGTCTAGGCGCGATTCGCGTGCTACGGTCTCTCGCAATAAATTCACTATGTATTATGTACGTGTATATAATAATAATAATACTGCGCGTATACTCGCACGCGTATGTATATATACGCACGTATATACACGTATATATTGTGCTGCACGAACGCGTGAGGGGCACTCGTGAACTACGCGCGACCGGGGGGGGAGACGCGGCGGACCCCGCTCCGGCGTGATATTTTAATTCGACCAGTCACGCCATTCGGCCGTTGTCTGTTCACGTGCCGCGGCTGCGGCGGCGGCGGCGTATAGGTACGTCGTACATAATATACGCACGTAGGTAGGTAAAGTAATGCCCAGCGGCGGCGGCGCCGTGCCGGTCACTCGCGAGTTTCGCCTGCGTTTTGCAACAGGACGCGCGATATTATTATATTGTTGTTTTTAATACTATTGTAACTGTCGTTGTAATTATTATTATTATTATTATCATAGGTAACGGGAGGCGTCCTTGGAGAGAGCGGGCGGGGCCATTTTACCGCGAAAAAAATAAAAAATAAAATTTCTTTCGAATATTTCATTAAACTGCACTCGTATTTTACGTTCGACGCACTAGGAATTTTCTATTTAAACTTTCAATATTATTCATCCGGCCGAAATGAATAAAAAAAAAAAAAAACTAACAATTTAAAATTTTTATTTATAAATAACGCGAAATGTCCAATTTATCATCCATCTTTTAAGAATGGTACGAATACGCATTAAAGTATTCGGTGTCGATTTCGAGTTTCTGCGAACATTCCTTTTTGTGAGCAATTTATTTTAGTCATACATTTTTGCTATGCGTAAGTTATTTAACTTGGTCTCTAAAATATCTCAGCGGAGAGCATCGTAGCTCCTATGCTCTCCTTAAACAGTAGCCCCTGAATTAGGTAGATAGTAAAAGCACAGGTAAACTAACAGGTTTAGAAAGTTTGAACCGATGCCGGTTAGCGAGGTTCTGTGGGGTTTGAGGCAGATTTTTAGACGAGTATTTACCTCAAAAAACAATTATTATTTTATTCAACCCATTTCCACAATTTTTCCTACATTTATAATATACTAAAGAGAAACGTACTCGAGTTTTTTTTAGTAGGTACATCTATAGTTATGTTGTCTAATAGAGTATATTATGTACTTTATTTTGTTTTTGTATGCGATTGATTTCCTCTCAACCTTATACTGACTGCACGTGCTGACGAATACGTTTTATTTTCATTTTCCGAATCTCTTTCGATATTTAGAACACAAAAGTTTGTGAAACTTTGGCAGCGCACTGCTTCTTCTTGGCTAATTTTTAAATCTGCGCGTCGTTGAAAAACTATCACAACTGACTGAGCTCGAAGGGTTAGTTACCTAATTCAACTCGGAATACTCGTAAATCAAATATAGATTTGGAAACACGTTTTACTGTCTTAATTTAATACACTTTTGACTTTATCTATAGAGTATCTATGTAGTGCTAAAAACTTGATAAAATGTTTTTTGGTAAGGGTTTAATTTTCAAAGCGAGCTTGAGTTTAGATGGTAATACTTTTTATAGTTTTTATCAGACATGTTGGAAGAAAAAGGCAAATTCATTGGGTGCGACGAGAGCAACCGCCAGCACTTATTTAGGAATCGGAAAATTTGCGTTTACCACAGGCTGCCGACGGCTAGAACATATGATATAAATGGTATAGAATATGATATGTATAATTTAAAACGAGCACATTATTTAATTAATTGTGTGCGTTGTGTGTCAAAAGGTGTACGGCGGCGGCGGCGGCGAACTCGGAATTTTCAAACGGTTGTGGCGGAGAGGAGGAGACGGTGTCGCCGTCGTCGTCGTCGTCGTCGTATTCAGAGTGAAAACAAACCGCGCGGGGCCGTCCGTGCAATCACGTGTATTATATACCGTCTGAATTCGAAACTTTTCATCTCCGGCAATCCGTATATACAATACGCGCGGCACAGAAGAAAATATATGTTCCGCAGACACGAGATCGGCGAGATAGAAAAAAATAAAAAAACAAATACAAAGTCGACGGCGGAGGACGCGCGTGACACCTGCCCTCGGGCACGCCGCCGGAGGCGTGTATTGTACACGGTACGTATACCGCGCGCGTATAAATATGCAATATAGTGTGTGTATATATATATATATATATAATATAATAATACGTCAGCCGTGACGTTTTAATTTCGTAGCAGCCCCCGCGAAGCAACAACGGGCACTTGGCCGCGTCGGTCGAATACCACATTAATAACCGTTACATAACGCGACGATTGATAAGGATAAGTCACGCACGTCGCACGCGCGCGCGCGCCTATTATATAGGTGTGTATACGGCATAGAGTCGTCCCTTTCACACTTTTACTCGGTCTTATCAGTCCGTGCCGGTTGATTTATATACAATATATTATCACGTTGCGCGCGCCCGGGGGCAGTCTCCCTTTCCGCGCGGCGCCCCTCGCCTCCCCCTCCCCCCTCGGTCTCGCGGACGTCTTAATTAATATAACGCGACCCGTCGCGATCGTTCGTCCGGGTCGCCGCGATTCATAATAATAATAATAATAACGGTAGTAGAGGTAATAATAAAATAAGTATAGGTAATGATAACAATAGTAATGGCGATACACAATACAGACGTGTCGTCTGCGCGAGCCGAACGAGTGCTCGCTGGATATTGTCGTTATATTTTATTATTACCGTTGGCCGTTCTCGTCGTCGTCGTCGCACAAAAGGCGAGAGCCCCGCCGAATCCCCCGCCCCCCCCCCCCCCGGACGCCGGCCGCGGCGGTGTGTACGCGCGAATCGTCCGTGTTTCGACGTTGCGCTATCGATCCTATTCCGAATAATCGCCCGCCGCCGACATGTCCGAGAAACATTAAAAATGGGAGAAAAAAAAAATAAAGAAAAGGAAACTATTTCAGTTACTATATACCACCACCCCGTGGACGTTTTAAAACTGGCCGCGTCGACCGACGGTGCAACCCCGTAATAACGCGCCGGTGTTCGCATGACTTCGAAACGTGTAATTTAGTGGCCTAAGTGGACCGGGCCACCCTCTCGCGGGGGAAAAAAAAAAAACGTATACATTTATGTACGGGGTTTATATATGTAAGAAATGTTCATGCCGAAACGTAAGGAAATATATATTATAATGACGGGTTGTTGGCACTTAAAAACCGATGCGAGCCGGCTATATATATACATATATATAATATATTATCGACCGTGTCGAGAGGTCAAATGATTGATTAGTTAAACGATATTATAAGCTTTCAACATGATGTTTTACAACGCGTAAATATACACCACCTCTTGCCCCTACCCACCTCGTTACCTTTGCTAATGAATCGTTACTGTTATGTACACCCTCCGGGTGATTTTAGCCACATGTAATGAAAATAAAAATTAACGCGTTTCAACTCGCCGCGGTACGTGTCCGCAATGAACTCCCGTAAGCACACACACGCGCGCGCGTTCATAATAAATAATATCATATAATATTGTGTTTATTTATAGGAAACAAATTATAGGTACCGTCACGTCGTCGTATGACATTATGTTTTATTGAAATTGTACCCGTAATTTCGCACCGCGTGATCCGAGTGAAAATATCGTCGAAATAAATTATTTATTCCATCATTAATTTCAACATCTCAATACGTGACGACGTTGACGTGCTCGCGTAATCTTTCAAAAAAAAAAAAAAAAATCATAGATACGAACCATTTTTTTACAACACTCGGAAAATATAAATGTGATTTCAACACAAATTATTAATTGGATTCTTGTTTTGTTTCTATCGTTTAAAGTAAATATTATAATATTCTGAAGTCGAGTGTTTTCATTTTGATTCAGCAATTAAAACCAATCGAATGTATTGTTGGAGGAACTCCACTTGCTTTAATTATTGGATATGCTTTTCGATTTATAAACAGTGTTCCATTAGCGTATAATTAAACAAACTTTTATGACGTGATCGCGTAACCGAAGTCAGAATATAATTCGATTGCACAAATTAGAGCTTAATTGAGATTATATCTTTACACAAATATTTACCAAACGCGGGGAACTGAGGACTAATTGAGACACGCGGCGATACGGGAAATATTTTAAATGTATTACGTTATGGTAAACGTTTAAATTTCGAAATTAAGAAAATAATAAATAACATGAAAAAATGACTCAATTTCCACGTAATTTAAGTTGAATATACATTTTCAGAGTCTCGTAAAACAAGAAAGATTTGTTTTGCTGCGGGAGTGTTTGTTATTTTAAACAGTGATCCAACAAAATTTGTAAAGACGAAGGGTTTATTAAAAAAAAAAAAAAGTAAAAATAGTGCAGTGGAGTTTTCCGACATCAAAAACGTTGAAATATGTAAAAATATGCAAATTAAAATTTAATATTTGGCGTTGTTATGCCATGAAACGAATTAGTATCTTACGGTATGCACATATTTATAGGAGTTCTTTACCCTAAATTCATTAGATTATTGAATAACAACAATAATGACGATTCTTACATTTAAAATATTTCGTTGCGCGTAAAACGTTAAACGTAAAATATTAATCGTTCATATTGATTTTCCCCAAAGAACTTTCATAAAAGTAATAATTACTTGTTATTTGAGTACTTAGAGTAGGTAAAAATCTTTACAAAGCCAAACGTTAAGCAGAACACGAGCAAAAAGTTACACACGTGCGTATATCCCTTTACGACAACATATAAACATTACAAATCATTTAGATTTTCATTTGAGTTTTCGAATATTAACTTGAATTTTATTAAGTACATATTGGATATAAAACTATTAAAAACTGCATACGATCGTCTCCGCGGTTTTATGTTTGAGTACTGCGTCACGAGATAAAGTCATATTCCTGAATTCGTAACCAAAAAAAAAAACAACACTGTCTTTGATCTTTGACGATCAAAACCTATTTGATATATTAATCTTACGATTTTTCGTATTATTACCTTGAATATATAATGCATTGTGTCGACCAACTATAAAACTATTTATAATTATTTTTTACTAAATATTTATATAACGTCCAAAGACAAATTTATTAAATTTGTTGTTTTCCCTCGTAAGATTTTTACTCATTTTGAAACGACACAAAGTTATGGGATATTTCGAAAAGTTTTTTTTTTTTTTTTTATGCCAAAATATTATGTCTGACGACCTTTTATATACGCGCGTGTGTGTGTGTGTTTGTTTGACAACTTTGTAAAAAAAAAAATTATAAACAAACACAGTTTTGTCAAAATCAATAAGTTTTCTCTTTCTTAACACGTCGTATTTAATAATATACAATACGATACTTAAAATGTATTTTGTCGAAAACAATTTATTGCCGTAGTGTAAGTATTGCGTAAAACTTAATCAAATTGACGAAATCTAGCCTATAAATTTTATGCGGCATAAAATTCGAATGAACGAAACTCGCCGAGCACTTATTTCACTTCCGCCGATAGTTATGTGTTGGACCACTGGCAGAGTTCGGGTTTTATTATTATTATGTTTTTTTATTATTTCGGACAAGTAGTCAAAGCTACCCCCGGCGTGATTTATGTCTATCAATACGATCACAAAAAAATAAATATGTTGTTCGATTTGCAAGGAACAGTAGGAGGCGAAATATGTACTTGTAAAATGCTACGAACTATACAACATTCGACATCGATTTTGAGGACGTATTTATTTTTAATTTCTAATAACGTTTTTATTTTATTTTTATTAATTTCAACTGATCGATGTTTGTTATTTAATGTTTATATTGCCTGTTATGGAATAACTGAAAATATTATCATAAGCAATATCATTATTTTGTTGACGAAAATTCATTAAATACTCGTAATTGAAAAAGAATAGGTACTTGCTCTAAATTTTAATGGATTTTACTTCCAGTAATATACTACAGTTTTGTATCAAAAACGAAACGAATTTCAGTATTTTTTTTTCAAAGCTGCGCGTTGTTATTCAAATAGTATTCATTAATCTACATATTATATATTATTTATATAATATTTAAAATTTGAAAACGGATTATGTTTATATCTTTGATTTTAATGTGAGAAAATAAGAGTAGTAGACACATATATATTTTTTTTTTTTATATTTTATTTAGTTTGAAACTATAGGAAACTAGCACTTATCAGATTTAATAAAAGATTAACTTAGTTTTCAAAAACATTTTATTTCGTCGTAATACAATACAAAACATTTAATTACTAATTACAATTGTGTACGAATGGAAAGAAAGAGCCACATAATACAATCACTAAACACAATTTTATAAACAAAATTCAATAGTTCAAAATATAGTTATTATTCAGTATCAATAGTATCCACACTTGGTACATATTATGACTCTATGAAATTACAATGATGAAATTATAACCAATTCATTTAAAAAGAATAATTTTTTTTTATAAAATACAATCCCTCAATTATATTAAAAAATGTTGATTACTAAACAAGGGGTTTTATCTAACAATTCTTTACAAATTATGTTTTATATTTATTTTTAAGATTCGAAATAGGATATAATTAATTTCAAAAACAGGTATCTATGTAAACATTTACAATTTGGACAAATAAAAAGGATGGATAATTATTTAAATTTAGTTTTCATGAAACAAAAAAGATGATTTAACTGACATTGTTCAATGTTCATATTGAAAATATATACAATATACCGACTAAATATGGATGCATTATGTCATTTTTAAATTTGATTTATTTTTCAATTATAATGGATCACAATTTTTTAGAAATAATACATTGAGTTACAATACACATTTTACTTTTATATATCTCCAATAACTGATACCGAGGTAGTATATAACATATATTGCATCAATACATCTAGTAATAATTGTCTAAATCTAAAACAATACTTGTACAAATATTTATCAATTTATTCCGTTTTGACGGACCAAAGCCTTTTTACCATATAAATACAAAACTTTTTTTTTGTTTGTTTGTACCAAAACAGATCTTAATCTATTATTCAGTATTTAATTTGTTTTGTCATTATATCAATAATCAATATACACAAATATTTGCACAGCGTGATTTTTGTATTGAATTTAATTCATTCAAGAATAAAAGGAAACGCAATATCTACATAATATGATTTTATGAAATGACTCTATTGCCATTGGTTATAGAATATTCTATTTCTATAATAATTTCTATTGCGAACGTTCGCGGGAAGTGTTGAATAATTTGTTAATAGTTAATAGTTTTGTCTGCTATTATGTTTTCGTTTATATACATTTTTAGCGTTTTATAACTCGTCTACACTAGTTACACTACTGTATAATTAAAATATTTCATATATTACTGCGTAAGCATTATAAATATATAGCATAAAAAATATTTGAAGTAAATTTCTGAACATCTGATTATATGAATACTAGTAGTTTAGCTATAGTTCTTTTTTACATCAATATCACAGCGTAATGTAGTACTTATCGGCTAAGTAGTTAGATTTAAGTTTTATATTGAAGAATATTGCTAATTAACTGGCTTATTGAATATAGATTGAAAAATAAATATAATAATTTCGAATTTCGATTTTTACAGATATTAGTCGTTTGGTTTGCGAACTAAGATTAGAATATAGGGAAGTATATAGGATGATGTGCATATTATTTTTGAACACGGAAAAAAGTTTTATATGAAACTTTTTTCACTAAATTTTTATTACTGTTCATTAGTTTCTTCCTCTTTTCTATCAAACTAAAGCAGTCAACCGTCGAGAGAGATTTACATGGTATGTTCATTATTTTATATTTTCAAGAGTTAGGTAACTCCATTTATTTATTATACATAGTATATGTTGTGACATACTACTCGAATTAAAATCACGTTAATGTTGATTGAAACAGAAAAGTTGTATTCGTCTTATAAAACTAACATCTCGTCGCATTCTCTTTCAGTTCATAAATAAAATGATCAAAACTTTGAGCAGTTTTTTTACGCAAGAATATTTCCAAAGACACGGGCGTTACGTTATCGGGATGGGTTTTCAAAAATACATTTTCACACCTACCCTACCAGTTTATTTAAATATTAACTCTTTGTACGATGACGTTGACAATAAATAAATAATTTTATTTATAATCAACTTATAGCTAATAAAAATTGAATAAATAATACCGCAAATAAATGACATAGTGCTCAAACGTTTTAGGTAATTTTTAATTTTTTTGTTTTGACGCTCGGAGTGTTTTAAATACAATTAGTGCCGTTTCTAACCGATAAAAGTACAAAATAAATTACCATTATAAAACGAAACAATAATAGTTACAAATCCAATAAACGACATATTGTATTTGTATAACCGCGCGAAAAAGATCTAACTAAATCACACGGTGTATGATTTTACTCGGGGTTTTTTTTTTCAATTTTTTCATTGATAATCATAAAATCGTGTGCCAGGAAAAAATTAATTAAACACTGCAAATAACTACGCGCGCGCAGGGTGATCCCTCGTGATTGAAAACACGATTTCGTTTGAACGGTACTCGAGATAAATTTGATAGGTTTACGCCTACGCGTATACTATACACACAATTATATGCTATCGATAATTAATATTTGTGAAGTCAGGGGCGGACTGATCACTTTTGGCCGGGGTGCAAAATTGTTTAAGGGTCCAATATTTTTTCGTACACGTCTAGTTTTACGCATTTCCATACACGTTTGACGTATTAATAATCAAAGAATATGAATGATGAAATTTGTTTTTCAATCACATAAATTGTATTCTAATTTCTTACACTCTTAATAATTTAAAGGTTTGATACGAGTTTCAGCGAGCACAGCGATAGTTTTTCCAAAGAAATTGGAGCCCCGTCGACGAAACGACTGTGTTGAACCTACCGTTTTGAAAAACCGACCAGGAGGAACTCGTGCCTCATGACACGTTTGAGTATAGAATTATATACTTAGTCTGGAGACGAAAAGGAATAAAAATCAATGTTTTCGATCGTGAGTATTTTGCTGTTAGTATGTTAGTATTATATTGTATTTTTGTCGAGGGTCCGGGGTACGACGATACGACGTCGGCAGCCAAGGATCAGTCCGACTCCGTGTGAAGTCGTGTGATTTTTCACTGTGGTTTATTTGACAATACTCATAGGACGTGCCGATTTATAGAGCGAGCGGGTTTTTGGGGCAACCGCTTTTCGGACCAGAGGTTTTAACGGCTCGTTTAAAAATCAAAGAAAGCGAACAAAAAATTCGAACGTCATGCAACGCATTCGATTCGGACCGCGGCGTACCGTCGGGGAACGGGAAAAATCCCGCTGTGCGCACCCATATCTCATTACAATGTTGTCTAAAAAAAATAGTGCGGGGAACAGTTTAAAATTTGAAACCAACCTTTGGTGTTGTGGATCATCGCGAAAACGAGCATTGACCAAAAGTACGTGGACGATACTGCTGTCATGACGGTGGCGGCGGCGACACTGCGGTGACTAAATGGCCGCACGCGGTCTGTCCGCGAGCACCTGCTCTTTAACGGTGGCGTGGCGTCGTCGTCGTCGTCGTCGCCGCCGCGCCGGCGGCAGTAGTAGCAGCGGCTCTGCCGAAGTTGCCCGTCCCCATCTGCATTCGCAAGCACACGGACAATTTGACGCGATCGTCACGCATGCAATTCAATCGGAAAATACAAATTTAATACCTGAAACAGTTTACAAGATCGACATGATACGCAATTCGTAACACGACGATAAATTATTATTATCCACGTCAAATAAGTAAATTAACAAAAACCAAATGATTGCGATTTCAAAATCAGCACGATTATTATTTCTTATTATTACTATCGATGTTTATATACCTGTTTCCCCGCGCCAGGATAATGCATTTTTGTTTTTTTTTCCGTACAAGATCGAACATCGTGTATCAATACGAATAAATCTCAGTCTTGATCGAAAATCGTCTTTTCACAATAATTTAACGAGTATTTTGTAAAGCGCTCGGGGGTTTTACAAATGGGGCAGTTGAAAACTTTCAAAACGCTGTGCTTTTCTCCCGCGACAGATCCCGGTTCTGTTTCGAATGAATAATTAATATAGAGCGGTAACTATTTGCCTATTTAATTATTGGTATACACGTCTACACATTATTATTATAACGAACAACGTAAATCTTTAATATCATCGTGTTTTAACTCGAATACTCTTGTAAACACATTTTTAGAACCTCGTATATACGTCACAAAGTCAGGTCCAATCATGATAGCATGTTAACTGGGGCGAAAACTAGTATGCCTAACTGTATTATTCGTTCCTAAACGATTGACTAAACGATAACGTAGATTCTCCAGAATTACTTTCAACGGTTGGCCTTTTACACTAGTTTTCATTTTACATTACAAGTAAAATTGTTCTATACTATGCGATTTTTTTTATAACAATATTCGGGTACAAATTATAGGTATATTGATCTTCTTATATTCCCCCTAGAGTTCTGAGATAGATAGGGAAACCAGACATCTATATTTTTTTTATAGTCAAACGTTTTTGTTTCCTCACCTTGAACTATAATGTATTTGTTTTGTTAATAAAACGTATTAATGAGCCCAATTGGCTGTTAGTAAATATATAGGTTTGGTCATAGTTATAAATATTGCTTATTGATGTCACTTGATTTTTATCCACGTCCACGTCAGAACTGAATTATACATCAGTCACTGATGTATTATTTATGCATAGGTATTAAAAAGACGATTTTTTTTTTTTTTTATAGATTTATTAATTATAAATAATTAACAACATGCTGCCGACTTGTGTGTGTGTGTACTATGTATAGTATGGTAATCATCAGATACACGGACAGGCCGTTGAAACAATTCAAAAAATAAAATAAAAGAGGTGGCGGACGAGAGATGAAAGGGCGCCCCAGACCCTTGTCAATATTATCGAAAAACAAATATAATAAACGTCCTCCAACTGTGTGGAAGTACGCGCGTCCAATATAAATATATATATATATTTATATCTGTGTATATAATGTATATAAATTCACAATATAATTGAGCGCTGTGCACAAAGGTATTAATATAATATAATAGTATATGTGTATATAGTCAGTGGCGGAGGGCGGCCGGACGTCTTTACACGAGAATAATTGTATGCAAACAGCTCGTCGGACGTGCGAGAAAATACGAGTAATATCTATACACAACTCCAGTTGTATGCGTAGCAAGAAATAAATAAAGAAAAAAAAAATAGGAAATTATAAATAATGAGCTGCGTGATAGAATATACCTAACTGCACGAGGAGTTCAGCCACATAACTTCGGCCATAGTGAAAACAGCACCGCGGACTGAAATATATAGAACATTTCTTTTTGAACGCTGAAAAGCGACGAAAATCCGTCACACTCGTTTATTTGCGTCTATTGACACCTATATAGGGGTGAGTCAAACACTATCATGATATAATATTTTAAATGCTCGCGTGACTATATTTTATCCCTCTCGTAAGTTAAGTACGTCTCTTTCTCCTCTCTATACCGTGTACAATGTACATACATAAATGATAAATGTGTACACCGATAGCACCGACACACAGTATGCGAATATAATCATACACGGTGTAATAAGCGCGAGTTGACCATTGGACATTGAAAATTATGAACTTTTAACGTTTCTGGGTCTTGGTATGTTCGTTTATGGTGACGCCGTTTAACCGTTGAAATATTGACAAGACTTTCGGTCAAATTTTCCAAACAAATATTTCTCGCGCGTAGAATAATATCATCTTAAACTCTATTATACGTACAACTGTGTAAACTGTTGCACTCGATTCGTTCCATTGAAAAACGTACGATTTCGATCGGTGAGCGACGTGTATGCCTATTTTCAATATACCTAACCGCCCTCGGACAGTACAAAGCTGCCTTCCCATCGACTGAAAACAAACGCGAAAAAAAAAAAACAACGAAATGTGGCATTTAAAATGGTCTCGGAAAACGTATCTTTAACATACAATAATTAACGTCTGGACGATTACATTGTTATAACTCGCGGTTTGTACACTACGCCAGGGGGAGTACACAGTAGGTAAAACACGATGGGTACACCGCACGCGCCGCTCTTGTTATTTTAACTGCTCTCAAACCATAATCTCCCTCGTGCAGACACTCTCCCGCGGGGTACTTCTACCGTATTACGTTACACGTACTTATCTACGATGTTATGGTGTGATTTACCTGTGACGAATTCTTGTCTAGCACGCGATTTCAGTCTCGACGAGGCGAACGCGAACAGAACCCGATCTACATCCCGTTCAGTATCCGGCGGCACCGAGATGTCGTCGATCGGCTCGGAGAGAAGAATCTGCGGCAACGCGGGATGGACCACGTTGTACCGGAGCTACGTGAGACCTAGTCCGGCGTGTCCGAGGACTACGACGACGGCCGTGCCCATCGCGAAATCGTCGTGCATGCTCATCGACGAATACACCAACTACAGTACGGTGCACGGTATGCGGTACATATCCAAGGCCAGTCTGCTGGAAAAGTGAGTCATAAGAATTAAAATTGAATAAATTAAAATTTTATGAACTTTCGACTAAAAATGTTGGTTTTATATGATTTTGTCGAGTTTTGACAAAACCAAAGTTAAAATTATTAATTTTTTGAAAACGTTATTGATATTTTCTACTCTAGTAAAATCTATATTTGAGAAACTTTTCATTACATTTTAAAGATTTTTTCGTCTAATTAATTTTTAATAAATAAAAATCCGCCCAAAAATAAAACAGAATTCGAAAGTCTTTGCATTGATACATACAAGATACAACAGATATTGTAACTAGAGACTGAATGTTGTATCTCGCACGTAATCCAGTCTAACATTATTCGTATCTTTATAAATAATCTCATAGCTAATGTGACAACGTGTTATTATTTGCGTGTATACTGTACATTGTACAGTGTACAACTTATATTTTTATTATACATTATCGTACACTTCTAAAACTATGTTTTAATAATAATATACATGTATTTTGTTCGTACACAGGGGTTGATTTCATTAAAACGGTTGTATAATATAATATTTAAGAACATGATTATACTATTACATTCATTTTTAGCGATTTTAAAGGATACGGCTTTTGTATTTTGGTTAATTCCACAGCTCTCGGCCAATACTGAAAAAATAGTATTACTATGTCATTCCAAAATGATAACCTATAATTTTAACGTTACATTATATTTTTGGATAATATTTTCCTAAGAAGGTTGATACACGCATAAATGATAAATCCAAAATCAGACATGCTAACGTTTAATAATGAATAATGACTATAATTATATGAAGTTTTGACTGGAGAAGTAAGGATAAAAATCATAAAATACGTAAGAAATGCATAATATCCTAGATATATAACCTGGTTACACTCTGTGTACATAAGATACACATATATAAATAAATAATAATATATACCTACCTAAACACATTTATTTATATACGTATATATTATAGTATTACTGAATGCTAAATAAACCCATTGTTTATATACAGCGAGTTTATTTGTTTTTACATTTATTATTTACTTTTTAAATCACTATTAAGCTCGTTTTTCAAGCTTGAGGTCGAAACTAAAATTGTAACAACTTATTATGTGTATACTGTTGTAGGTATTATATAGATAGAATAATATAACCCTTCGAATGCTGGGTTCTCCTGTAATTCTTAAAAAAAAATGAAGTAGCCAATTTTAAATAAATAATCACATATTTGTTCTAGAATTGAATTAAGAAGTGAATAATAGACGAAAGTAAATCACTGCATAGAGTAAATGAAAAGTATCATTAACTATCATTTATGGAATTATTAAAGTTATGAGTTGCGAATATGGTGGTAGGTGTAGGTGTATATTCCGATTGAAATATATTTAACGAGATTTACATAATATACAATAATAATATAGTTTATGCAAAATATATCAATAGGTACCTATTCTATTTCACAAATGATGAAATTAACGTGAAACTAATCAATATCAAATCAACAAAATTTTAAAATGTCACAGGTCTATTGAATAGTAAGTTAAAATATTATACAAGTAGTACGATATTAAAATATGATACTCAGAAAATAACAATAAATTAATTTTTAAGTTTTGAAAGACGATAGTGATGTAAGGTAGTAGTTTAATGGTTTTACAATAATGTATTTTTTCGTGAAATATATTTAACGAAATTAATAAGTATTAATAAAGTATTAATATAGTATAAATAATTAATTAATTAATTCTTCAAAAGTTGCACCAAATCTTAGAATAAATTGAAATTTTTGTATCGATAAAACTATTTCGAAGAGCTTATAGTTTAAATAATTTAACAATCTTTAAATATGTGTAAAGTATTTTAAATTATCTGAGAAATATTAAAAAATATAATATTTACAATTTTACATAAATCGTAAGATTTATATCGTATTACACTTATAAATATTGATTTTGAATATGAAAAAGAACTATTTACACTAGAAACAGTAGAAACAATTTAAATTCAATATCGTACCTATCAATATCATTTTCTGATATTTATTGTTGTAAATACATGTTTAATATTATTCAAAGAAATCATTTTTGAAGCAGATTTAATAAAGTTGGTACATTTTTTTGAGATCTTATTTGTTTATATACGTTTATTACCAACGATCAATCGGAACTAAATATCTAAATTTTTAAAATAATATACATCTGTTTTTGAAAATGTTAAATGAACATATTAAGTTTGTAGGGTCTAAAACATTCTATAAAATTGTAAGTAAATATCATTCAAAAATAAACATAGGCAACCTTGTAACTTACATCTTATTTGAAACAAACCTAAACATATAATTTCCGTTTGATGCATGTTACAAGTGTGCTGTTTATAATTCAAGTCAGGAGTGTTTTTATCATATTATAGATTACAAGAGAAAACTTTAGAAGAATTTTAGGTAGGTATCTTTTATAATAACGTATATCATTTGAATTTCATTACTATCGCGATAAATACTTACATTCTCCTACACGTTAATAATTAATAGTTAATAATTAAATCCCTGCAAGCTTTAATCAGTTATAGAAAATATATGTTTAAAATTGTTCTTTCATGTGAAAATATAATTATAAATAGTAGTTTCAATGAGTCATATCATTTTAATGAAATAGAGTTGCCGAAAAGTCTTAACTTTAAAAGTTATACTTGTAAGTTTATACTTTCTATGGAATGACATGATAAATGGCCAACTACAAATACGAAATATTAAACTCGAAAGAAAAGTATTATTTCTTAAAATACGTTTATAAACAAAAACAAATAGTTTGTCGAAATATGTCTACCAATGCTATTTATTGTAGATATTTATTTAATAAACAGTATACATCATAGGATAATACTATCTAATCTACATACTTTTACATTTTTACCATACAAGGCGTTTTCAATACCCCGGTTTTTTATTATTATTATTATTTACCGTGTATACATTTTTATATTAATTTTTTTTTTTCAGAATTTTCTGGATTACAATGCTAACTATTTGTGGATTATCAGCATGTTATATTGGTTACGAATTATGGCTCAGATACCGTTCCAAACCGACTAGTTTGGCCGTTAAAGATACCCATGTGCCTTTGTATGAGTTTCCATTCCCTTCGATTACTATTTGTCCGTCAGTTAAGATCAAAAAGTCATCAGCTTTTGAATACTTTTCAAAGTAAGCCAAATCAATATAATACATTAAACAAATATTTTTGTTAGCCCATAATATTTCATAAAAATATCTCATTACTAAAATAATCATTATAACATTAATTTAGCTACATTGATATTGAAAATGATACAATACGTACCGAACTAATGGATATAATGAGTGCCTTATCATTGATGCAACATCCAACTTATTTTCTGATGAGAGAGTATGTACATAAGACCAAACATCTGTTCCCACTGTTCAAGGATATGAACTTAACCGATTTCATGCTAACAACATTACCAACATGCAATGAAATATTTGGCCGATGCAAATGGCATGGGCAAATCATATCATGTTGCGATGCGTTCTCACTTCAAAGAACTGAGGAAGGCTTTTGTTATTCATTTAATTCTCTTACCTCCGAAGCTGGAAAACATTGGTAAAATATATACATTAATTTTAAAACTAATAATAATTACTTGTCATTACTATTATGTTTAATTATTGTACCTTCTTTTAAAATCAACTGAAAAACCGTTTGCCACGAGAAAATATAATAGGTTTTAGTTTTTCTCACTGCATGAATGGATACTAGTTCAATAGCCAAAATATTAAAAATAAATATAACATCAATGAGTGAAAAATTATTTGAAATATCAACAATACCTTAACGAAATAAGACTTGTAAGAAAAACTATATTTTGGGGTGGAAGTAACGAATGAGTGAGCCGCTATTAGTAAATAAATCATAGTAATCATACGCGTTATAAAATCAACAGTATAAAAATATAATAATAGTTTTATCTATTCAAAAATAAAAATAAAATAATATTATGTACGATTACGATTACGCAGTCCTCTGTCAGAAGTGTTGGAAAATGAAGGAATCGTGGAGGAGGACGACTATATGTATCCTGGATGCCAATTGAGGAGGAACACGGCCGTGGGTACAGTCACGGGTCTAGAAGTATTTCTCTATCAAACTAATAAGTCTGAAACATTGGGACTAGGACAGCGTGACAAAGACGGGGCCAGGGTAAGAACAAAACGTAAAGAGTAAAAAATAAATAACAAAATAACGAATTGTGTTCGCGTTTATTCGTTGCAGGTAATGGTTCACACGTCATACCAGTTTCCGAACGCAGGCGATGGGATATGCTTGAAATCAGAACGCGGTAGAAGATTAAACATTATGATCTCGCCAGTCATAACCGTGACTAGCCACAGGGTAAAAGATCTTAGTGTGGCGACACGGGGCTGCGTGTTTCCGGACGAAAGAGAGCTGTACATTTACCACGTGTATACTCAGAGTTCTTGTTGGATCCAGTGTCGCATGGAGTACATACTAGACGCGTGCGGATGTCATATGTATTTTTTTATTACACCGGGTAAGCAGTTAACGCGCAAACGTTTTGATAAATATTGTTGTAATAGAAATGATCATCACGACATGTAGTTTACCTATCTATTTTTATTATGCTTATATTTTATACTTGAATAGAAATTAGAAATCTTTATCATTTTTAGACGATGGAAAGCCGATGTGTGGTATTCCAGATCTAATTTGCATACATAAAACTACTCGTGAGTGCAATTTTTTGTATATTTAAAAATGTTTTTTAAGAGAGCGATACATTATAATCAGAGTTGGATTTAAGGGGAGTACGCAGGATTTTTTTTTCACATTTTAAAGTTAAAGAGCACATAACATAAATTATTATTCATAATACATAAATCACTATTTTAATGCGACTGTTGGATTACCGATACTGTAAAAATAAATGTATTATAAGTTAATATTTTGTTACTTATGGTACGTGGTCTACCCCGCTCATAAGTTTATCTGCCACACTTTCACTATTTTACATTAAGACCACTAAGTACACCAATTAAAATATTGTGATCACAAGGGCTACGAATTTTCTGGTAGATAAATGTATTATTTTTAGCTTAATGTGAAACATAGACTTTTGGGCACAGACAGTTAGAATTAACTATTAAGTAGAAGAATTAATTAATAATATTTAAAATAATATAATATAATAAATGATACACAATAAATCACGTTTTGATATTTCATATGATATTTGATTCTTTAGTTTTACGATTATACGATATAAATGTATTTGTATCAATATTCGGTATTGTATAAAAAATGTAATGTAATTAAAAAAAAGGACCACCACTAAAAATGGATCAATCTTTCAACCCCTTAAATTTGACACTGGCTATATGGTACTTACATAAAATATCATATGTATACAGAATGTAGCAATTTAAAATAACATGATGTGTTCTTATTGTTATTTTTCAGGTCATATTAGAATGTTAAAACCACCCATCGGGACACCGGGTTTTGAGAATCGACTTTTACGAAATTCTCTGGAATGCTCACAGTGTATACCAACTTGTTACGAAACAACGCATGAAATCGAAATGGAATCATCACCGGATCAAAGAACCGTTTGGGAGAAGTATAGTTATTTGGATGTGGCATATGGTAACTTGGGTGCTAAGAAGTATCAAAGGGACATCACATTTGCATGGACAGAACTTTTGGGTAAACTATAACGACATTACATACAAGTATACATTTATGACACACTATAATGAGTATAATGATATCATTATAGTGTGTCATAATATATACACCTATGTTATTGTATCTTTTCGATTATAATATTCAAACTGTATGTCATGCATTTATTTTACAGTGTCATTGGGCGGAGTTGCAAATTTGTTCTTGGGGTTCAGCATATTAAGTGTAGCTGAATTTATTTATTGGCTGGTCAAAATACTTATAAACACATACATTAGACTGTATAAATAATATAATAACGTGACATCATTAAAATAGTTCAAAAGGGTATTGTGTGGAATACTTATTTATTACCTCGATGTATTTATTAAGTAAATGCTAGTTAAACTCTAATGTGTCTGTGTTCAAATGTATGTAAACGGTTAAACGTCATAGTTGGATTTCGATCGTGAGTAGGTAAGTATGAACCATAAACAGGAGCCTTCGTTTTGGAAAAAAGAATTCACATGGTCTTATTCGACCATCGAAAGACTGGCAATAGCGAAGAGTAGGCGGTTGGGAAATATTTTCAGAGAATACGCTCGTTATTGTACCGTCCACGGCGTCCAGTACATATTTAAAGACAATTCGAGTTTAATCGAACGGTTTGATACCTATTCGAAACCATTATAATATCAAATGGTGTCGACGACGACGCGTATTAATACCTGTATTTGTTTCAGATGCACTTGGTTAGTCATCGTGTTGACCAGTTTCGTGTGTGCTAGTATTCTGGTACACATTATGTGGTTGAAGTTCAATTCTTCCCCCACGGTCACTGCAGTAAAGGACACGCATTTGGCGTTGTACTCGCTCCCGTTTCCAGCCGTCAACATATGCCCTATGGACAAGATTAAACGTATGGCGGCCCATAAATACATAGCAGATAGAGTGAACGCTTCGTATCAAGAACCCGAAGTGGATGACTTCCTGAACATACTGACGTTATTTCAACACCCGCTTTATAGTAGAATGTTATATTTTTTAAACAACGGAATGGAGGGATTTTTAACCAAATTGACTAATATCAACATCACCGATTTCATGTTAAACGTGAGTATCAAACTTATTTACCTATTTAGCTGTATTTACGGCGGCTGCTAAGTGGTAAGAAGTTGTGCAGTGCAACACCTAGATACATTTATTTAGATAAATTTAACTTGGTACATAATTTGGCTATTTATTATCTAAATAATTTCAAAAACTAGAAATTCGTTATTATCACATCTACCATCAATGAGTATAGGTGCAATAGTCTATATTTTCAGGGAAAATTTGGTAAAAATAAATATATAAGTAGATATGTCTATCTATTTACAGATAAAAGTTATGTTATATTTATCTTTAACTAAATTATTAAAATTTTGGTTGTACCTAAATATTTTTACCCAGTTTTTAGTTTAGATGTTTATTTGATTTTTATTTAAATAATTAATTTGTATCCATATTCTATACACAACCAGTGTTAGAATAGGAACATACTTGATTACATTGAAATTTATTTGATTTGCTTCAGGTAATGCCGTCGTGTAACGAAGTATTCAACGCTTGTTTTTGGATAGGCCATTCTTACAACTGTTGCGAGTTATTTAGCCTGCAAAGATCCGAGGAAGGATTTTGTTATTCTTTTAACTCGATGACGTCAGTGAAAAAATCAGAATGGTAAGACCAACTCGATAATCTGTACGACAAATGATAATTCTAAAAACGTATGTAATCTCGAATCATGATGTTTATACCTACCTGTGTTTAAGTCCCGTGTACTTTAGTACTTTGGACAATGATTTTGATATGGTTCCAAATTCTTCAAATTTGGAATGCATACTAAGGCGCAACACGGCAGCAGGTTCTACGTCTGGGTTGCAAATATTTTTCAAGCGCTTCAACCACTCGGAACGATTGATAAATGCTTCTAAAATCACCGGTCAACCGGCCGTCAGGGTACGTTGAAATTAAACGCAAAATACCAATCGCTTGTTTTCACAGATGGTTTTGAGAGTGTACGTATACTTTATTGGTCAAAAACAATTATATTTTCAGAAATCCAAAAAAATTTACAAAATAGGTGGTAAAAATATATAAGGTACGTTCGTTTAATTATAGGAGTGGGTACCGATTATATACCGGTAGATAACCGTGGTACTAACCAATACCACAGAATAAATACCATAAATACCAGTTCGTTCCGAATAGGAAGACATCAGTTTGCGCGCATCGATCGTGGCGCGCTCTCGCAGAATTTCATCCGAACTAGTCGATTTCGCGCATTTCATTAGTCATTTTCGCGACGACGGTCGTGAGGCGCTACCGGCAGTGCGATGCATTTGATTTTAAGAACGTTTTGTGAGACGAGCGCCGCCCGACAAATATTGGTGTCCGCCGCCTGGAGTGGTCTTCTTATTTGGAACGGACTACAGATCACATTCACCGGGAACCTATTAATTAGGTAATCAGAAAAATTTAGTTTAGTAAGTACAAACTACTAATTATTAGTTCGTTCATTTCGTTTTGAAAACAATTGAGTCTCTTAGAGGGGGGTGTATACGTTTTCTAAATCAATTTGATATAAATTTGTGTATTTTCATAGATTCCATCATATTCTTCCAAGCGTTTCTTAAATCAAAACTTTTTATTTGTAAATATCCGGAAGTTGTTGTTCGACGATTTGAAAAATATTAATAAATAGGTACCTAAAGATAATTTTATAATTGCATACTTAACTCTTCTAATATAAACTAATACCATCTAAACAAATTTTCAATTGAAATTTCGTTAAATTGTTAACAAAGTTGAATGAACTTGTTTCTAATAATTACACTTATTATTTCAAATGTTATACATTTTAACTCAACATTGAAAGTAGTTTGTGAATACATATTGATCAACATGGTTAAATAATTAATTTTAATTATTCTATATGCTATGACCTATGAAATTAAATTTATTTTAATAATATCAAGTACCTACATGTATTCTATAAAATATTCAGTAGCCTTAATTTTAAAAACGAACAGTGCCCAAGTAGATTTGTCTGCCTTTGTTTGCTTTTAATGTAAATCATTGTACATACCTGTAGTCCATGTGAATTAATGGCAGTTTTAAGATAAATTTGATTGCTATTAAATATAAAACTTTTTAAGGTTCAAGTGTTTTTTGTGAATGAGTATCCAGAATCCGGTATGGGTAGTATTGTCACAGCAAAGAAAGGCACTAAATTAAGCATCATGGTGAAACCTTTCGTTACCATAAGCACAGATGCCATCAAACATCTACCTGTTGTTGAACGGTTTTGTTATTTTCCTGATGAACAACATTTGAGTGTATCAAAAGTTTATACTCAAAAGTCATGTCTCACAGAATGCCGTCTAAACTATCTACACAAAAAATGTCATTGTCGTCCATACTACTTTAATATGTTAGGTGAGTTTAAGTCTACAAAATAAGTAATTATGAATATGTTGTGAATTTATTTAAAACTATAAAGTTAGTTTATTGATTATATATAATCAAAGTTTTTAACTTAATGTATTGGGTACAGTGAATGATTATAATATAAGCACTAATGTACCAGGTATATATTAATTTTAAAATAATGTTTTTTATTTATTTAATAAATAATAGACACTTATGTTTAGTGTTTAGAGTAAATTTATTAATTTAATTTTAATTTTGGCAAGCATAGTAAAACTATACTATATAGATACTAGAACTTATTTCAACTTTATAGACTACTTACAATTAAATAAATAATATTCATTCGTTTATTTTATATGAAAAATCAAAGAATTAATATTGATATTTAATGTTAGCTTATGTTTGTTAAATTTGATTTATTTTTATTTATTTATCCGTATTGCAAAATAGGCAGACGTGATTCTTTATATTTTTTTAATAGTCATCTGCAAATTCATATATTATATAATAGTCAGTCATTTTTCCAGAGTAGGACTACCTTTAATTAAAAATACAATTTATATAACATTACTATATTTTTAATCTATAGTACTAAGTACAAATCAAAGGTTAGCACCTAACATTATAGGTAGGTATCAATGAAGACATTTTCTAGATTTTTACATACTAAATTATGTTTTTGTTGTCAATATAAAATTAAAGATATATTACTGTTCATTTTTTAGATAACCGTATTCAGATTTGTAACTCCACGCAGTTGCTATGTGTTGCACAGCATAACAGTGAATTGAGATTCTATAGCCCTCCGATAGGTAACATCAGAGGCTTCCTGCTTACAGAGATGAAGTCACCTCTCAACTGTTCCCAGTGTTTGCCCACATGTCACGAAAGCGTGTACGATCTGGACATGGATTACTCATTGGATTCACAGCCACTGACAAGGGAAAGTTTTGGATCTGTCGATATTTTCTATAGAAATGAGGGTGCAGTGAAGTATGAAAGAGATGTGACATTTGGCTGGATAGATCTATTAGGTAGTATTTTAGTTTTATTACTAAGCGATAAAGATTTTAAAAACTTAGGTACATTTTAAAAAAAAATTTGTTTTTTTTTTCTAATGCAAATAATTCTATTTAATAATAATTATAAATTTTATTATTTAATTTAATTTACCTAATTGTTGGGTCTCATACTTTTTTATAATTATTTAGTGTCATTTGGAGGTATCGCCGGCCTATTTCTTGGATTTAGCCTGCTGACAATTATTGAGTTTGTATATTGGGGAATTAAGTTTCTCATATATCAATTCAATAAATATTCGGCATCTAGAAATAAGATTTCACCAGATAATTAATGTTTGTAGTTTTGTTTTGAACAAAAAATTGTTTAAATTTAAAAAAAATATACAATTAGATTTATTGATGATTTATAAATTGTAAAATGTTCATATAAAACGCATAAACAATAACACAGAAATATTTTTGATGTAGAAATTAAATGTCATTATAGCACTTACATTCCATGTTTAATAAAATTGAGAAATTTAATGCATTAAACAATGGTTTTGCATTAAAACATAGCTTGTTGTATTTTAAAAATCACGTTAAAGGTAACATATAACAGTCAATTATTTGATATTATCTAAATAAAAATATATCATATCAAAAATATGTTGTTCTAGAAAAAGAAAATACAAATGTTGGCAGGTATATAAAACGAAAACAATTTACTACCACTAAAAAGCAGCAAAAAGCTAGAAAGATCAAATGTGGTACGTCAATGAAATGTTAACTAAAAAAATATAATTTTAGATAAATTAAAAATATATATGTATATAATATGTTATATATATATATGATATAATAATAATAATGATATAATAATAATTTGATTAACATCATGATGAATTAATCACAGGCACCTAATACATACACATTTTGAATAATGAATGTTGACAATAAATAGTGTTACAATGTGAACATACAATAACAGATCATGCTTGTTTCTGACAGTAAAAAAATAATACCACTTGTGGTTATTTATGAGTAAATATTAGTCAGTTTTCATTGAAACAGATGTCAATTGTTTGGAACAACAGAGTATCTTTCAACAAGTAGTAAGTTGCAATCATCACAAACGCGTACAGGCTTTGCCGACGATGGTAACATCATAGTGTTGTCCGAACACAAGGCACAAAATATTCCACCACAGTTTCTACAATGGTGCTATTTCCATAATATAAAAACACAATATTAATAAAATATTTATAAGGGTAAACTATAACATAAGCAGTTACAAAACATGGTCTTACTTTTCTCCTTGTAATGCTAAATTCTTTTTCACATTTTTTACAATTGGCCACCTCATTATCACGTTCCCAGTGAGCTTGTGCCAATGGACTGTTGGCCGCTTCTTCGAGCTCATTAGATTTCAGAATTTCCTTTTTTAACTGGCCAGCTAGCTCTTCCAGCGCTCGTTCTTGGCCTCTATATTTTTCTTTCAACCTATGGTGTTCTTCTTGCAAATTTACATATTCCTAACAAGTACCAAATATATTTAAATTAAAAAAGGGTAACTAGAAAACTATATAGCAACGATTTACATTTGACATTGCTTTTAGTTGAACAATCTCTTCATCAAGACGAGTTGTTTGATTACCAGCTTTAGCCAAACGTTCCTCAAGTGTAAATTTAGATTTTTGTTCTTTGACTAAATCGTCTTTTAATTTTGTGATCATTGTTGTTTGTCCAGTAATTTGTTCATGGTACTTATGTACTACTTCGGACATTTTCTTTTTCTCCTCTTCATTCTTTTTTGATCTATGATAGTAAGGAGATAAATGGATAGGAAATAAATGTTATGCAAATCAAAATAAATAAATAAAAAAATGTTGCGAGCAATATTTTGAGTGTAAAAATAATAAGTAGAAAATCATAAAATAATAAAAACTCATTTTGTTTATACAAAATATAAAACTACAAAAGAAAAAAAAAAGTAAATCATAAAAAAAAATAAAAAACCAACAGTTTGTGTAGGATAATATTTTTTGGGATATTATTGAAAATCACACGAATATTTAATATGTAGTTTATTCAATAAGTCATTTAATACTTTTTATTTAAATATTATAAAATAATAATAATAGCAATGATATATAGAAAAATGCATAGAGTACTGACAAAGTGATATAATTTTATTGTTTGGTTTACATCAATCAATATTTGGAAATAATATGTAAGCATATAGAACAACTGATAAACAATTATTTCACCAATCACATAAAAAAAACTATGACAGAATAGTTTTAAATACAATATCAATAATGTAATAGGAAAAATAGTATAGAACCATTAACCTATTCACTAACAGTCATGGCTCGCATCATTTTTTTATTTAGTACTTAATTGTTCTTATGAATGTATGCACTCAAATGTATTTTTAATATTTTTATAGTGAATTGATGGCACTCGGAATGAAATATTTTTTACCGCAAATTGATTTAAATCAAAATTTTACAAATAATTGAATCAACCCAGGTACATATTAAGATGCATAGACTCATAAAGAAAAGAATATGAAATAATAAGTACATACACCTCTTCGGTCTTTTTCAAAGCCTCCGTTAGTGTAATATTTTTTGATTCCAGTTTAGAAACAAACTCAGACTTGTGCTTAAGCGAACTCTCACTCTCCTGTAATTAGACTTTCGGCTAGTTTATGTAGATAAAGATTAATGAAGAAAATTAACTTAGAATTAATTACAATCCCTACATTTGGCATTTTAACTAAAAATATGTTTTCATAAGATTTATAGATTATTTGATTGTTCGGGATCAGTTAATGGTTCAGGGCTCGGTGCATTTTCTGTCAAAACTGGAGTATATGACTGTCGATGAAGCGACCGTTCTGGACGAGAAGCCAACCTAGTGTCTGAATTAGAGGTCTTCATGCTTGCATTGTTTCTCATTCTTAATTGTTGGGCATCGTGGAACTGTAAATTGCTCAGCAAGCAACCGATCTGTTCAGTTTTTTTCTGCAGTCGGCTCACCATTTCAGCTTTTTTGGTCAAATCTTCTTCACATTCCTGATTATTGCCCAACCCAATATTGTAAATCACATTTTATAATATTTAAATCAACCAAATTCATCAAAACCATGATTAAATACCAATAATTAACAAGTAAATTAACACTATACACTATTTTACTGTTGGTTCTCACCTGTAATTTTTTATACATTTCCAAATTAATCATTTTAATGTCATCTAATTGTTTTCTCAGTGAAACAATATTTTCTTGTTTTTCGCGGCTTTCTTTTTCTAAAAGTTTCATTGCCACTTCCATTTCAGCTTTTAAGCTCATCTAGTACACATGACAATTAACTTTTAGCTCTTATATACTTTATAATCCACAACACATACTTGTAAATGGAGTTCTTTTTCAGCTTCAATTCTTTGTTTTTTTTCATTTTCTGCAAACTGCTTAAGTGTATCAATATCTCCAATAGGAATGTCAATAGTTAGAGATTCTTCCTATAAAATAATTAAAACAATATTACTTTCAACATTGTAATAGGCCAAACGTTAATTGAAAACTTAAATAGCCTCATATTTCTAAAATTCATAAAAAGTTTTTATAAATTGTACAATTTAAAATTGATCTTTGACAAATGAAAAATTAATCTTTTAAAATATATATCTACATCTTTAGATGTATCATGATGTTTGATCAATTGGTTTTTGAGTAATTGATTTTCTTCTTTCAATGTCGTTAAACTGTTTTTGGCCATATCGAGCTCTTCTTTAATTAGAGTATTTGACGTAGTGAGAGTTTCCACTTTTGATTCCAAGTTTGCTACTGTCGCTCTAAAAGTCATTATAAATTGGTTATTCAATATAATTAATCTAAATTAAACACATACTTTAGATGACAGTTAAGCTCTTCTATATAATTCTTTTGATCGAGTACTACATTCATGTTTTCCGATTCTAATCCTAGCGGGCTATCCGGACAACTGACAGTGCCTTGTACATGATGGTTAGGGTGGTGGCTAGAGCGCAGATACAATGAGAAATCGATTACACCTTGTTGAGAATCTAAATCTTCTTCCTAGTGACACACAAACAATTGTAAAGAAAGGTATCTTAAAAATTACCAACAGTATAGGTCTTGCCTTAATACATAAATTGCAGTCGATAACATTTAGACCGACCATTAGGCCTACAATAACTATGGCCTCGTCACTCATCATTAAAGCGTCTGGTTCAAAATAATCTACTAATTCTTCATCACGATTGTCCACTAAAATTTTTAAATAATCGGCCAATTTTTTTTGCATTAAAGCTACTCTTAACCAAGCTCTTGCTCTACCCATTTGAGTTCTGAAAAGATAGTCGATTAAAAAATAAAAAGTTAGTAGGTACAAACACATTATGTAGTTTTCGTTTTTTTTTTTTTTATTTACTTGACTGTAGGTAAATCTCGAATACTATTTGTTAACTCTTGTGCATCGGTTGTTAGTTTTTCAACAGTTTGCAAAATATCCCACAGTTCTTTTTTTGGGCCTAAAAGTCCCTTTTTAGGACGTAAACCGTGTCTCAAAACATGTTCCAAAACGATAAAAAAATGCTGTAAAGGTGCATGATCTGAATCTAGCATACGTCCATTTTTCAGTGAATTCTCAATTAGTTCCTTAACAATCAGCTTGGATATGTTTACCAGGTTACGCCTCTCGATCAGCACAGGATCGCGATCTAAATTCAACAATTATGATTATTCAGCGCTCTAGTATACACAGTTGATTAAAATGTCACAGATATTACAATAATAAAATAATTATGTTTCTATAGTAATTTAATACCCAATAAGAATGGCAGATCTGGAGAGGTGAGACACTGTGATGGAAAAATATCAGACAGCGGGTCGTCAGCTATTTCGCGTAAACATAACCATTCGCCCTCAACGGACACCCGAAAATTACACAAGTACAAGTCTTGAGAGCATGGGTCCAAGTTTTGCATCCATTTATTTAACATCATCGTTCTTGTTTTCAAATTAAACAAAACACGTTTTAGATATAAGGTAAGTAAGGTTTATGTGTACCAGCTTTGTGTTTCAAAATCAAAATCAAATTTAATAAAATAATAATACTATATTAACAAAATAACAGAAATAATAACATGCAAACACAATAACAGGAACTATGTATCCAAATGCAAAATAATGCGACAAAAAAATGTTAACAACAAAAACAAAAAAATTATGTAGTATAAATAATAAATAACTTTCAAAAGTTACGTAGTATTTATTTGATCAATATAAACATTAAATAACATATTGAATTTAAAATAACTAATAATCAATAAAATTACATCAGAGAAGTTAATCAGCATAAATAACAATAAGCTACTATTTAAAACAAAATTTCGTGTACAGTTCATTTAGTTACAACATAATGAATACAATAGGTAAGATTATAACTTAGTAATTATTATAACATTGGACTGATGGGACATAAGGAAATTGAATATACATTACGTATTTCTAGGGGGGAGTGGTGGAGGCAATCTTTGTCTTGGGGGTAGTGGCGGTAAAGGAACATTTGAAGGCGGCGGATAGTTGGGCATTCCATCAGAATTTGGACTGTGATCAGATCTTGCAGGCAATGGAGGCCTCATTGGAGCAGGTCTCAACTTGTCCGTCCATAAAGGCACGCTGTTGTTCGTGACAGTTTCAATTTCATTTTTTATTGCCGACGCCCAATTATTGTCTTTTGTAGTTAATACTAAAGTATAGTTGTTGATAGATATTTGTTTGATTTTCAAGGCGTTAGCCGCACTTCGACCATTTTCATAAGTGATTTCTGCATGGTCTGTGAAATATCTGACATTTAAGATTTTACCAAAAGTACCCAAGCCCTGGAGCATAATATTTTTAAATGTTTCATTATTCACAGGAAAGTCCGTGTTATCAATGTGAACAAGAATAATTCCATCAATTGGCCCGTATTCATTCCATACTAAATTCAATTCGCGTTCCCTTTGGTTTTTATCAACGCACAGTATATCAATTTCATATGAAGCCATTACAGGTCTGTGATCGCTTTCTTTGATTTCGGCACGCCCATAGAATACTTGCGTGCCGCTTGGCCAATCGTTGTTTTCATTTACGTACCAAAGTACACGGTCGGTCCACGCGGGTGTACGGCATTTATCACTTGAATCGTACTCATCTGATAGTATATCATACTTATAAGTCGGCGCAAAAGTAATAGGAGCCTCAATGAAGTTATCAAACACTTTTTTATCCCGGTGTTGTGCTAAAAGCTGATCATACTTCAAAACTTCGTCCAAGTCTCCGTCTAGTACATGATTAATAAGATCCAAGCGATCCATATCGACCCGATAATTAAAATCTCCACACCAGTATACATAATCATTTGACTGAATTGGAATTTTCGATTTTCTAGCTATTTCATTGAAGTCTGCATTACGATCAGCTACTTGTGACTGTCCAGCAGCAAAGTGAGAGCATATGAAACAAAGATTTGTAGCAGCCAAAGTGAATCGTACCATCACTGCGCCTTTGTTACCAGTAGCACCGCCCATTCCTGTTTTAACAGAATCTGTAGTAACATCTTTAATAAAAGGTAATAGTTCAGACTTAATAAACACAAACAGACAAACACCAACAAGTTGTGTGCTGGTAAGCAAGACATAATCGTTT
Source organism: Drepanosiphum platanoidis (assembly GCA_948098885.1). NCBI lineage: Eukaryota > Metazoa > Arthropoda > Insecta > Hemiptera > Aphididae > Drepanosiphum > Drepanosiphum platanoidis. The sequence continues at coordinate 12,069,706 of OX402531.1, forward strand.
TTAGAAGACAGAATGTTTTTAAGATTTTTACACCATGAATCTGCGTTATCTGAACTGGCAGCCATAATGTTACCAGCATTTAAATCGACGATCTCTTCGAATCCAATAGCATAAATATCAGGAAGATTATTGTTATCTTTAAGGAAGAACTCTTTTGACGGATCGAATAAAGAAACCTCGTATGGTTCCAATAGCCATTTAGACAATGATTCCAAGTTGTTGGAATCAAAGTTCAAAAAATGTTTACCTCCGTTTACATTGTAAGTCGCAATAGCAATTCGCAAACGACTCTTGTAAGTATAGTTTTTGAATTTTCCACACATCTCTTCAGCTAAATCTGGATGACACTGCCAAGTGTTATAAGGTAGTAACGCTTTGGCTTTTGGTAACAGATCATTATTTAAAGCATTTCCAGATAATAGTATGTCAAATCCTTCTTGCTTACTAGAGTCTAGGAGATTATTTTGAATAGTTCTTGCGGCCGAACGAGCTCCATCTAATAGTTTAGAGCCACCTTGTATAGCGCCAGTACCAGCATATATTCTACTGATCTCGTTGCCATTGTTCACCCAAAGCTGTTGAAACACTTCTTCAAATCTAGTGATGATTTGATCAGTTTCGTTTTGACAAAGGAATTCCAATTGTTTAGCCAATACTTCCAGAGCGAAAAACTTTTGAATACAATTGGTACGATCAAGGCAATCGGTACAATTTATTCTCATGGAACCCGTTTGATGTTTCACAACAGAGTTTCCTTTAGCATAGAACAGACCGAACGAATCCAAATACGGGTTGACTACATTTTTTAATTTTTGTAGACTTTTATCACCATTACTTTTTAACTCTTGATGATAATCAAAAGCAACAAACGGTATAAAGGAAAACGCCGAAGTGGAATGTTTCTGTTCAAAAGCATAACTCAAAGCAGACTCATTTTCCTTACTATTTGCATTTGCTGTCCCTAATAAATTGATGAAAATAATATTGCCATAACAATCTTTTAAGGACTTGACGTGCTTTTCATAAACATCTGCAGAGGATTCTATACTCCTCGAGAGTTTCACTTTATGAGCTCCGACATTCATTCCAGGTTGTTCCCAAAACAACGGTACGCTGCCTCTAATCTGGACAAAAGAAGTAACTTCATCGTCTAAATAAATGACTTGTTCAGTTTCAACAAAATTTGCGACAAAACCATCATCGTTACAGCCCCGGACGTTAAACCTCGTTCCAGCTCTTCTACAGCTTAACCTCGATATAATAGCGATCCTGGCTTGCTTGTGACGAGCGTAGACGGTTTTTATTTCAATACTGCCACAAATAATTTTCATTAACCACTGAGAAGTGTTAATTCCAAAACGAATGAAATATACGTGTAAATTACGGTTCCAAAAGAAACGTTTATCGGGAACACAGTTGTTCCACTGTCTTTGGGCACACAGAGTCAAATCGAAACGGATATCTTGTGACACGTACCTCGGGAAATAAAAACAGCCACTGTTCAAGAGCTTGCGCACTTCAGATGCGCAATCGTCATTTTGCTGTTTGCGCAACGACACAAATGTGGTCTGGGTAACTTTGAATATTTCCGCGTCAGATATCTTTCCGACAGACTGACAGCCAGTGACCAATACTAAAAACAGTGCTAGTTTATTGTCGATATTTACGTTGAGAACGCCGAGGCATCCGTAAGCGTCTACGATTTTCACACACTGCCGTTTGAACGAGTCGAACTCGCTGCCCGTGGCCGTGCACAGGGTGTTGTTTTCGAACAAGAGCACGTCATCTTGGTAACGGTTTTCCAGGACGACGCAATAGCTGTGGGAGGACGGCTTTTCGTAGGCCCTGAAGATTTTGCCGATGATGGACGGCGCCGTCTGTTTGGCGGACATTGTGCGCGTCCACAAGTGTCCGTCTCCGAGCGTCCTATCGGTGCTCACTCGTCAAACACACATATCTCTCGGACGGTTCGGACTAAAAAAACAAAAATAATAAAAACAAAAAAAAAATCAAAAAAAAAAAAAAGAAAAAAACGGAAAACAAACAGCCGAAAAAACGTACAGAGAAACAAGCGAAACGCAATATGGTGGTCGTGGTGCGTATCATAGAGACACGGCGGGGCGAACGGATGGAAAAGCGGCGGTGTATACCAACAACAAACGAAAACTACGGGGGCCACAAGCTGGTTCACGTAAACGGTAGTTATGTTATATTGTCAGTGGTGGACTTACGAGAAAAAAGACTGGACGCGGGTTCTGGCGATTGCGAGAGAGCGTACGCGACAAGAACGCCTCTCGGGGACCACCGACGCGGCCGACCACCACACCAGGCGTACGCGGAAAAGTATTGATTTCCTGCTCGGAGACGGTTTGCTCGTCGTAATGAATACACGTACCCCGCGCGCGGCCCCGCCGTACCCCGCGCGCGCGGCGACTGCGATAACGATGTTGTGTTTTTTAGCCGTCACATATCGATGCCGCCCGGTGTCGCGCGGCTATCGATGTTTGCGCCGCGCGCGATTGGCGACGAATTGCAAAAGACGACGGAGAAAAAGAAATGAAAAAACGACGGCGCCGCGGAATACAACGACGAGAAACGATCCGACCTGAGAATTATCGGTGTAAACACGGCGGCGGATGGCGAGGCGGGAGAACGAGAAACCCGAAATCGATAGTTTCTGTTGTTGTCTTTACGATGGGCTGGCGCGACGAAAACATCGACGGCGGCAGCTGATTGTACGTTTTGCATCGACGAGCGCGCGTGCGCGCGAGAAGCCGTCTCTCGACTCGGACAATAATCGGATTTTGTATCACATTTTCGTTTCACTGCCATTGTCGTCACGACAATGGTGGGGTGCGCATTCGATCGCACGACCGTATATAATATAATAATAATTGTTATTCCAATAATATTTATGTGAAACAAATCGGCCAGACGACGAGTGTTTTTAAACGGAATTCGTTATCAACAAGTATGCGAATCCAACGTTCACACTACTCGGAAAAGATACTGATATGGCGCGTTCCCCCTGGACGGTTGTTGTCGGAGGAAAGGACGATGATTTGAATAAAAATCGTTTCTTATAAACACAAAATATACTCAAATATATAACAACGCTATCGATATCTCTTTTTTCCGGCGTAGGAAAAGCGATCGCATTATTTATTTTTTTCTACATTTATCTGTGCAAATATGTACCCGTCGTCGGTGGATGTGTATAGTACTGCTGAAGTCTACTTTAAAGCCGAACCACGTTTTCAATCGAAATAGAGCAAAAACATAATATGATTAACGTCGATGATTCGGCAAAAAATGTTGTACATAGTTTTTTTCTCTCAGAAATTGAACGATAGCTAAGCCGAAAATGAAACGAAAATAAATTTTTATTTTTATTGAAACTCCAGTCTTGGAAGAAATAATTTCGTTTTGGAATAATCCATTGACGGGACTCCATGACGAGAGGAAGTGGAGGAAGTTAATAGTCGATCAATAGGCCACAACGTCGTGTTCGTTTTAGGCGTTTTCTGGACCACCTGGAATAGTGCAAACGGATAGTTTGAAAATCAGCGGATTTCTACGGCCATGGTGATTAGATTACTTACTTATATATAGACGTTTGTAAATTAATATTATGTTAACGCTTTGGTCTGTCGGAATAGATGTATCCCGAAAAAAGAGTATCTCATTTGAGACACAGAACGGTGCTGAGGTTAAAATGACTGAGACATTTAGAATTGAAAAGTGCTCCTCATACCAGCATAAACAATAAGCCCGAATGTGTTCGATTAGCAGTTTATAAAGAAAACGTTTATTATTGGGGTGTGCAAGAAGACGAATTGACAAAAACAGTTATTTAAATATCAAGATACGGATATGGGCAGCCACAATTATTAGTCAGCGGCTCGACTGTGAACCTTGCGAACGTTTTGATTAGCTGAGGTAAATTATTGAGATAATAATATGTAGGGAATAATATGTAAATCTGTTCGTCCGAGTGTCAACGTGCAACGTATGAATTTAGCTTGGTCGGATTTTATGTTTTTTATCAGATTGATAATATAGGTTTACGTGTCTTTGGGTAAAGTTTGAGGCCATTTAAGGGTTGAAGTGAAATATTATGCGAGCTTCAGCATATTAAATATTAATTTTATTGGCAATGCAAATAATGGGTTATAATCAGTGATGTTTTCGTAATTTTTTTCAAGGGTATACGCATCAGAAGTTAAGTTTTGTGAAATAATTCCGTTCTGACTCTGTAAGGAGTAAAATAAAGCTCGCTACACACTATACTTGCCAATTAATAATCATAACTAGTGTCACAAAAACAATTTACAATCTGATAAACGTTTTTTAATTTTTTTACAGTCAATAAGCTTATGGTATTTTAAACCAAAATACCATGAACTACGATAATACCTATCGTTTTAGTTCAAATAAAATATGTACTTATCTGGAAAAATTAATTACTATCGCAGTAAAAATCACGATTACATGTTAATAAAATGATAAAACTAACAACCATAACATGCTAAGACGAGTCACTATAGTGTATAAACGGTTTGTTTGTCACACAAACCTATTATAATTTACCACAAAACCAAGTTAAAGATAAAATTATAAATACTTTTTGAAAGTAATTAATATCGTTAATATAATATTAAATTTCGTTTTTGTTACTGGTTATTTTTTAAAAGTAAAGTGCGTGCGAAATATCTGCATATTTCTAATATTCGCACGCAAAATCAGTAGACTGATGCTATTTTATTCGTCCTATACACCCGAAACATCACTGGTTAAATAGGTTCAAGGGCGTCCCAGATATTTTAACAGGGCGGGGCAAAGATAATTAAAAAAATAAATAAATGATAATTCGTTTAGGTATAACTTAAATAATATTATATCTATATAGGTCATAAGAGTATAAAAATAAAATTGTTTTAAATATTTAATTAACATTTGGGCAGATGGAATTAAAAACCCAGGGGGGGGCAATTTCCCTGTCTTGACCCCCCCCCCCTATCCACGGGAAGCCCATGAATAAGTTTATGAGTAATCGGATTGAAATGAAAAATTATTTATTTAATAGTATCCATGAATTGAAATAGCCAAGATAATATTATATAAAAAAGTAAAATATTACTTCCGTATAATAAGTCTGTCCATATTTATTACCAATAAATATTAAATTAACAAAAACATAATAAAAATACTAATATAGACTAACTAAATCAACTTTGCCGACATAAAAATGTTAGCAATTATAAAAAAAAATGTATTCTCGTTTACGTGAACAGCCCAGCCCCATTTCCATTTCCACTGAGATTTCTATAAAAAATAAATACTACTTACTTATGAATGTGTCGTGTATAACGTTAACGATGAGCCTTATAAAAACTGGCCATTATTATGATATGAAAACTACGACGACGTTTCACGAGATTTATCGTTTTATTTTACAAAATATCGAGTTTTGTTGTTACACGTCAGGCAAAATTGCCGAAAAATAGGCACGACCGACCGAAATGGTTTTTTTTTCGTATATAGATTCACTTTATATTTGCTTTTCGAGTAGCTTAAGAAAATGGTGAAATCACCGATCGTTTTATCTCGTATTCTAGATAGATTCAGCGAGTTATGATTGAAAATTATCTCGCGAAAAATACAAAATATTTCACTTCTTATTAGTCACAAGTGTTACAACTATATAATCTATAACAAGGTCTATTGAATGTATTGACCTGCATTTCTATAAAAGTTTTTCGTTTAACGTCATATTTAAAATACATCGTTCTTAGTATATAGTTACTATGCAAAGAAATAATGTAAACAAATTACGTTTATTTGTTAATTTAAACGTTTTTGATATATGTATTTATGTAGGTACAATATACTTTTTTTTTCTAGCTCCAAGTATTGATTATCAATTTCATTTTAATAACTTTGTAGGGTGCCTTGGATTGAGATAGTCGATTAAAATCTAGAAATTTGTAGTTGATTATCGATTGTTATATGAAAATATTTTACAAAATACAAAATATCGTTTTAGGAGAACAGCCACTCGCAATCGTTTATTTTAATTTTCTAGAGCTGTATGTCTGATTCATTATAAAAACACGATTTCTTCTATAAGGGACCCCGGTTTTTGCTCAGTACCCTAAAGGTTTTTCTTTGTAATTTTCGTACGTTAGAGGTGTTTTTATGTCTTATCCTTGAACTTTTTCTATAATGTTGCGCAATAGGATAGTCTTATAGTAATTATAAGTCAGTATAATACATTTACACGTGTTACGTTTGGAAAGTATTATGAGAAAACAATATTTGGACATTCACGCTTTGAATTTTAATTTGCTTTGTGCAACAATAAAAAATAGAGTTTCATTGTACGAGTATCATACACAGTTTTTGTTTAACTAATATTATCCATTTATTAGTTAATTTATAAAAATGAATACAGTAGTTGTCAGTGATTAAATTACTTATAGTTTTAGTTATCAATAAACAATAATGAAAATGTGACACATGTTTTTAATTAGCAATTAATTTAATTTGTGATAAAATAAAAATCGAAAATAATGCATTTTGATAATTTAAAACTATAATCAGATATTCATAATATGCAGTGCGAAATATAACGGATAAATTAAATTTACTAAGCTTAAGCTCTTGAAATTAATAATGAATTAGAATTAAAATATAGATTTAGGCAAAAGTAATTAAAAATCATAAACCGAATCTGCTATAAAAAAAAAAATTAAATACAAAAATATTCAACAGTAAAATATTAATTAACATACTTAGAAGTATAAAATTATTCAAATACTGGTACTCAATTACTTTTAATTAAATACACCATAAAGTTACAATAATAATGCATTTCAATATAATCCAATAATTTACTGTTAATATACGAGTATATTAAATATTTATCGATTGATAAACCTTAAATTATTTAGTAATAAATGGACAGTTTCTACATTGTATTATTTAGGTTAAAAAATAAAAGTAATTTACATTTAAAACTGAGGTGAGAAAATCATAAATTACATTTATAAATGTTTATAGCTTTTAGATGGATGGTAAAATTAATTTTTATTACCATTGGTGAAGTGTTTAAATTTTATGTTTAGTGTAAAATATAAATAGTTAAAGTATAAATGGTTAATATTATATTATATCATTGAAATTTCTATTTAATACGCCTACGTCCCTTGTGATTTAATGCTTATCTGCATAACACAGACTAAATAAGATAAATGTTATTAAAGTTATCATTGCAGGATATACATTTAAAATAATATGTGATATAAACATATTAAATAATGAAATGAGTTTTATAATATATTTTGAACTATAAATTGAATAGAATGAAAATCAATAAAAATTACACATTTAAGTCACCTTTAACATTTTTACTATACGAATTACACATAAATCTAATATTTATAAAAATATTATTTAAAATTATAAAGAATTCAATAATTATGAGAGACGTATATGTACGTATACGACATACGTATATAATATACAGACATATACATTTGTGTTGTTGACATATTGTCATTATTATAACTTTTTTTTTTTAAATTTCATTTATATAATAACATTAAATTTGCAATAATTATATTTGTTTTTAAGTTTTGCTACAATTTAGTTACTTTAGGCATAATAATGATACAACTATTTATAAATGACTTGAACAAATTCCGATTAAGGATTAAATACAAATAATTGATGTAGGGAGTGTCACTCAATTTTAAAACAAAACATAGTCCTACCCTAAGATTAAAATTTTCGCCATCAACAATAGCATTTATTTTTTTATTTAACTTTTAAGATAATTGAAATAAATTATTTCAACTAATAAAAATAAATGTATCAAATATGGTGTTATTATAAAGTTACTTTTATCATAGATTAAATATACTTAATGTATACTTAATCTATGCTTCTATATACTATATATGATTATGTGACATGCATTAAATAATTACAATCTTTGAACAGAGAAGTTTGAACTTTTTAATACTATAGAAAGCTAGTAAAGTTTTTCTTGTGAATAAATGTCCATTATAGTTTTTAAACACTTTCATAGTATTTGGATGAAAGCTTCATAAAGAATTAAAAGATCTATGTTAAATTACAAAACTTTTTTAAAGAAAAAAAACACTTTGTCAAAATATCATGCTTTTTCTTACTGTTCTTACAGTAATTCATATAATTTACATTCAAATCGGTAAGTTTTGTTCATTTTAATCAACGCTTTGTGATAGGTACACATAGTTTGAAGATGGTTAGTTAAGGTATCATAATCATAGAAAACAAATACAAATAGATTATAGTACATTATTTTATTTAGGTGCTTAATACTACTAATTATAAATTATAATGTATCCAAAATTGATTACAGACTACAGTATGAATTAGCTACAATCAAAAAAATAAATTGACAACAATTCTGGAAAATGGTTTCTTTTGTTTGGCTACAATTTTTGGAAATAGTTAAGGTAAATACTTTATTGCAACTATATTTTAAAAATCAACACTAGTATGATATGCAATTTATAGCATTGGCAAAATCTACTATATATTATTTTTCTTGATTCAATATGCAATTGACTTAATTGAAAATCTACTAACTCAACATTTACCCTTAAAATGTATTATAAAATTTTTAAATTAATCTGATCTTAATTTTACAACACAAAATACACTTTGTTAATCATATCTTCAACATTAATTTATATTCTTTCATTCAACAGGAACGATTGAAATAGATCTTTTGTTGTATCCAGTTGAATAGAGTTCCACCACTCTTTCTTAACTTGAGATTTTTAAATGTCAGCAGAAGCTTCATGTGTTTAATGTAATGTTTGATTTTAACGTATCTTCTAGGTGTTTCTAGTACTTGTGTATCGGTACCAGTTATTGGTTTAATAAAATGTTCATAAAGATTCATCATATTATGAACAAATTCATAATCGTTTGAATTTAAAAATACAAAATATGTACCAATACCAAAATTAAAACATTATCATAGAATATCATTTTCATAGAATTTTTTATCATATCACTCCAGATAATTCTGCTTGTTGAATTAGTTACAAATGTAAATCGTATGTATTTAAAACTTAACATTGGTATATTTTCCATTTTAACTGACGTGTTGATACAAATATCTCTTTAGTATGAACATCTTGGAAACAATTATATTTTTAAAATTACACAAATTATGATAAAGTAGTATTAAAATTACACAAGCACAGCAATGACTCACAAAAATCACAAACACTAATTAAAATTTTGTTCTAACATTTGTTCAATGAACATTTCTAATCATACTTATTGCAGTAAGTATATTTAAAAGTTACAGGTAGATACAAGTGTAATAGGTACATTCAACAAAATATTAAATAATATTTTTGTAGGTAGCATACTAAACCAAAAGATGTAAAGGAGATAGCATATTGAATAAATATCAAAAATAGCTGTATGCCTCTTAGTTTTCCAAATCTAATCACTTTGACACTATTTAAGTTCATAATATTTGTAATTTTTCAGAGGATTTGGTTATTTTGATTAGTTTATCACAATTATCATGAGTACTTATTAGTTTTCGTAAATATTGTAATAGTTAGTTAATAATTAACCAATTACAATAGGCAAATATAATAGAGTGTAATGTTGTAAGGCACTCAATAATTTAGGTATTAAACTTGATTTGACTGCATGCTCGATTTTTATGTTTTATGAAATAATAGGAATTCAGGGTTGTAAATACAGATAAAGTCTATCCAATTATTATGTATTCATTTGAAAAATAATTCGTATTCAACGATAGGATTGAATAGGTAAGTATTTTTACATAATTACTCAACGGTTTGTTTTACTATTATGATAAACACCACATTGTATTCTTATATTTTAACAGGGAGGTACAATGATTCATTACAGTGTTTTTCAATTCGATCAATATCAAACAGACAGTTGAATAGACGATCATTTTTCTAACTTAAAATAAATTGGTTTTGTAATCTTAATGAGAGGCGAATGGTTTTGTAGCATGGGAAGTAATAGTAAGTAAAGGTGAAACTCGTATATAACTTACTTTTAGGCAGTTTTCGGTCTGGTCTGGGTTTTCTCGAGGATGAAAAAAATATAGGCCATCTGTCCATGGACGTCAACGACGGGGATCTGGAAAAGCTTTTGATGCCACTGTCAAACGAATCCGAACTTTCCATAACGGCGGGTAGCCCTTCGGCACTAGAATTGGTCATAATTGTAATGTTACGTGGTGGTTTTTAACTTGAAATTTCACCGACAAGTGACGAAGACGAGACAATTATCACAATTATTACCGTTTTACCGTATCGCTAAAGATTATTGTTATTTACTCGTCTTTAATAACAACAATAATAATCATCGCAATCATCGTGATAAAATTAGTGATAAAAGCACAGCAATTTATTTTTTATCTATATAGATAGATGGTTGTGATAGTATTGGTATACATTTCGCGTGATAATGGACGAAACATGTCCATTATTCATTGAATTTTTTATTTTTAAATTCTCCATTTCTTCAAAAAAAAATAATCTAAAACTGTTTATTAAACGATTTAATTTTAGTTCGTTATTTAGCGCGATAGAATCCTCTCATGATAAATTTTGAATTAATTATTTTTTACTCAATATTATTATGCAATTAACGTCATTGTATTGCAAATTTTCATAATATTGAAAAATGGTCAGCTTAAGGATCGCAATACTAGGATTTTTCGCTCAGTTGTTGTTATTAGTTTCTATTTTCGATATTTATTTCAAATCTCCAATCATCACTGGTATACCTGATCAACAAATCGATTTCGAACCACCTGCTGATCGTCTTGTACTATTTGTCGCCGATGGATTACGTGCGGATACGTTTTATAATCACGCCAATGGAAATAGCAAATATTTCAAGTAAAACAATGAAAAAGAAAGTAAATTTGTTCTTGTAAATTTTATTTTATTTTTTAAATTTTTAGAAATTTATTGCAAACCAGTGCTACGTACGGTATATGCCATACTCGAGTGCCAACTGAGTCACGCCCTGGACATATAGCCCTTATTGCTGGATTTTATGAAGATCCTTCTGCTATTTTTAAAGTAAGACATTTTAATGCTTTTTATTTGTTTGTACTTTGAAAATATCCTCCTGAGGGCCAATTCAATTTTAATTGAACCTCTACTTATCTCATCTAGGTCAACTAAACAATTTTTTGTTAGAAAACCTTCAATTTTATATTAATAATTCAATTTAAAATGTATATAAACAATAAAAAAAAATGAAGATAAAAATATAAAAATAGATTTGTTTGTTTGTATATATTATTGAAAATAAGTATTTAAAATTATATGTAACACAAAGGTCACCATTTTAAACTTCTAAAACCTCTGATAAAACCTGAGATAAATATAAACTTTAATATAAACATGTTTTTTTTGATAAATATTTTTTTACAATATACCTATTTGTATAAAAAAATTTAAATTATTTACATAAAACATAAAGATATTAGTAATTGGTTTAAAAATTCAATGATTTATGTCTTTCTTTTTACTTTATTTTAATCTTAATGTTTATTGATGTATTGATTTTAATAAACTTACACATTGATTAAGTAATACGCCAATAAATGAATATAATAATAATCAAATCAATTAAAGTTCCAATAATATGGTTTGAATTTAAAAAATATGTGTTATTGCTAGATTATTATTTTTGTTTTCAATGAAATAATTTTTAATATTTTAAATAATTTATAATTCCATATTTTTGCCAAAGCATAAGAAAGATAAAAGTTGTGTTTTTCAGTAGCAATGATTTCTATTTGAATAAATGCAATTGCTGCAGCTAACCCTAAGAATTTTTATATAAATATCCAACATAGTGTTTGATGGTAAAAAATAATGTTTTTATTATTTTGGTATGCTAAAACACAAAAATTTACATTAATGAGTTTTGGCAACTAGCTGATTATATATTTTTGTATTTTTAATGTTGGAATAAAATGTTTTAATTTCGTTTTAAATAAAAAATACATTAAAAACAATGATAATAGTATATAGTATAATATTACAGTTTACCAAAAAAAAACTAAAATTGAAACTTAAATTGATCTACTTCCAACATTACTACCATTAAGATTAAACAACATTTATAATAGAAATTATACTTGTATTTTGATACTTTTTAAGCAATCTATTTTTATTTTATCCTGCCATATTAAATTGGATCGTTTTATACAATTCTTTTTTATTACATACATTATAATATTGTACCTATTTTTCAGGGCTGGAAAGAAAATACCGTTGAATTCGATTCAGTATTCAATAAAAGTGATACAACAATATCTTGGGGTAGTCCTGATATTGTTTCCATGTTCAAAAGAGGTAACCAAATAGTCATATACTCATATCTAATTGAAAGTTTTAATATTTTTAATGTTTTATGTATGATATTGTGTAGGAACTAAAGCTGAAAATGTACACGTGTATACCTACGATTCAGATTTACAAGATTTTAGTGGCAAAAATGGTTCTAGTATTATGCTGTCAGAATGGGTGATTGATAAAGTTAAATTATTTTTTGAAGAATCCAAAAATAATGAAATAATTCAAATGCAGCTGGCAAAAAAAAAACTAATTCTGTTCCTACATCTTTTGGGTACTGACGTATCAGGTCATATTGATAAACCAAATTCCAAGTAAGTTTATTCCATTTTCGTATGATTTATCAATTGATTAATGGACTATGAAAATTATGTTACATTTAGAGAATATCTAGACAACCTAATATACATAGAAAAAAGCGTGATGGAAATTGAACAATTAATAGAATCTTACTATAACGACAACCGTACAGCATATATTTTTACATCTGACCATGGAATGACAGATTGGGGTAAGACTTTTAAGTGTAATTATTTAATGAGAGGTTGTACTCGGAGAGGTTATTTTATTTTTTTTTTTAATATTTGCTCTAAAACAATTGAATTGTGCACTTAAGAAGAAAACAAATCCAGAAATAATTTTACTTTTGCAAATTAATATATTATTTAAAAATAATCAGCACACAAATAAATAATTTATATTAGATTGCTGAGCTATTTATTGGGGGCAACTTCTTTGTGCAGACGAAACGAAATAATGATAAGTGGTTTCGTAAAGAGAATTTTTAATATTTATCAAGTTTCATTATTATTTCATAATATTTCGTTGAATTATTATTAACTTCTACAAAAAAAAAAATGTCTTAAATGTGCAAAAATATGCAAAATTAAATATTTTATTTAGCACTATTAGATTCTAAAACAAATATTTTGCTCGTTCAAATTTTAACGATTTATCACAAAAAATATAGAAAATGTACGAGTTTCAAGTCCTAGTAATAAGTATTTTTTGAATTTATAATTTATAGGTTCTCATGGAGATGGATCTACCAGTGAAACTGAGGTGCCTATAGTCACCTGGGGAGCTGGGTTATCAGATGCCAAAAAAAATTTGAACTCTTTGCCAGTCAGTATTGAACAAGCTGATGTTACACCGCTTATGGCTACATTAATTGGTGTTCCCATACCTGTACACTCTGTGGTTTGTATTAATTCATTAACTGGAAATAATTTTTGGCTATAATAAGCTCATACTACATATTCATTTTATTAATTTTATAACTTTTTTTTTTTAGGGTATTTTACCGTTAAATTTACTTAACACTGATGCTTCAGCTCAAGTGAAATATCTCCTTGCCAATGCTTTACAAATAAACGCTGCATTTTCAACGGCGCGAGAAAAAATCGAGCAGCAGTCTTTTGAATTGTTTTATGTACCTTACAAATCACTAAGTATTAGTGTTCAAGATGCATACCTTCAAAAGATCACAACATTGATGAAACAGTCGAAAACTGACGAAAGTGTAATTTATTTTTTAAAATTATTATAAGTAATTTCTTACATTATAATATGGTTAATATTGTATTTTTCAGATTAAATTGTGTTATGAGTGGATACACTTGAGTTTGCAAGGGATCGACTATTACAACACGTATTACAAATTACCACTACTTTTCTGTGTTACCTTTGTTGGTCTTGGTTGGATTGCATTGCTCATACTCGAAACAAATTCAGCAAAAACCCGTCAAAGAATTAACAGATTCTACAAGTTACTTATCAACATAGTTTTCCTATCGATTGCCGTATCTTCTTTTTTGTTTATTCATGGTAAATATTTTACTCATATGTTCCCATATATGAAATATATATTTATTTTTTTTTTTTTTTCAAAGCTCAATCTCTTCCAATACAATTTCATATGTACACATTTATGCCGTTAATATTGTGGTGGATGTGCATTACCAGGTTTTTACAGAGATACAGTTTGTCGCATATGAAACAATTGATGTTAGAAACTAAAGGATTGGAGTTGTTGGAAATATTATCTTATTTTATTGGAATCGAACTATTGGTGATTAATTATTTTATGGATATTACTTTAATATTATAAAACTAACAGTATTAATGCTTTACTAATAATAGGTGTGGACATTTTTTGAACGTCATATTCTTAGCTTAGCTTTAGCTATACTGTGTATATGGATGACTTTCAACTCGATAAAAGAAGGATTTTTACTCGTCCAAGTACTTATTGTGTTTTTCTCTTCGGCGTGGTTTGCTTTTTTCCCTTCAATATTGATTATTGACGGACATACAAATATCATTTATGTGTAAATACTTAAAATTGACATAAACCTTAGATCAGCGATTAATAGAAAATATATAAATCAGTGTACTAGGTGCAATCATTTGGCTATTGGCAGGATTAATGCACTATAAGAACCAAAGTGGTATACGCAAGACTTCTACTTTTTTACAAGTACTATTTTTAGTCGTTGCTACTTTGAATGTTTTAATTGTATCCAACAGTATGGAAAATAAACAAGGATTATCAACAATAAATCAAATATGTTCATGGACAATATCAAGTAATAACTTAATTATCTATTATTTCTACAATAAGTGTTCTTTTAATGCTGAATTTAATGTTGTTGTTTTTTTTTTTCTAGTCTCATCTGTGTTTTTAATAAGAAAATCATCAAATCTCGTATCCAACATAACAACAATATTTTTATCCATTGGTACACCATACATTCAACTATCATTAAACACGGAAGTTATATTCATGCTTGTGCTAGTTATAACATTGGCATGTTGGAGAAAGATTGTGACCAAATCTGCTGAATCTAGTCAAACCTTATGGACCCAATGGAGACACGCGTTCTTTTTTGTTAGCATATCTATATCTACAGCAGCATTAAAATATTGAAACTAATTGAATGTAATTTGCAGTTGCTGTTTGGTTTCGGTTCATTTTTCGGCATTGGAAATATCGCGTCGATTAACTCATTTGATCCTTCAATTGGACGATGTTTTGTTGCCGTATTTTCTCCATTCACCATCATGGCACTGGTTCTGTTCAAAATACTCGCTCCTATTTTATTGACATGCTGTACATTTTACCTTACCAGTATTAAATTGAAGGTCCGTGTCTATTTTCTTCAGAACTGGACAATTGTTTAAAATACTACTATACTTTCATATATATT
This sequence comes from Drepanosiphum platanoidis, assembly GCA_948098885.1. Classification (NCBI taxonomy): domain Eukaryota; kingdom Metazoa; phylum Arthropoda; class Insecta; order Hemiptera; family Aphididae; genus Drepanosiphum; species Drepanosiphum platanoidis. The sequence continues at coordinate 12,085,346 of OX402531.1, forward strand.
TTATTTTTTATTATTTTTCAGATACCTCCAACCAATGTATTTGCTCTAATGTTGGCTATGTCAAATTTAATGGGTCTTCATTTTCTTTTTCTAATCAAGAATACTGGAAGTTGGCTGGACATTGGGATGTCGATATCACATTACGTTGTCGTCCAGTCTCTGGCATTATTTTTATTTTTAATGTATGGCCTGGCTGGATTATTGATTGGTGTTGAGAAAAGTAGCTCCCAATCCAATGTCCAGCAATTATTACCTACTACTAACAAAAAATCGCCGTGACTAAGTGATTAAGTTTGAAATATTTCACATTAATTATTTATATGTATAAAAAAAAAAGAAAGAAGCATTTGTGATCGATTATTTTGAGAACATATTCTTGTATTGTTATATAACTTATAACACACCACATAAAAAAAAAAAAAAATTAACTTAATTATTTTATATAAATTACATAATGATCTCACTATGTTATTTTAAATGGTATTGATATAAATGTTATTATTTTTGCCGTATACAATATAATTATATTTACAGAAAAAAGAAAAAAAAAAAAATGTTTTTTAAGATCGCTTTTAACATTAAATTTTATGCCACCATATAACTATAAATAAATTTAAAATTATCATGAACACGCTGTGTGCTGTTTGTTGAGCCGTGTTGCAGTGTGTCAATTTGATTTGTCGACATGCAGTTGACACCAATTTATGCTCTGATAGCGTCGCGGCAATTCTTTTGATAAAATTTGCTTCTTCTATCCCACATTTGATTTTACTCGTAGTGTAGACACAATTGAGAAATCCTTGTTTCGCACTGTAACAAAATTATGAAATTTGAATTTAAATCATTACGAGGCCACGACAAAGAACACACAACGATTTAGAAATAATATTATTCACATGAAATCAAAGGTTTTCAACCAAATTTATTACGGTACTATGTATGTACATAAAAACAATGATCACAACAACGGATCTAAATACATTAATTAAAGCCTAAAACGGGGCAAAGTAGGGTACACGAATTAATAGCTCATTATGAAAGGGGAAAAAAAGTGCACAGTGAATATTATAGTAACAAAGGTTATGAATATTCATGGCCACAGTTTTTGGCTTTATTGAGATCTAAAGGTCGCATAATCCTCAGTCATTTCCTTGAAAGCGGTTTTTTCTTTCTACTATCGATTTTTAATAGATTGTAAATAATAAATGAACAGAATGGATAATGCCATCAAATCTAATGAGATACCGAACGAGACTTTTGATGGATGTTTAATAATTCAATAAACTCGTGAAAAATGAATTATCTTTATCTTTTAGAAATTCAAAATTATTATTCAATCAATGCTATTTAATAAGAGTACTGAAAATTGTTAAACAATAATAAATTATAAGACACTTGAAACTTTTGTCCGTGTCTTGTATAGGCGCAAACATAGTTCATGATTGTATTTCGGGGACGTTATTAAATGAATTTTTTTTTATTCTCGCTAAAAGAGCGTAAAAGAACCAACGCCTATTAAATTAACAACGTGATATTTTACAATACTCAATTACTTCAAATTTCATGATATTTCCTAATGGTCGTGTGTACATTCTCGATCGAACGAAACATTCGACGAGACTATTGAGGCAAATCCACCAGGGGTTTCAATGTTTTTTCGCCGGTTCGCTCAAGGGATCAAAAATGTTTTTCGAATTCGAATGATGTAAGATTTGGACTTTCAATAAAAAATCACACAAATAAACGGGCGTTACGTTTGGTGTTGTACATTTTTAGTGCTTTAAAAACCATAATCTATGTATCTAATTAAATATTATTGTATTTGAAAATCGATATTGAAATCGGATGTCCACGAGATACTAATTAATAACTGGTTAATTAGGCGTGTAAAAAGGTCAAACGAAAAAAATGAAAAAATTCAACGATCGATAATGACGACGAATCTGCATCCACCACACCGACTGTGTAAGTATTACTTTTATTTAAATTTTACTAAACGTTTTCGACAAATTGTATGATGAAAATAAAACGAGTAATTTTATGAAAAAAAAAATAAAAATGTTTTACAATAGTTTTTCATATTTAAATTGCATAAAAAAGGTCTCGACAAGGTTACTTAACATGTTTTATTGACAATAGTTCAGAATATTATTCGATCATTATTATTATATTCAACAATGCACGTGCAAAAGAAACACTTGAAATGTCAGCAACAGCGCAACAGCAGTTCTTATACAATTTTCGGACGAGTTATATTATAGCTATGATAAGTATATCGTAATCTACATATCGACATCTATTATAATACCTATGAAAAAAGATCTTTTGTTTTCGAACGTTTTAATTAAAAACTTTTTATACTCGTATATTCGAGCATGTAATGTCTGCGTGTTTCTAATATAAAATATAAAAGTCATGTCGTCTAATAATTGTTTTATGTTCCACGTAAATTCTAGCACTACCAAACCAGGCGTCCGAGACTATATCTATACTCGTATAGCCAAGTGTCTGGGAATTGTAAAATAAAAAAAAAAAAAAGCCACAAAAGAAAATTATTCAGAGGTCGCGGAGATAAAGTGGCACGATTTAAAATAAACGACGGTATAGTACCATATACTAATTTAATGAATCGTGATGAAAGGAAATAATACAAAGCTTGAATATTATTTTGTGTATTATTCACCGCCTCTCGGTTAGGTACCCTTTGAGTGTTGACGTCGTCGCTGCGGTTGATATTATTAAATTTACGGCTAATATTTAATCCGTACGAGTTAACGAATACATTAACCACAACAAAGTACAACTTGATATCTGCACCTAATTATCGTGCGAATAATTGCAGTCTCTTTAGTTTATAATTAATGAATTCCTATTATTATTATGTTCTAGCCCAATTTAAATCATACATTTTTTATGCGTTTAAAAAAAGTACGTAATATTTTGTATTATAATATTCATTAAGTAAATGAAGGCGTTTTTTTACTCGGTTGTCAAATATACGTAGTTTAGACGAGACGACATTTGTCGCATCGTTTTTTTTATTTTTAAGAAATTTAATACATTTAGCTACAAGTAATACAATGATAATTTGACGCTCAAATATTTCGACCGTCATATTTTCGTCTCCATTGTTCTTAAACATCGTGCAACGATAGTGTATCCTTTATCCTTTATATATATATAAAAGAACAGGCCTTTTTTATGTTCCCATTTTGTGACGACGCTATTTAACTTTTTTCCAATTTTTTTTTAACAGAGTTGTTTCAAATACCTTCTTGAGTGTCAACACGTCACCCGATTTTCAAAATTTTACTTTTAAAGGGTTGAAATCGGTAAATATAGTATTATATAAAAATGAATACCTATTTCCTCATCACGCGTGAACGGCTGGACCGATTTAGTTAATTCTTTTTCTTGTCGTGTTTGTTATTGTCAGGAGAAGGATCTTGTGGAAAAAATTGAGAAAATGAACCCTAATGGGGTTAAAAGGGGTAAAAATGGAAAATGTTATTTTTTGGTCAGATTTTTTTGAAACTTAGCATAAATAGTAATATTTACTTATTTTTCAAAATTCAACCCCTAAGGGGGTAAAGGGGTTGAAAATGAAGAACGTCATTTCTCCTTCATACCGGGTAAAACTTTTCACGGGCTAGATTTTGAGATGCAACGATCAGCGAGTGCGTGGTAATTTGCATTTTATATAAATAGATTATTATGTCATCATAAAAACCCGACGATCTTTGCCAAAAGGTATTGATTTTGCAATATCATATTATTACATAACTTTTACAGAAATTGCGTGCGTGCGATGAACAATAGAACGAATACAAAAGAACTTTTTTCATTGGACGGTCGAATACGATCGCAGGCAAATCTATTGTCATTAGTCGATAAGCTCGTCGATTGGCCGTGACGTATACAATTAAAGCGAAAAGCCGACAATATTTACCAAAAGGTATGGATTTTGCAACGTCATATGTTATTACATAACTTTTACCGAAATCGCGTGCGTGCGCGCTCCATTCCTCTTTCGATCGTAGACGCCGCCGCCGTCGCCACATACTTACAACAAGTTTGTTATTTTTTATACTACAAAATTCACTAGAAATATATGACAAAACAACGTTTGCCGGCTCAGCTAGTATAATATCATATAAGGTCGTTGAAATAAACATCTAGAAAACTATGTATATTTTATTGTTACTTAAATCTACGGGGAAAACGGATGATTCACAGAACGACTGCCGTTTCGTAAATTTCCATTTCGATCGGTGGCATTAATCAGTTTGTTCCGACTAGCCCGCGACAAAAAAAAAAAGCTCTTATTTTCATTACGCCATAATAATATTATTTTAGGTGTTTTTGAATTGTTTCTGACGCGTCTTTGTACCCAGAAACGGTCGATGCAGAACCGGACCGAATACTTGAACGACTTCTCCGAGCGCGTCGTCTGATCTGCAGGTATATGATTGTTGTATTTATAATATAAACCAAGTAAAGAAATAACTTTCGAATGTTTGACTGTTCTAGTTAACAATGACCAATTTGTATGAATGCCGTGGCTCGTCAACTAAACATAAATAGTGTATTATCCTTAATTAGTATTTACCCACATAATATATTCATAAAATATTACCGGCTACAGAATATGTAATCGGGTCAAATTTATTCCGGCCCATCGTGTTTCGTATGCTAACTCGAATGGACTACCAAGACCTGCCGCAATCCCAATTATGTACATAATAATATTCGAGTTTTTCTCAATAGTTTATGATGAAAAAACAAAAAAGAACTGAATATTTATCACCTACAGTGTCAAACGCATTGTTTTTAATTTTCAAGCAATATTTACGAAGGTAAACAGTGGCGTGTTATAAATATGATTTCTTACGGTAAAATGATGTTATTTCCTATTCGAAATCGATAGACGTTTTCGAGAACATCGCGTTTGCCACGTTTATCGATTGACTTTTAGGTATTTTTCCACGATTAATAACATAGATTAAATTAATAGAAGACGAGTTTATAAATTGAAATGGAACATGCGGTGGTCCTTTTGTTTGTTTTAATATAAAATTATTGTTTGCAATCGCCTCAGCGGCGTCTCTCTGACGCTGCGGATTAATGACAGCACGCGATTTTTCATATCCGTTTGCATTAATGAACGTTGATTATGAGAAAAAAATATAAAAACATTCTTTAACATTATACTCTTAAAATATAAATCTGGATAAAAATACGCGGTGTGTAAAAGTAATAATATATTTTCACAATACAAGTACATCTGTGTAATGTGAAAATGTACGGTTGTATCATGTTTGGTACATTCTTATAAATATATATATCATTATTTCAAACGTATATATATTGTACAATTATAGTGCTTTTTAAAAGCAAAACTCCGACGTTGCGATCTTTTTTTTTGCATTCTATACTTTCGCTGCATCACCATTGTAACGAAATATATAAACTCATCTAAGTTACTTTATTTATAAACCAATATATTAAGTTATAATGAGTTCAGCTCACTAGTAGATATTAAATCGAACACTAAAGTTTATATAGAATATAAAGTTAATTTATATTAAAAGTTTAGTCAGAGTTGAGTTTAATGAAACCGATTTCTAGTTTTAATACCAACTTTTCGAGTGTGAAAATAACATCAAAAGTCGTTAATTATTTAAAATATCAACTGTCCTTTAATTAAATCTAAATGAAGTAAAAATACAATCAAATAAATAAATAGAAAAACAAACGCCCTCACATACATAGGTATGTTACTGTATCAAAATTAAGGACTTCGAATGTTTTAAAATAGTATTATCATTTGATTTGTAATATAAAACAAATAATTATTATGTAACTAATATTACTAATAGCTAAACGAATATTGTGAGGAATCAGTAAAATTAATATATAAGTATATGAAATAACCATATGTGTATATAATATCTCTATCTAATAATTAATCAATAATATTGATACTGTAATAATATGGTTTTATCACTATAATAAATTGTTAATTGGTCAGTGGTCACGTTTAAATTTTTTTTTAAATTACTCAATGAATTTTAGATGTAGGTATAAGCAACAATTTTCTTGTATTTAAAATTTCATCGAAACAGATATTATCTGGCACATTCTTTCTGGATCATCTCCACCTGTCCGATAAACGTCGATAGATACAGCTCTTAGTTTTTACCACAATTATTCTGCTTTGTTGTGGCGTGCACAATTACCAACTCCGACGGGATTGTTGACCGTGGTCAAAACCATTTTATCGGTGTATTTATAAATAAATGGAACGACCCTAATTATGTGTCTCAAAAAACCAAATGAATTACTATCCCATATTTTAATATTAAAAATTAATTTTTTTTCACTTTCTAATGAAATGTAAGGTAATTCCTATATGTTTTGTAATAAATTCAAGTAGAACTAATATTACTTGTATTTTTTCATTCTTAACAAGGAATATAATATAGTTTTAAAAGTTAAATTGATTTTTATTTAGGATAAAACTGAAAGTTGAATTTTTGTTTTACTAAAATACTAAAACTTTTCAGGATTGATATAACAAAGACACGAACCCATTTTAATTAAAAATAAACGAAGTAAAATTTACAATTCTAATTTTTAAATTTGTGTAAGAGGTTATTCTATGTGAATAAAAGTAAAACAAAACTAATATAGTTATACAATAAATATATATATATATATAGAAAAAAAATCATTGAAACAGTGTTAGTTTTGAAACTATTTTCTCTGACTTTATAAACAAAAAATTTTTCTTCTATGTCTAATGATATTTGGAACTGGGTATTTTCTCCGAAAAATACTACGAGCCAATTTTATATGAACGTTGGATGAAAAATAATGATCACAACAGTTACATCATAGACGACATTACGTTCGATTCAAATCAACTTATTTATAATCTATTTCTATTATGTATATAAAAGAACAGGCTTTTTTTATGTTCCCATTTTGTGACTACGCTATTTAACTTTTTTCCAATTTTTTTTCACAGAGTTGTTCCAAATACCTTTCTGAGTGTCGTCACGTCACCCGATTATCAAAATTCCATCCCTAAGGAGGTTAAAATGGGTGAAAAGGGTGAAACTAGAAAAATTCGCCTGGCTGGAACCGCTGGAGCTTTGAGTATGAAATTTGGTCGGCAGTTTCGTTTTATATAACGGAGTCCCCTTGGGAAAGGATTTTCCGAAATTCGACACCTAAGGGGGGCAAAAGGGGTAAAAATGAAAATAATAAAAGTTGCACACGGTCAAAGCCGGGTTATTCAGCTATATATATATTGTTAATATTTTAAGGGAGATTTTTTCGCGAGCAGAATATAGGTTTAGCGGGAGCAGTAGTTGAATCGGAGGGGAACGCAGGGGAACTACTAAAAAGACACGGGGGCGCTTAAAATCAAACATAAATGATAGCCTCCCTTAAATCATAGGGGTAGTGACCGCCACCCCACATTGCCACGAGGCAATACCTCTTTTTTTTTTGCTATTCTATGAAAAAAAATCGTGATTTTCGCACCGGAAACGTACAACGATCGAAGAGATTAGTCATTAATAGGTATTACGTAATTATCATATAAGATAGTTCATTGTGACAACATGATTATATAACAATAGTAATGAGGAATATATGTAAATAAGAACTAGTGAGATACTGCGTGCCAATGAAATCGCGCCACCCGACCAATAACAGCTGTTCTGCGCACGCAACCCGCCTGATACCGATCGAGAGACGCTCGCGAGGAAGTACGTCGGCTAACCGGATGCACAGTGCTCTGACGACCGGCCTAGTGTCGACAGCGGTTCGGAAAGTTCTTCGTCGAGGTTTTAATTTTTCTCCGTGATAGTGTCGATAATGTCGTCAGTTTAATTATTCATCTCCGGTCCGACGGCCGATGAAACTTTTAATCGTGAATTTTGTGTAGACTTGTGTTAGTGCTAACTTTATATTTCCACGAACCGACGCCGAAACTCAACAGAAACCCACCGACAAGCCGTGAGTAGTACCGATTATATTTATTTAAAGTCTAAAGTTAGGTCATAGGCGCCTCTCTTCGCGAGGTAGCGAAATCGTGATTTTCGCCCTGTTTTATAAAAAAAATCGCGATTTTCGCCACGGTTAGTGAAAATCGTGATTTTTTGCACCAGAAACGTATATAAATCCAACAGATCGGTTATTAATCGGTACCTAATTTATTAGCTTATAAATGAAATTCTCCCGTCACAGTGTTTCTTATCGAACTCCTCCGGAACGGCTCGACCGATTTTCATGAAATTTTTTATACACGTATATTTGGTAGCTCAGAGAATAGGACGTAAACTATTGTTTAAACCCCTAGGTGTTAAGGGTGGCCCCCGCCACAAATATTTTTAAAAATTTAACGTTTTATATTTAAACCTATTCTGTAACCATAGTAACCATAATCATTGTTTATAAACTTTTTTGCGAATCGTTTTCAATTAAACATATATACGTGTTTCATATACTTTTCATATACGAGTACTTACAATAAGTTAGTTATTAAGTACTTCAATTTGTTACATTAAAATTGATTTAAAGTGAAAACATTTTTACATTTTCAATTTTTACAAAATTCAACCCCTAAGGGGGTAAAAGAGGGTTAATTTCTCGTTATTTCTCCCTCATACAGGAAAAAACTTTTCACGGGCTAGATTTTGAGATGCAACGCGATCAGTGAGTGCGTGGTAATTTGGATTTCGTATAATAAATAGATTATAAATTTTATATAAACGCGAATGGCTGGCGTTTTGTTATTTTTATAGGCCGTCATCGGTCCATTCCTCTGAAAACGTAATTATCGTTAATTTTTCGTATTTAAATTAATTTGTTCTCGAGTAGGCTTCTTCTTTTTTTTTGATTTATCGATCTTTCAAACTTTGTTTCAACGTATGGATTTCCCCGTTTTCGATATTATTTATATATTGCCTCTTTTCAAAGCTACTTATTCAGTGGTTTTTTTCTCGTGCGATTTTCGTGAAGACGATTCGCCGATTTAAATCGCCGGCGACCCGCATGTATAATACATTAATATATACACATATAAATAAGAAGTCAAATACACTGAATAAATAAATAAATAAATATATATGTATGACGACGGCCTTTCAATAAATCTGCCTCGTTCAACGACTAATGTTTAGTCACGCGTGGTAGCGTGGTGCCCTCGGTACATTTGCGGTTTTCATGTACCTAGGCATTACTTTGTTTTTACGCGATTTGAAATCGTATAGTACATAAAAAATATCGGATCAGATTTCACATTCGAAAAGAGATAATCTCTTGTACAAATTGCATTTGGTTTCTTAGCGAACGTCTGTCATTAGCATGTTCCCGCGTATAGTGTCTGTTAAATAATTTAAACGCGCGTCGAGAGCGCATTAACGTTCGGTGTGTGGATTCGATGAATACGTGGGAAATATATTTGTGATGAAACACACTTCGTTGCCGTGGCTACAACCTTCTTACCTATGTAATATGTGTTTGTAAGCCACACCATTTTACAATCACGCAAAACGAATAAATTAAAATTATACGAATAAAACGTTTAAGTACAGTGTACCCAATACACCCGACACGGGCGAACGAGTGGCGGATGGAAGACGAGACGCGAAGATGAAAAATTACAATCGGAATATACATATATTTGTTTAAAATTTCGTCCTCGCCAGTACACGGCGATCGATCTAAAATTGCAGTCGATTTTCCACTTGATTTGTTTCGGATTAATATCAAGAGAACGTAGTTTATTGTTTATTTAATAGGCGTACCGATAACAGTCATTAATTACGTGTTGGTGCATATTACAAGGAGCCGGTCCATCGTCCATGATCTTCGTCCGTCTCGGAACAATATAGTGTTATCGTTTTTTTTTCTTTCAAATTCAAGAGCATTGCCATGTCCGGATATGGTTTGAATCGAAATCGCCAAGTTAAAGTCTAGAATTTTCAAACAAGCTGAAGAATTTGCACGTACGAATAGTTACGAATCGAGGCTTTAAAGGTTTATTTAAAATAATGTTTAGTGAATATGATATTATTAATAATTACCGTGTATGTAATATAATATCAACATGATATTTGTACATCGTACGTATGAGAAAATTTGTATCCAAAGTAAACACGGCGAAGAAATATTCAAAACGTCAAGTTGTAATATAAAAAGAAAATAAAAATACAATGATAAATAAAACTAACATCGAAAGTTAATCAAAAACAGAATAAATATTTCTATACGAATGTTTATTATCCTTCCAGCGTTCTAAACAAACCTAAAATCATTTATTGTTAAAAGTTATTGTCGTTTTATGAGATTTAAATTGTAAATATTAGATAACCTACCCTCTAGGCATAATACTTTAAAAAAAAAGCACCATCGCTACTCGATAAACCAGAGACATCAAACAATGGCGATGATGAATTTGAAAAGATATCGTCGAGCCGCGGAAGCATAAAGTTGTTTGACTTTTTCTAATTTTAAATTACCCACGTATGTGGATTACAGAGAAGAGCAATTGGTCTAACAACGACGTGTATTTTCTATTTGTTTGTTTTCTAATCACGTTGTCGGGTAGATGAAGTATTAGAAAAGTTTCACACAATTCATTTATCGAATAGAAATCAGACGTCAACGGCGGCCACTAAGCCGGTGTTGGGAAAAAATCATTTAAAGAAAATAAAATACCAAAAAACAACGACATATTGACAAAAATTGAAATTCAAGAAATAGTATTTGATTAGACATCGAACGCACAACGTTTAAGTTATTGCATTCAAAACAACACACACAAAGTACAAAATATCAAAAGTGGGTGAGTGGTTTATTTTTGAAAATATTTAAGTTCAGAGGCAGTGTCTGATGACTTTGAATTCAACATTTTTATCTATAAACATATATATATATATATAAATATATATTATAGTGTTGTATTTTCGTTGATCTAAATACAAACGAAAGGAAATGAGATAATGAATTGATTTGATCGTGTATTTATTTGTATACACAAAGAAAACAATATAACAATAGAGCCACAAACCGAAACATAAAAATAATATTGCTTTAGCGCGACGATGCTTCACTATAACTATGTTAAAATAACGATCGATCGCTACAGATTAAAGAGTAACTACCGATTTAGTATTTTTATTTCTTATTTAATATGCCTTTCAATAATAATATATGTTATATTTCTCCGTTTTCGTCTGTTAAATGTTTCTAAATAAACGAAACTAAAATTTTCATTAAATAATTCACCGTGAATTAATTTTGTCCAAGTATTTTAACATTTGAATTATTAAAGTTTTATTTAAATGTCAAAGTTAAAATAATATTTTCAACTATTGAGTGCACACAATTAATAAAAGGAGGGTAGTCATTAGCTCACTGTTATTAGAAATTCTCTTTAAAAAAAAGTTTATTTCGAAATGTTTAAATATGGTGAAACGTGAAAATACCAAAATATATATTTAAGTCACAAACGAAATGTGAAAAAGTATGCTTTTCTTTTTGTCTTGTTTTCAATGGTCAGTGAATAAGTAATACATATTATATTGTTTAAAGTTCCGTCTCGCTGTGTTTCGTGTATAATCATAAAACAGAAAAAAATATGAAAAAATAAATAAATAAAAGAATATTATTCGGTGCAAAGTTTAATTTTAAGCGTTCGTTTTCGCTCTAATAATCGTGAAGATAATGGCCCTCAATAAACCCCGAAACGCCCTGTTGAATAAGCTACTTTCAAATTAGTTTCCCTGTAACTCTGTTTATAGGGATGTCTACTGAAATTGAATTTCTTCGTCCAAATAATATTTGACGATGATCGATTTGTATTACCTACGGAATGATTGCAGAATAGTGTAAAGTTTCTAGTATTGATTAAAATAGCCACTTTAGTCTGAATTAGTGATTATAAATCTAAACAAAACGATAATATAACGAACATTATAATTATCATACTTATTAATATATAAGAGTATGTGTAATGCGTACGACTAATTATTTTACGATATACATGAAAATAAAGGCTCGATTAGAGAGGACAGGTTCACCTGGCCCGTCAACCCGTTTTCAAAAACTAAAGAAAATATTTCGCCCCCTTTCTAATTCAAAATCGATTAAATCGAATAGGATTTAAGTTGTTTAACACTCGTATAAAGTATAATTAATAGTAAAAAGTTAATGTGTATGATTATAAAATAAAAAGCAATAAGTTAGTTAAGTAACTAGTTATTATTGTCATTACAATGGCACGGGTGTGTGCATTTAGGATATAATTTTTGCATTTGATCAGAGTTATGCAGAGTTAACATGGTTAGTACGTAATTTGATGAGTGCGTCAATATTTTAGTTTTTAGCGTGTTTTTGAAATATTTATTTGTCGAGTGTTTCAACTCATATATGAATTGAATTTCTTGAACATTTACCCATTTATGAATAACTTCATATCCACATGCGTATGCTCAGACTTTTTTATGTTTAATAATAATAATAATAATAAAGAACAAATGAACATTTTTCTATACGATACATATTTTATGTTTCGTGAATTCGAATTATTAAAAACTTCTTATTTACTTATTGAATGTTTATAGTGTTTATGTTGGATACTTATTACACAACTCTAGTTAAAGTTCCCGGTACATAATAATATTAATAATATAATACAATACATAACGTAACAATAAAGGAGAGAGATGTGAAACATTTCCGTTTATTTCCAAAAGATAAATATGATTTTATTTATTTTATTATATCACAATAAGTATCTCTATTACGTAATTTCTTTTTTCATTTTTTTTTTTGTGAAAAAAAGTAGATTTATTTGTATATTACTGCGTATAAAGAGAAACTATCGGAATAAAAAGATATAGCGTGAATTATTTTTTGTACTTACGATAGTTTTCATTGGATTGTGAGAATTTAACATTTCGATTACGTAAAATAGTATAGAAAACGTATACACATACGATTCTTTAACATTTCTGATATCTTTTCATGATCTACGTCATCAATGCCACGATCGCGCCATTTTCTTAATTGACGTCTCGCCTAGATTAAATTAATTATTTCTTAAGTCAGGTAGATATATTATTTTTTGTTCGTTATTTGTATCTGTGACATTATCACTTCTAAATTCGTTGAGCTATTCAGTAACAAAACTACACTATAAAGTAGCAGCCTTATTAATTCAGTAACAAAGCAACCTCCTCCTATCGAGTATAGTATAATTAACTCGTTTGGGCTCCAGTTGTAACATCCATTCTAAACATATTTATTGAACGTGTATACACACACACACGTAGGCACCACTTTTTATTTTTGAGTTTAAGATTTTGACCATCTAACCTGTATTTATAATAATTTCAGTACTTTTTACGTCCATGTGTCTACGATAGTCAAATTTAATTATATCGCGGACCTTTTATCACAGGCGCTATATTTAACTATAACTCTATCTACTTTTTTAAAAAAAATATTCACATCTTATTAGTTTATATAATATACGTAAAATGTACGTCGTACATGCTTCAGAGACTTAAATGTACAGTAACAACTGTCCGAAACAGTTTATCGCTCGAGAACAAAGATTACATTCCGTTTAATAATCGATTTGTCCAACGGTATCCCCGGTTATCTCTATTGGTGTTATACATATACCTACACTATAGGCGATTTACTTCAATATGTATTGTATCTGTGACCTCAGCCCATTTTGATGTATTGCGATTGCAATTACTGTCGTTGTCGTACCGTTTCGGTTTGAATAAGCAATGAGCGCTTCGATTCGATTGCATATTACCGCTAAACTAACACTCGTCGATACCGGTATAGCAACAACTATAACTACTAAAAAAAATACGATATCGTTTATACCGGCGACGATACGTGTATTCGAAACGCGCGTACGTTTTTATCGCTCGCAAACAAAACGCACGGGCACGAGACGACGACGTGCCGCGCAGGAATAATATAACGCCATAATATTCCATCCCGAAAGGTATAAAAAAAAAAAAACAAACAAAAAAGAAAAAACTTTTATGTCCGGCGGTTCGAAATTTCCTCTCACCACTTTTTATATTGATATCGATGCCAGGCCATTAAACTCGAGCGTACCGCACCTCAGACACCGGAGCCCGGCGGCGGCGGTCTGATGTGTGACGGGGTGACCTACGGCACGGGGTAGGAGGATCGGCCGGCGTCTGAATACAGGGCGATTTTTTCCAGCGTCGACAATTTATATCTCTTTGAGAACTCGGACGCGTAGTAGTGTTTTGTTCACTACTCGCGCTCTCGGAGCGTCGGAGTCAATATACAGAGCGGGAGAGAAGAAGAAAAAACGACCGAGTGTTTTTTTTTTAAATTCGTTAAAATCGTGCAGGCGCGTGTGTTTTGTCGGAAAATCAAATAAACGCAGTCTGTATTATATCACGTCTATATTGCTACTTGAACACGCCGCGGCGGCGGTCGGGACCCGAGCAAATCGCGCACTTCCCCCGCAATAGCATATGGGCGTATCGTGTGATTCGGGTCGTTCGGAAAATAAATATCATATTATGATTCCCCCCCCCTCCGTAATCGCTCAGACGTTTTGAGGTTCGCGTGAATCGGATCGCTCTGTACACGCCGTATGTAAATGTGCGATCCGGACGAATGACGATCAATCTTGTTACGTCCCGCAGTGTACCTACCCGTAACCCGTACGATATTATAGTGTCGTGCACGTGCGTCCGTATAATAAAACACACATAATGCACACGACGAGACAATATACCGTTTACGTGCGTATTATTGTCGTCATTATTATTATTATTATTATTATGATAGCGGTGGGTGGGCGGAAGAGTGGGACGGATTTTACTCGACGATTATGCGGACATCCTGCAGTTCACGACGTAATATGCGTATATACGTATATATTTTGCGCGACCGGAAAAGGCAGACGATCTGCCAGCTGACGGAAACTGAGACGGCCGACGACTACGAGTGGTGATACCGTGATATCCGTGTAATATATAGTGTATACTACTAAATACAGTCATTATTATTACGACGAATACGACATCAGTACCATTACTGTTATTAGAGAATGGATAAAAGATAATATATCACAGCACAAATAGATATTATCAGAAATTCAGAAAAGACAATATATCATAAATTCATAACTGTAAATGCGTGTGATAGACCGAGCTCGCGAATCGGCATTGCACTTGGATGCTGTTTGTGACGAAAATTAATCAATTCCATCGACTGTGTATTTCGTAAGAAGACCGCGTCTCTTCCGCCCCCAATACACTTCTCCCGTTTCAAAGACTATCGGTTACTTTGACTCGAGTTTCTATACTTTCTATCGAAAAAAAAAAAAAAAGCGATCGACAATTGTTTACTGGATTGCCGTCCATGGTTTACCGAATATACACTGGAGTCGACTACTCGAAAATCGACTTGGAGTATATTTTTTCCGCTGAAGTAATCCATACTATGACCAAAATCGCCTTGAAATCGTGATTCACACGTTATACAATGATGCATTGCAACTTACAAGACGGGTGTATCGCGTTACACTTAGATAACGTCTGTTCATCGACAGGACACAACAACAAGATGATATTCTATTGATAGATTCATAATATTGTTAAGGCGTTTACGTACGAAAAAATCATAAAAAAAAATTCTAGAGGCAGGATGAAAAATAGTCAGTCCCCTCGTGACACGCGTTCACCCCAACTCGATATCGCGAACGCGTAGCCTTACCAGCACAAATCGAACATCTTCGCGTCCTCCGATCGGTTCGTGCTCATCTCTTCGCGGACCAGCGACATGAACTTTGACGTACACGTGTCCCAGTCAGAGTTTATCACCCGGTAACAGTCCGTGTACTTCAAGTAATCTGCAAAACGTGATGTCATTATTATTTTAACGATTTGAATTTTTTTTTTTTCCTTATTATCATATTCTTTATTTTCAACATAACACGCGCCGACGCAAACGTCTTTTTGCAAACGTTCAGAGCTTATGCGGCGCGTTAATCTAACGATAATGCATTTCAGTTTTCTATTTCTCCCGAGTTGCGACACGCGGTCGGTCTCCAAACGTTTTCCGTACAAGGTACTTGCGACGTCGTAAAACTATTCAATCGCGAATGGAATCTGCGCGCGCGGACGGATGACGGTGGAAAGAAAATGGAAAAGAAATCCGAAAAACAAACGAAAACGGATTTACCGGTTTCACGGTGTGTGCGGACGTTTTCTCTTTGAAAGCTCACTGTTGGCAAGGATATAGACAGCGGAAGCGCGGTGATATATTGAATACACACTCGTTTAAATACACGTACAAACAATACGCAAGAAAGGGTTTCGGATGAGGATTTTGTTGGTTTTTTCTACTTTCTCGCGAAAGAGTCGGATTTGTGTTTTGAACGTCGTCGTCTTAAACGCGTAATTTATATGGAAATAGTATCGAGGCGTATCGTTCTGTATGGTAAGCGCGCAGTTTAAAATGCGACGGCAGCGTTTGACAATAATTGATAATAACGTAATATAGGTACATTATGTACATCAGCGACGCGCACGTGTTATTGTATATAATGGTCGTATCGCAATGACGTTACGTTACACAAACAATCGTGCGACATCATTTCGTCTACGATCCGACGGGACGCGTTCGTTCACTTCTCGGAAAAGACTATTTTCATTAATTGGTGATTTTCCGCGACGCAGCGGCTCCGTCTAACGTAAGACGTGAGTCCACTCAAATAACACGACAAAATACAGAATTATCGGTATGAAATGGATCACTTCGTCGGTATATTAATGTCCGTTGTATCGTTTTGTATCCATTGTTTCGCAAGACAAAGTCAACATCTAAAAACTATCGCTAATGACGAAACCAAGTAAACATACATGTTTGGATTTCAATTCCGTGCAACCCAAAAGCTATATCTATAAATTTATTTCCGACTAGTTCATCAATAACTTAATGTCTGCACACACTTACATTTTTCATATTATAATTTTCCAATAAAACTATAAAAATATATTCTGTTGGTGCTAAATTGTAATAATTGTAAAATTTGACTGCCTAATTTAAAGTAATTGGCCTTTAAATGAGATTCGTTGCGAATCAAATTTGCATACTAATTGTAAAAAAAAAAAATAATAAATAGTGGGTTTTAAATAATAATTTTTGACGAGGCGAAAGTATTTGCGCGAATCAATATTACGTTGAGACTTTTTAGAAATGCTTGTATTCAGACGATGTGTAAACATTTTTACAAAATTTACAAAATTAAACTCAAGTCAAACCTTATATATCAACACTTAGAAAAAATTATAATAAGTGCTTAATGAATAAATAAAAATGGTCAATTATTAAAAAAATCAAGATTTCTATATACAGACCAATCATCGTTGATATTCTTATGATTTAAAATTACGTTTAAAAAATGTTAAAATGAATAACCAATGAATGTGTTTCGTCAAATTTGGGCAACAGCGTGAAGGATGTGGTTATTTCGTTTGATATTTTCTGGGAAAATACTGGTCCATCCCAAGCATACCTTTTTAAAGTATCATCATCTGTGTCGAATTTCCAATCGATAGATACCTAGGCCACATGAAACTTTTCGAAAACTCCCACCCAAAAAACTGTTTACAGACAGAACATAGAGTTATACCAAGAACGTGGTTTTGTAATACCGATAGAACCGCCCGTGCTTTCCGCAGAGTTTACAAAGCTAAACCAATAATATGAACTAATGCATTGGCCTATTCGTATTTGCAATGCACTTGCTATTATCTAAGTAACTATTAAAATAATCATATTATCATCCCTTGAAATATGGTGCGTAGTACAGTGTTCATACAGGCCATTTTGTCCATATTTGAATCCCATTTTCGTATTGATTTAAAATGTAGGTACCTATAGTAATTAATTGGTTTTATTTGTGTAAAGTTCCATTTTTTTTTTTTTTTTACGAGATTATATAGTCTGGTCGGAACTGCAAATAAAGTTTTATTATTTCACTTATAATACGGACGTGTGTTTTATTTGCGTTGCTGAACAAAAGCGTAGCCGGAAAATTATTTCATCAGTTGTGATAAGCCGTAAACTCTAAACAATTCAATACCAACAAAATGATGTGAAAAACGGGGATTGAAAAACAAATCCCTCTCGTACCTATCCATAATCCAGTTCGTACCAATTGATGCAACTACTTTTTATTCATAAACTCGCAGTTAAGTATGATATTTTTATAGTTTAATACATGCGTGCGATATTTGAATCACTTTTAGATCCAATACAATGCACGTCAAAGTGCATAATATAATATATAAGCCACTTACAATAGGGTACTTTCGTTGGTGATTGCCTCGCGTTAAACGAATCACCCCTTATATATATATATATGATATGCCGACTCATATTTATTCATTTTGTAAAGTAATATAATTTGAATTTGAATGGAAAGTAAACGTTACGTTTTTTAACTGATAGATTCTAATGGTTCTATATTCACTTGACACTTTTTATATTGATTTTTTCACATTTTATTCAGTTGAATATCATTATTAAATTATGTCAAGTGAGTAAATAAATAATAATAAATCATTTTTTTTTTATTTAAATACTTCTTGGTTCGTTAATGACGAAGTAACATTAGTTTGGTATTCCTCACATTGAAATGTTTCAGTAATTAATAATAATGAGAATTTCTGGTAGCCTATGTTGTATACAAAATGATGATTAGCGTAAAAAGCGTAGCTGAGCATAAATCCGCTCAATCTGTCAAACACATCTGTCTACCTGTTTCTCAATGGAGAAAAATGAAAAAAACACTGCAACGAAAAAAGTACATTTTACAAAACATTTATATAATGTACATTTGAATTAGTACTTGTCAGCCTTTTTTAATAATTTGCATTGCGCCAAGTACGATATTATTATATTTATATTATTATATAGATATTAAAAAAATTAATTCACTATTAAAACGTCAATTTAAGATAAATTACAGACCGAGAAATAAAAGTTCGCGTGTTTATAGCGTTTATAAATATACCAGGAACAATCAGAATCTAAAAAAAAAATGTCATTTGTAAAAAATATTGTTATTATTTGTTTAAATATTTATTTTACAGTTCTCCGTAATGTACTATTGAATGAATCCATGCGTTTTATATTATTTACTCGACGATAATATAAATAGAAATGCAATGATTTTAAATTATGATGCAATTTATTCCTAAACGGAGTTTACTTATTTTAAAACCGTTGAAATAACAAAATATCATATGATTATTACGTGCGAAACGTTTCTATTTATATTTTGAAAAGTGTTTTGTTTTCTTAAAAGGCGTTTGAGAAAATTGAAGAATAACTTGTTTAGTATATTTTTCGATTCCAATCTTCGGTAAAACGAAATACTCCAATTTTATATGAAATGTTATCTCTTGAAAAAATACATATATGCAGAAAAATAGTATCATTATACATAACCAGTATATTTTTCGCTACGTTGAGCGTTTAAAATATAATCTCGAAACCGAACAACGAAAATCATTCTGCCAAGTTCTTCGATAACAACCTCTGAAAATCTAAAAACTTCATTGTGTTCAATTGAAATACTACTATCAAGATGGAAAAATAGATTACATACATTACAGGTAATTTAAAAGGATACATATTATTTAAAACACGTTATTATCAAACATGTTTAGTAGAATAATATTATTATCGAAATGCGTAGGTACAAATAGCTTTGAAATATTAGGGAAATCATTTTAGACGCTTTCAGTTTATAACTTTCCTTACACATAATTATAACTACTTTGTGAAAACTTGAAAGTTGATTTATCGACGGCTGGTATTTTAAAGTAATAAAAGATTGTTGAAAAAAATTATAACTATGCATAGGTAAATGAACGATAGTTTAATTTTAAATAGTACATTGCAATTGCACATCACGCACAGTGCGCGCTTATAGATTATTTACGTAATTGCATTTTAAAATTGTAAAATCCTCTCTCATCGATACACCCTGGTTTGCTGTTAATCTTAGATCGAGTATCCAGATGTATCCTTCCTATCTACTTCTCAATAATTCTCATCGTCCAAGACAGCGGCGGTTGCCCGGTCGACGGTTAAATAACGATGAGATACCGGGAGCCACTAGAAACTAACAAGTAACGGTTTAATCTACGGTTATGGTCACTGCGGAATATAGAATTTTTCATCTCTGGTCTTCAATAACTCGTCTAAAGTTCCATAATTAACGCGTGTTTAGATTTCTAGGGCAAAACGTAATTTAAATATACGGAGGTCTCATTATAAATTTAATTCGTTTGTTACATTTTGTTTCCGAGTATGATTTAATAATAAATTAGTTGTGGTTTAATTATCATCCACCACTGACACCGCAATAATGATATACGATGTGGTGCGTACATTTATATTCGTACAGATCAAATTAATTATTTAGAAAAGTTAATAGCACCGTCATACGCATTCAAATTGTAATTGATCATAGACAAATTTAAGTGAAAAAGAGAAAAAATTTACAAAATTTATTTGATAAATGTATTAATTAATTAACACGTTGCGCGAGACACGCGTGCGAGTAAAACAAAAGGAAATACTAATAGAACTTGCTTATTTTTATCATATTAATTTTACTTGGTTTAATTATTATTCATTAAAACGAAATGCACATATTTAGGCGACAACGCAATTTTATCATAACGCTAAAACGTTACGAGTATAATGTAATAGTATGTGAATTGTTAAAAATTAAATTACTCAGTATTTATTTAATCGTGTCGGTATACATTTTCCCTTACGTTGTAAAATTACTCAAACTTAAGAATTTATTAAGAGCAAAAAGGATATTAAATACCTTACCTATGTTGATACCAATTTAATGATGATCTTAAACTCTTAAGTCATTATTTGATTATCAAAGTATCAGTTTATACAACTACAACCCGAATTAACGATCATTTTTGTTTAGGTTATTCATGTGTTAACACAAACGTTTTGGTAGCCGGTAGGCAGGTAGTAGAGTATAGTTTCGATTATGTAAATCATAACATCAATAAATTAATGTGGTGGTGATACAATCGAAGGTAAATACGATCTAACACAACCCGAAGTATAGTAATATAAATATATAATATATTCGAAGGAAATAATACACAATAATAATAACGTCATGTTACATTTGTGTAAATTATTATATATTAATGTTGAGCAATTACTTGTCAACGTGAGTAGATCGTTGAATTAAGTACATTGATTTTATATTTTTAACTGATTTATCTCACATCGTCTCTGGACGACAAAATTTAATTTTAAACTGATAAAATATATGAAAACATTGAATTTTTTTAATAAATAATATTTATTGACGACTCGGCCGGCGAACTCGTTGTCAATTATTTTTTTAAGCCCGTAAAAACTGTTTAAATGTAAAATCATGGTAATGCGTCGTCTAATAAATTCAGCTATATTCTTTCGGTTGAAATTGTCTGTTTGAAATAAAAACGTTTTTGAGAATATGTACGTACTTACGTCAAAAAAATAAATGTAAATTTATATAATATTATGATCACTTTTTATTTTTCACTTCAACTGTAAAATCGCTTTATAACAGATTGAAGTTTAACGCCACACCATGAATCAAATGCATACACACACGTAATGCTATTATTGCATTTACTTCGTGTGCGAAATGAGATGAAGAATATTCAGGCAAATTATCATACCGGAATAGACAACCTATGTGATTTTAAATGTACAAACAACGTGGCATAGCGTCAATTCCACGATTGCCACAAACAGACGCTTTGTATTTGTAAGTAAATTTATTGCCTCTGTTAAAAAAATATTTCAAACACACTGCTGCAACACCTATATATTTTGGTATATTTTTCGATTCGAGAAGTTTTTCAATTATTTTTAATGTTTTTGTCGAACATACGTAACATCCGTGTGATTTATTGTTGTTATTCGCTACTTTAAATTAATTTAACGTTTTAAATACGGGGGGGGGGGGACTTGATCGAGTTTTCATTGCACCGTTCTCAGTTGAAATATCTGGAATATTTGGATAAGTAACTGATTCGGGCACATACGTTTCATTCTCGTTTTATTGCCATCGGAAATTTCACTGAGCGGGGTAGATTATAGATTTTGTATTCGTATTGAGGACCGACTGAAATATTCTTTAACCTTACTAAATAATAAGGCATTGTTTGTTTGGATCGAATATCACAAAAATACTTTGAAAAAATGTATATATCTCTTCAGTAATCTTGGTTAGTAACACTCAGACACGCACTGTGTACCTACCCAGGATTTACATCTAGACCACCCATTTTAATGGGGTTTAATTCGTACTCGATCGTGATCAATTGCACGTGAAACGAATAGCTTTTTTTCTTTAAATCTTGAACAAACTTTAATCTAAAAATACTACATTAAACAGTACTCTATTTCACCAACGGACATTAATCTAGTAACCCGTAATAGTTACGACTACTACTCCTATTTAATGATATTGTTTACACAACAATTAAAGAAACGAAATCCGTCTCGTTCGAAGTTAATTTAAATTGGATATTATTAAGTTTAGCTAAAATATAAGGGCATGTGTTCGTAAATTATGGCTTTGGAATACTAAATTCAATATATTTGACAACTTTTTTGGATAACGTTTACAAAGTTTTTGGAAAAAATTAAATAAATAAAGTTTATTCGTCTCAATTTTAAGTAATATTTACAGAAGAAAATTGAATTATAAAATTGCCTCCAAACACAAAGTTCGTATAGGAAAATAGAGAAAGAATTCTTATGTAATAACTCATAAGAAATTATATAAATATATAATATTATATTCTATATATAGAAATTACATTTTTACAAAAGAAATTTCTATGTTTTATGGAAAACAACAGATGTAAAAAAATTAATTAAAAAAACATTTAGTTACTTACTAATAGGTAATTTAAAAGATTATTTTTAGCAAGAAAATAAGACTACTTTTATAAGATGTTTGTTCTATTATTGAAGTTAAAAATCTAAGTTTTGTATACAAATGAAGATCCAACTATGAAAGTTAAAATAGAAACTTATGAGAGAAAAATGACTCTTTTTATAAATAATTTTAAATTAAGTTTTGTAGTAACATATTTTCAGACATTCTTTAAAAGATTAGTTGTAAAAAAAGAAACGAGAAAAGTATCTAACAAATATCTACTTTTTGTATCTTGTTTGCACTATTTTTTACTGAAACATTTTATTAATTGAGTTTTGTGTCACTGGATAAATATTTTGCAATTGTTAAACAATTTTAAATACGAGCGCGAATACTTCAAAATTTTTCTTAAGTATAAAATAACGACTAACTAATAATCGGGCAACTTTTTCTACATAGAATTTTATAACAACATTTGGTAAATACTAAATTGCTACTTTTTTTTGTGTACTAGTATTCATTTATTAAAAATTCACAAATTAAAATAAAACTGTCGATCGGAGTTTGGCCAAAATTAGATTCTAGAATATTCTTCATAAAAACATACCTTTTTGGAATGATTCGTCGTCGCATAGAAATTTGAATGTATATTTGGCTCCAATTACATTGTCATAAACCAAGTTCTTTTGATCTACTGATAAACATAAATTTGAAAAATCGTCTACGCACTTCATGCCCTTTTTGAATCCTCTGTAAAAAAAATTAAAGAATAAATTAATTAATAAAAAACAGACTGTTGTTTATTTAAATACGGAACATAGAACATGTATTTTATTTCAATGCAGTTTAAATCGTGGAAAATAATGATTCAATTATTTAATTTTCTTAATAATGTGTATGTATTAATAATTCATTTATCATCGTCGTCGTCTACAGCTCTCACCGCTGCAATCACAATATTTCCCATATTTTTCTTTAATGTACCGCATCCAATTATATGGTCTTTTATTTAGTTCCTCTTTCATCACGGCGGCGTCTTTCCATCTGGTTGGAGGTCTTCCGAAGCCCCTTGGGTCCTTTTCCTTCTATCTCTGCAACTAACATCCTCTTGATGATTTACCCATCGACCCTCCAAACGTGTCCCGGTCGTTCCAGTCTTTTTTCTTTGATATATGAGAAGACATTTAGATTTCCATATAGGCTTTGTAACTCAGTATCTATTTTCGTGTCGGTAAATGGCACGAATAGCGATATTAACCGACGACGAGAAGTTCCACGAATTTGATAAATAAATAAAACTTATATTTACCGACGTCAAAACAGATTTATGCGTAGGTAGAGTTTTCGAGAACTATATTATATGCATCTATAGATTATGAATATCAATCGAAAAAAAATATATGTATACGAGTAAATATATATATATTTATAAACTAATATAAAAATCGGAGCAACTCAAGAAAAATCTCGAACAAGATTTTCAAGTCTATGTAATATTATTAGCACAACTAGTTATGCTGTATATTTCGGAGTTGAACATTCTTGTTATGTAATATTTACTCTTAGTGTTATAATAAGAAATAACATATATACGAAGATTTTGCGACCCCGTGTGAAACTGAGTGGATACGAAACTCGAGTATCATCTTAAAAAAAAATCTTATTCATAAGTATACGCGCGCACGTTTTAATTTATTAATGTTGTATTTACTTTCGCCATGGTTATAATATTATTTTATCAGATCTGTTACTTGTCTCTAATTATAGTTAATCCCGATTTATTATCTGTTTAGCGATGAACTCGACAAACTAATAAAAAATAAATAAAACATAATATTTTAAATATTTAACACAAATGATATAATAGCGTGACGTCATTACTTGCATACGACATCCACTTCGTTTTTTGATTTCGGAATACCGTTCAGTCCGATGTGATCCAAAAGAACGGACACGTTCTTCAAACAGACTTCTAAACTGTTCAAATGATTTTTACACGGGTCTTCTGAACTATTCAAGTCTCCGTCTGAAAAATATATTGAAAAACGTTTTTATATTATGCTGTTGAGTTTACGATTGAATTCGGTCTCGGTCCCGGAACGTGTATAAAGTGTATTCGATTTTAAACGTTTCGCGTGTTTTCCATTTAACGTTTTTAGTTTATAGTCGGTGTAATTTACCTACTTAAAATTCTTCATAGAAATAATATACAGTTTATGGTACGAGGTTTTCAGAATAAAACGTTGTTAATATAACTTATTCGATAACAATAATGTACCTAAAGTATAAAGATTGGGTGATAAAAATTCTGCGGGAAAAGAATAAACGCACGCAGAACCCATTGTTATGTCATTCATTAGAATATTATTGTTCGCAAACACACAAATACCATTTGGGAAATAAAAATGTATTGTTTTCAAGTGCGCGCGTTGACGTGCCGATAATAATTTATTTGTAAAATACGAACTAATTGATTTTTGTATCTTTTGTTTTTAGTTGCAATTATTAGGCGTCATTATTGGAGAGCGTACGCACAAAGCTGCGAATAAAAATTACAATAAAAATAACGAGGACATAAAATAAATACTAATCGTTTGTAAAAACATATTGCACATATACTGTTGGGGGCACATTTTGATGTTCTCGTTAATGAATTTAAAAACCAATTAAGTGCACGTGATAGTTTTTTAACAAAGGTTAGGAATAAATTTATATTGAAAAAAACGTAATCCCCAGGGATGATGAATTGTGTTTGTATGAAAAAAAAAACTTAGTTGTGAACTACAAAAATTACATCGCAATGATTACGTTTTTAACTGTAAAATTTTTCTCATTTTCTAATTAAAGTTGTTTTAAGTTTAAGGTTGATTGATTGTTGGCAATGTTAATTAATAAACGCGAGTAAAATTAAATTTTCAATAATTCAATACATGCGATATTTGTACAAAATAGTTTACCAACCTCTTCTTTTTTTTTCGTTTTATTTTATTTTTTCGTATAATTGGTTAGGTTAGGTTATACCAATATTATATGAAAGTAAAGACAAATTGTTTTCATAAGTATTGGGCTCTTTGACACACACCAAGTTATATAATTGGTAAATATTTGGATATCGAGTTTTCTTAAAATTAAATGTATAACCAACCTGTTTGCCGTCGATAAGATCAAAAAGCGAGATGTAGGCATAAAAATTAAAATACCTACACTAAAAATATCGTAACGAGTCGCGTGGAAATTCTAATGAAAAAAAACCCTGCCGACATTGTTTTGTCGCTGTCATTTCGATGCTTGAAAAGGGTTTAGCGAATGACAAAGTGCCAATAATCACATTTTTACTAGATATTTGAAAAAAAACAAAAAAAAATCCCTAAAAGCACCGATAATATACCAACATTCGTATGATAATATATTAATGAAAAAAATACGTCATTTAATAATGGTTATGTCCGCTAAATGTGTAGAGGATCACTATAGTGTGCGGTGTCGGCCGATTGTCCGCGTGCGCCTACCGATATACCAGATAGTTCCAGATTTTTATTAAAATGAACGCGAAATTCATACTCGGGGGTTAACGATCACGAATTCACGAATAACGGGCCACGTGCCGACGGGCAGGTATAATAGAATTAAGACGTTACAATTAAATTTCCGGTCAACGAAACACTACAATTATAAAACGAATGTCTGTTTGCTACGCGATAAAATTAAAAGTAAATAAATGATTACATAGGTACTTGATCAAAGGATATCGTTGAAATATATTCCAAACAATTCGCAGTTAAATTATAACGAGTATTGACCGAAACACTTTCGTTTCAATTAAAACTCATCTGCATTAAAATAACGTTGTAGTCGGCAACCGCAGAAAGACGGAAAACGGTGTTAATATTACGAACCGTTTGAATGTACGGGGTGTGTAATGAGATTGGCTTGACGATATTTACGAGCAAACTTGAAATTATCAATTTTTTTAATTTAAATTACACGGATGAGGTACAGATGATGTTGGTGATTGATGTCGGCGAAACGGTCTTTTAAATTTTCCGTCATTCCAGTAAACATTTTATTTTCACTATAGAAAGAGTCACTTCTCTAGAATTTTTTTACCACATTTCCAAGCCTTAAGTATTGATATTGAAAATAGAATTAATTTTTAATTGCGAAAAGTTTGCGATTTTCTCCTATGTTATCAACATTTCAAACGCTTACAAAAAAAAATCTGATTCCCAGATTTTTGAGATTTTTTTATACGAGTAAATGTAAAAACAATGTACGAGGAACTTTGCATTAAATTTTAATAATTTGCAGAAAAAATTGTATAGACATTTCAGAAAAAAAAACACTCAAAAAACTCGTTTTACTCGGAATCTAAAACTGGTAAAATACTGACTGTTAAAATTTACAATTATAATTTTGTAATTTTACATTACATTTAGTATTATTGAATTCTTTTTGTTCGGGTATATTAATAAAATGGAATTGTTGTATCGTAAAAAGTATTGATTTCAAAAGATTGTTTTATGACTAGGTAAATAATTCGTGAAACCCAAATTTAAATGACACGAATATATTAATAATCACACGGTCTCTACTATCGTACCGTTATCGTTTAAAAAAATTAATTCGCGGAACAATAATATTGTCGATAGAACAGTTTTTTTTTTTTTTTATCGTGACAAAATTATTTAGATAAATTTCACCGAAAAGCTTTGTTTATAATAATGACTTTAATAAATACATTCATATTTAATACTACACAAAACCTTTTAAATTTATGTACATTTATATGACTCAATTCGCATTACGTATTCAAAGGCGTTAATAGGTAACGTACTTACGTAAGCACGCGTTAGTTATTTCTTGAAAATTCGCCAGAGGAATTAACCCTGAAGCCTGATGGTTTTAAATTAAGGAATCAAATTTTACTGGAATCAAATTAACAATTGCATCATAATATCTAATATTGTTAGCTGTAATAAGTTGTTTCTTTTCGGTCTTTTTTTTTTTTACATTTCGTTCGTGAGTTAACCAAAAAAAAAGAACACTATAGCGCTATTGTAAAAGTATGTCTTCGGGGTACCTTTTTTTTCCACGTTAAATGAACGCTACGTCGTAATAAACAAGTTATAATTTCGCAATAATAACGTGCAGACATTTTATTTCAATTTTTCTTAATATTTCGTGAAAAATGTGTACAATGCAAAAAGTTCAATATCATAAAAGATTGATATAAACTTTCAAATTAAAATTGAATATTTTCATCTCTTAGAACCAAATGTATGCCTTAACCGTCTCTAGTTATTATTATCGATACTATTAGGTTTTACTTCTGTTTACAGCGTAATTATTAACATTCAACCGCGTTGATAATAATTATTGCAGGCAGTTTTACATTTAGAAGACTATTCACATAATACATTTAACTCGGAAGGATTTCAAAACAGAAACTCGAGGGGTACCATATTATTCAGATGTGATTCAATCGCTCTAGTAATTATTTACTCTATTCGTATACTGGCTGTGTGTACGATTATGATTATATCAACTTTAATAATGGCAAAGTGGTATACGCCTTTTGCAAAGCATTGCAATTTAAGATTTAATTTTATTGATGTTCAAGCAAAGCACTTTATTTCATTAATACATTTACAATAGTGATAATGTGAATCTTGTGCTAATCTATCAATAACATTTCAAATTAGGTCTTATGTGTTTATTGTGTCTTTATAAGTTTCAGCAATAGAGTTTTCTCATAAATTATGCTGACAATTACGACATAAAACGTAAATACTTTTTCCAAATCATCGATTTACGAAAGTATTGCTTTAAAAACGTTTAGAAACCGTACGAGGACATAACAAGTATTTCCCCGACGTTGCAATGCTACATTACAGCCTGTTCGATACGCTCAGAAATTGAAATTTAATACTGGTAGGTACTCTTATATATTGTGTATTCACTCCAAAGACCCTATACGTATTTAAGAGTATTGGATTGAATCGACTACTATTTTTGTTTGAATGTTAACATTATAATACCTTACGGCTCACATACGAGTAATAATATTGAGTAATAGTATTGACAGAACAAGCTTTATAAGAATATCGGCATTCAAGTTTTAATCAGACCCGTAGTATTAATGCAGGGTCCTGTGGGTTCATAAAGCCGGGCCTTCAAATTTGAAAGGTTTAAAAGGACCCTTTGTTCACTTTATATATTTATAGGTAAATTATTGTCCTGTTTAAAATTGTTTGATTATTTTATTTTTTTCTAGCGCTTGATTACATAATATAGGTAATCGTTTATAAACAGTCGATCGTGTTTAAAATCGTATAAAATGAATGATTATTGTTCTCGTGAGCGTTGAAGAATTATATTTACCCAAAAGAAAGCTCGATCAAAATCGTTGTGATCTCGGATGTACAAAGCTTGTTTTTACTCATATTGGCTCCAATTAATTTACTCGGGTTTATTTATTTTTTTGACTCTTATATCGACTAACGCGTTAAATAAGAATCAGTTTGCACAAAAACAAATATTTATGCGCGTGTTATGAAATATTTATTATTTGAAAACGTATTCTTGATATTATTATGACGGTTTCGTGTTTTACGAATTCGTACGGTAAACAAGTAGTATGTATTATGATCAAAAGGACGCCATAAAGGGTCTCGGCTTTTGCTCCGGGTCGTCATATATTTAAACCAGGCCTCGGCCGTAATTCTTAAGAAGACGTCGACGTAGGCAATCAAAAACAATCGCAATAAACTAATAACGTTTGCTGTTTGTCAAGCGGTACGACGACGACGGCATTAATCGGAATACCGGATCCCGTTCGAAATGTGAAAAACAATTTATCATCCGCGCGCGAGAAGAAGTAGCCCCAATCAACTATATGATATTTAACGAGCCCGGCCGTTCGCGGCGTCGGGTTTTCGATGTACACAATATACCTGTGTATGTAAATGCGAGATCGTATATATATTTATATGC
The DNA here is from genome assembly GCA_948098885.1 of Drepanosiphum platanoidis. NCBI lineage: Eukaryota > Metazoa > Arthropoda > Insecta > Hemiptera > Aphididae > Drepanosiphum > Drepanosiphum platanoidis. The sequence goes on from OX402531.1 coordinate 12,115,362, forward strand.
GTGTGGTGGCCGTGCGTTTTGTTTGGATTATAAAAGAGTAACGCGTTAATTGATTGCGTCGTCGTAATATTGTTATCGAACGAATTCGGTTTCGGATTTGTTTGCGCCGCGGCGTTCGTATTATTAATAATAATAATCGCGTTGTCAATATTTAACCGCGCGTGTTCGCATCTCGTCGGAGCTTGTAAATAATAATAATAATAATGACGCGACAGCGGTGCGATTTGCTCTCGTGCGTGCGATATTGTGTTTTGATCCCTTTCACGAACCGTACATGGTAAACGTTCTGGCGCTTAGTTGTTTCGTTTGCTGTTTTCCAAGACAATGTCACCGAGTCGAAAGTCGAGTGTCATACGGTGCAATTATGATACGACATATAAATATTACAATATTATACGCGCGACGTGGCAAAATTATTTAGAAATTTCTCGTCCGGTCGTGGCGTGCCGCTACACGGGGGATGTTTTTTCGCGCTAACGATAAATCTGGTCGGTACCGCGAACCATATAGATTACATTTTCCGTTTTTTTTCTCTTATTTTTCATTAAAAATATAATATTTATAATCCGCGAGTTACCTTGCGAAATGAATAAACATAAAAATGTTTGAATATTTATATATTCGAATATGTATAATTCTTTCATATACTTTGTAATACATAATACATATGTATATTTATATTACGAAAATTGCTTTTAAAAAAACGTGCGTTTCTGAAAGCATATCGGCTAAAGCGTCTTTTCAAACGCTCGCGTAATATAAGTTATCGACTGAATCCCGACATATCGGTAGAGTGTGTAGTCATTAAATGTACTCGACATTTCTAGTCTCTAGCAAACCGAGAAGTTTACAAAATTAAAGCCGAAGAAAAGACATTTGATGACATCGGATAGATATCAGGGATGGAACACCGAACAAGGGTGTAACTCTATACATATATAGAAACACTATATGGTACTTAAATGATAATTACCGAACTACACGCGGAAGATTTCTACATCACATACGATCAAGTCTGTGAACCGGTGTGTTAAAAAAGATATAAGGCGGAAACTTAAGTATTTGGATAAGCTCGGAGTTTATTGTAAAAGTATGTGTACTTTTATTGTCTTGTCGGTTTTTATTGCGACGATAGATAGGTACGACGCGATATGTTTATCTCGACGAACGTCTCGATTTCATAGGCGAGTTGATGGTTTTGGATAGCGAGCCGAACAGAAAGGGAGCGCAAACATATTCTACAACGCGTACGGTTGTATTATAATAATATTTAGTCGTTCGTGATGGGTTTCCGATGATTTACAACCGTCTTGTGACGAACGGCACGAGCATATACAGTAGACCGTATAAAATATTACTGTCGTCGTATTCGAGTGTTGTATATGAAGATTTTGCGAGAATCCTTTCAGTCGTTAAGAAATCTAAACGAACTGCTGAACGACGCATATGTTTCGCGTGCAGTCGCGCGTCTGTTCGACACACATATCCATCCTCGCCGGGATATATATACGCGCGCGCGTGTGTGTGTATATTAATGCTTAGTACCTTTGAGAATGGTATAAATCGCATTCTTATGTTATGTTCCCGAGATACAATAAAAAAACATAACGGGGAAAAATCTCCACCGCGTTTGTAACCGGGGTTATTCGTACGCGCTCCAACGCTCGGTACGATTATTACGCACAATGGCGACGATATTATTATTATGTACTATTATTACTATTGTTGTTGTTATTATCACGCGAACTTGTATATTTATGTCTGACCGAACACCGAAATTGTATTTTATTGTACACGCGTATAGTGTAAACGCGCGCACCCGTCGAGTATGAAATCAAAAGTCACCGGCCAGCAGTAGGTTTTCAGTACGCGTATATTTTGAACGCGAAACGCGTGAAACGTATTTACTGCCGGTGTTTCCTACACTCGATTCAAACGGTTTGAAAAAATTACCCCCTTTACGGCGAAATATTCAAACTCGGGTATATTTATTTTTATGACGTGTGTCGGATTATCCCGATAGCCATCGTTCGCGTCGCGACGGGACGTAACGTTGCGTTGGCTGGTTTTTTTTTCGTTTTCCCCGTACACTCGCACGCATAATAACGTAGTGAACACGCGGAGAGGAAAACTGCTGGTTTATACGTTTATTTCGCCATAAAACGAACGCGTTCGCATTCACGTCCGACTGAAATTATCAACCCGTCGACGGTTTTTCCTCCGTCGTACACGCGCAATAAAATACTGTGTATCTAACCGAATATTAATAAAACGTACAATAAAAAAAAAGAAAGAAAACGATTGGATAAAACGCGAGAAATCATAGTGACCGTCGTGTACGTCGATTCGACATCGGAAACTTAACGAGTATTTTAATTCAAAATATGTTTATCGCCGTGAATTATTACGATCAGTAAAAATAAAACCAAAAAAATCCTTGAGCTAATAAAAACGATAAATCGGTATTCGACGGACTGGCCCGCACAAATCCGGATTAACGTCATAACATAGTCTTCGCCCAATATTGCTATATTTAGATATTTAAATCACACATCAACGCAAAGACGAATAAATGAAAATAATAAAAATGATATGACAGACGATTTAAACGAAAGTATAATGGTAATTTTTAAGAATTTTTTTGTGTGCGCCAACTGTGAAATTACGAGGGGAAGGATAGAAGACATATTACCTCCAATCTTCAATTAAGCAACTCCAAGTCCAATGCCTTTGGGACAAAAATCATATTATGTTAAAAAATGTATTCAAATTTGTTTTTAACTTTAAGTTGCAGTGGTGGTTCTGACTGCATTTACATTGGTTGAGGTGAATTAATAAAAACTGCTCGCCACGATAATGATGATAATTTAAAAAAACACTTATCACCGATGTTGACAACAAATGTCTGTTTTCGATAACTTTAAACTATAATAATGGCGATTTAAACGTGCGAAACTTCTAAGTAGAAATAGATTCACCTGCTTTGAGAAATCGATTTTATCATCACTGGACTTTCAACGTCGAATTGGCGTAATTAAGAACACAACTGCGTCTTTCACATGCTGCTGGATTGAATTTCTCCCGGTATTTTAAAACATATAGTGATAACTACGACCCGGATTTTGTAGCAAATTAAATCATAAAAACTTTTTTTTAGAAACAGCAAAAAAAATAAACTCATATTTGGTTTTAGCTGAGAAACACTTTATCATTGCAACGACAGAGTTACATAATCGTAGTGGCCGAAGTATAAGAGTTAGGCTAATCAATTCGTATTAATTCGTTGTCAATAAATTACTTAAAGAAGAAGAGTTAAAAGCTTAACTCGCAATCTTCTGCAATTATTTCTGACGGTATCGTTTCGACAGCACGCGCAATTACAACGGTTCTCCGGACGAGAGAGCCTCATATTATAATGTATAATCTCTCAAATCGCAACGTTACATTGTCCATTTAATATCGAACACGAGTTTATCCATTGGAGAAATATCAACTCATAGATTACTGGAACGGTTGTATTGAAATTCATTCTATTTTTTTTTTTTTTTACAGCCAAATCGAGATCAATTATTTAATAATATTATTGTTTCCGTTGTTGTATATTTTTAAAAAAAATATATTATACAGTCTCGATGGTGAAAATAAATCGATTTGCTAAACTACTAAATATCAATGTCAACAGCAACATCAAACTAAATCAAACCATAAAATACTGTTTATTCAATCAAAATTAAAAGTTAATCATACCTATTGGCTAAATTGCCTCTACTGCTTCTACTCGTTTAATTTCTTATGATCTGATGACTATCATAAGTAGTTAACCGTTCAGTTTATGATTGAACTCTCGTTTATGAAGAAAAAGTGATCGAAAATGCAACATAGAACGAACGTTAAAACCGTCGGTCAAAAAAGTTTTTCATTTTAATAAATTAATAACATGCTGAATTTTATGTCTTATGTGATACAGAAGTAAAAGTAATTTTAAATAGATAACGAAATAATATAATTATTTGGGCTTTGAACTCGATTCTACGTAAAACTCACCGAGTGTGTTTAATGTCGATAAACTTAAAATTTTTATAGAAAGGTATAAAAGAAATATGAATCACGGCTAATGGTTTTATCCCCTTATTAATTCACTATAAACGTAGCGTCCTCCTGGCTCCGATATTGCGGACAAGTAGTATATTAAACTTTCGATCGAACGGAAAAACATTTGATAAAAAATAAAACCACACATTTAGAAATGCTACGGATATAAAACTGTCGAACGCCCACACAGACGAGTGCATTTTTCAAACGAAAAATCAATGCACAATCGTTTCAAAATGTCTGTGTAGAGATGTTATTAAATTATAGCAGGAAAATTGGAAAAATCTAGATTACTCGCTATGGGTTATGTTTAAATGTAAATATTGTCTGCGACTAAAATTGAAAAACGGAATCAAAATGTAAATAAACTCGAAGGAAATACATAATGCATACACAACACGAGCGTCATTGTAAAATTAATATAAGCCTGTGTCCTTCGACGTCTTCGTCTTCGTAGTTTGGTGTTAGGGATATTGGCTGTCGTACACGAGAGTTACAAAGCGGAATATACTCAACGAGCTTGGATAATTCTTTGGAAAGTCCGCGATATTCATATTATTTGTGTACATTAGAAAGCAATGATAAATCGTCGCGTTTACAATATGAATTTAAGCAAAAGTCGGTGTAATATAATATATCATGGGTGCCTAATGCCTGTACTGAATATTTTATTTGATAAAATCGTGGATCAAATAATACACGTAACGTAAGAACTTTCTGTTTTTGTTATTAAATTCGAAATTTCGGAAAGCTAATGTTTTTACTTAATATTATTTACACATAAAGATAGATAAACACACCGTTGTTATCCGTAAAAATGATTTATAATTAGGTAGCTATATCGTGTTCCTTAACTTTCAATAATAATATGAATAATTTATTATAATTATTCACGAATCAGTCGAAATGTTAGTTTTTGAAAAGAAAAACTTAAATTTTCAACATTTTGTGTTTCAACTAAGGTTTACTGACCACCAGGTTTCTTTCAGTATGTGACATTTAAATGTAAATACCGTACCAATATCAATCATAGCTCATAAATAAAGGTTTTCGTTTGAATTTCAAGTTGCATAAGTTTTCATAGTTTCGATTTAGATGTGAAATAGAATATTTATAATACTTAAAATATTTATTTTCTTTGAAAACAACCGTACGTCCAAGACATTGGAAAAAATGAAATATACTATTCACAAATTTCCTATCGGTTTACTTTATATTTGTATTCATTCAGTTATAAATATTTTAATTGTCACTCGTATTTAGGAAGTCGCTCTTATTGTTCAATCGTACACGAAACACCATTGACCAAGTTATACACTTTGGCCTGGTACTTTTATTGATACTAACTAGTAACTACTGTTATAATAATAACTATAAACATTGTTGATTTAATAATACACAATGATAATTGTCGAGCTTCGTTCTGCTTACGAAATAAAAATGTGTGCGAATTATAAAAACTAACTATTTAGTAATGTCTTGTGCGAAATATAAAAATAATTATACAGCACCAATACATAATTTAAAGTTCCAATAAAACGATTGAAGGAAAGTGTTATTATTATAATTATTATTATTCGATCCAATTAAAAATTTTAATTAATTATATTAACTACTTATTAAGATTGTTGTACTGAAAAACATGACGTGTATTTTGTTTTTGAATACGTTGTTGATATTACATAATTCAAATTCAAGATTTTTAATCAAAATTACTTTAATTAAAACAACTATCCGTGTATACGTAACCATATAGTAAAGAAAATAAGTTTATCCTATCCTTGTCGTATTGTATTTTAGACTAAGAAAAACGTGTTTACAGTAAAACAAAGTTTTCCGCGGTTATTTTTTTTACTTTTCATTAGTAACTTTCAAAACTCAATTTTTGATTAAAATAGAATCGTTTTAAAAATTACCTTTTTTTAAATTTTAATTAAAATGTTGATTGACAGGTATGTCGGCTAACTTATATTATTTTGATCTTTTCAGTAGGTACTTAGTGTTCTTTACTAAAGTTATTTTGTTTATGCTAATAAATTGTGCATGTGATTTATATCAAAATGCGTGCTTAATTTATTAATTATGGAAATTCTGAGGTAGGCTAACTTCTATGTAAAAAGGAACCTTAAATCCGCATAATTAACTTCCACACTGTGCGTATAGTAAAACGGATATGTTCTCAAGGTTTTAGTTTCCATAACGAATACTTAAAAATGTTTCAATTATGTACATAATATTTTGATACGAATGAATTTGAAATATATTTCAGCGTCGGTAATAAGGTAACGAAATTATTGTGTATAAAATGCATTTTTTATAAAAAGTATTCTCGTTATTTATATTAACGGGAACGTTATATCATTTAGTATCAGTTTTTCTAAAAATGAATTGAATTCGAGTAAAACAAAACTTTCACTTTTAAATGTCATTTGGGGTTTTTATATTTAATGTGCAATTTGAAACTGACATTAATAAGTAATTTATGTTCGTCTCCAAAGTATATTTATTTTTACGGGGTAAAAAGTTTAAAGTTGGCGTACACTCACTAGCTTATAATATCTTAAACATTTTTAAACGTGGATTCTGTTATAAATTACTCAGAAATTAATAAAAATTACCGTGTCTGAATAAACTTGGAATATTATAGTAATGGAGATTGATCGCGATATTTTACGAAAGCTCGCAATAATATTATATACCGTCTTTATTACATGGCAATAATTGGCAATTTTTAAAATATTATAAAAACACGACATTAGGACAATAGGTCTTATAGGTTTAGACGAAGCGTCTATATTTCGTTTTAAATATATGCAACCGTGCGAAGTCGAAATAGTGTTCTAGGTGTAATGGCGATTGCAGGTTATACTAAAAAATTGATAATACGAATGATATGAAAAGTTAAATTTTTTCATCTTTTGATTTGGAAATAAGTATTTTATTATTTACACGTTTAAACTATGGTTTTTGAGTATATTACAAACGTTGAAACTCCGATACATTTTTACTAAACGAAATGGAAACAGTATTTTTTACGAGTTGAATTAAATTAAAGTCGAATTTAATTGGTTTGAAGATTTATCTACCAAAGACATTCTAATTTTTATAAAACCCAATAAGCAATAAAAAAAAAAAAAGGCCAGAGAAGGTTTAATTAAATAATTTAACTACGTATGTATGTACACACATGCCGAGTAAAAAGTGTTTGCGTAAATTAGGAAACTAATTGAATTTTTTGAATTTATTACGTTTGGGTACAAGTACCTATAAACCGAAATGCAGTTACTACAGTTGCGTACCCTTGAATATTTACTGGGTTCTAAGCGAAATTAAGAATGTGTTGTTTTTGCAACGGTGTATTTTTCATTTAGAGTTAAGTGTTCTCCCGAAGTTCTGATCGACTTAATCGATGTAATCGAATTTTATAACTATTATTAAACAATAACAGAAAGTTATTTTTTTTAAATATCCCTTAGTTTAAAAAAAAATAAATAAAACGGAACGTAAAAATTGTATACATTATATCAATTTTCGATAAACTGTTTTTGTTTATTTCAATTGTATTTAAAATGTTTCAACGTTATTGATTTCATTGTGGTAATCAGAAGACATTATTTTTAATGTTATCGTTATATGCATAAAATTTTAAACACTTTTTTTTTTTAAATTTCGATTTCAATAATAGTAATTGTATTATATAAATAGTTTATTTACTTCAGAAATAAAAAGGTAGCCACAGATAGTAATAAGCAAACTTTGTCAAAGGAGTAAAATAATGATTAGAAAGCTTTCAACAAAGTTCATACGAAACTTACAATTATTTATAAAATACATTCATTTTTTATAAATGATTTTATTAACCTTGAGATACGACTTAAATAATCAAATGATTCCATACGTGGTTTCCTACATAATATACGTAAATATATCTCTGATCAATTATTATTAAATGTGATTTTTAAATGTTTGCACATAATTAAAATATATTTAAATTTTTTTCTTCGTAAAATAATAATTATTTTTTACATTTTTCATATTATTAAAATTATTATTTATTTTTGGCATTCGTATTACATAGTTTATAGTTTTAAAATGTCCAGTGAGCTACAGTAATTCAATATAGTGTATGTTTTAATCGTAATACAATTAAAAAAGATTAGTTTGATTGAAATTGGAGATACAACCAAATGGTTTCGATTTTATGTTTTTTCGTTTAGTGCTTTCATTTAATTTTGAGTAAATTAAAAAAATACACATCGAAATGTTATTTCGACGCATCATTTACTTGGAAACCGTTTGTTTCTCTACCGTTGGTAGAGCGTAAAGCGTAATTTTTACAAAAATGCTAATTTTCACATTTTTTTTGTGCAGTATTTGCAATATTCGAAAGCGTTTGAATGTTCAACGAGCAGGAAAAAAAAATCACCCGAATAACTAATTATTTAGTAAAAAGTATGGTTACAATAATAAAAAGTTAAATAATTTTAATAATTTCAAATAAAACAACACAAATCGCAGTGTAAAATCTAATGATGAATAATATGATACATTTACGAAATTTATTTTTGTGTTCGTCGTCGCCTTCGGGTTAAACCTCTAGGCGAAATCACTTAACCGATTGTTTGGAGCATTATTAAATTCCGCGTCGAAAAGAAAGACAGTAATATACCTTACTATTATAACTTTTGACGCGAAGAAATGAAGAGAAATAGAAAATTCCACAAAAAAATAATAACAAATGAAAAGCTTAAGGTGCCGTAAATAGATAACCTTAACGACAGTATACACTCAATCCATATATGACGCATTGGCTGGTTATTTTTTTATTTTTTTTTTTTTCAAACGCTTTACAAAGATGTTTTGTAATTTTATTTTCAAACCAAAATTTCCTCGAGCTTTATACGACAAGTTTATCCAATGTTAAGAAAGTTCGTCATCATCACGACTATAAACATAAAATATTAAAATTTAACTTATTACTCACACCGAAACATAATAAATATCGTGTACGGTGTTGCGTTTTTTTTTTATTATTTATTTTAACAATTTCGAATTTTATAGACTATCAAACAATTATCATTTTAAAGGTTTTTAATAAACCGAAGAAGAATAATATTCATCAACGTTAAAACTTAATCGTTTAAGCGTTATTTATGTAGGTTTAGGGCTTACACGTTTCCGTCGAGGTTGGGCTGTTGACATGTCTTACATTTTGTAAATGTTCAGTCGTCGTTTTTACGTCTTTATTGTGATTTAAAATAATACCACGGTAGGTATGTACCTGGTTTGTAATGTATATAATGGTCAATGAAAACGATTAAAACGTAACGTACAGAGATAATAACACGCTGGAGACATGGGTGAGCGATACAGTTCATTGCGACTTAAACAGATGATTTGTTTTTAAATCGATCGTTTATTTTCATTGATTTTATTTTTCAGATCAACCGTTGGCGTCACGAATCTGCGATCGGGATGGACGCCACAGTTGAATGAAAAAACGTCGTTTCGGTGTTGTCGGTCCTGCGATAGAAACCAGGACCTCTCAGGCAGATAAACCGTAAACGTATTCTTATTTCGTCGCATTATCATGTTCAATATTCGGCTTATGGTTTCGGCTTATTACAGAATTTCTCATAACAAAATAATCATCGTGAAACGTGCATACTGTCGATTATTTTTTGTGAAGTTGAATTTTTTGATACGTAAGTTTTAACTATTGTTAATGGATTTAGTAGCTAATTGAATTCCTTTGTTTTTCAAGTTCGTGTCATATATTATACAAATGGAAAAAAATGAATACATTTTTAAAATATTTGTTCTGTTTTTAATGGCTTGTATTATTTATTTATTTTTACAGTTTCGAGTCGTTTTTTAAATTCATTGCGGTCTAGTAATAACTTATATTTTTATGAATAAAATTGCATCAAGTACTCCAAGAAAATATAAATAATTGCCTTATTGTCTTTAGCCGAATAGACATCCGCCTTCTTAAATTTTTTATAACGGCACAGTCACCCTCTGTTCCTTTCCCTTTTTACGCTAATGCTTGAATAAAACTTCATAATAATGTATTGTTTTTTTAGTCGTCTTTCACATAAAAAAAATAAAATAATATTTATTTTTATTTTCGCTTATATTTTAACTTTTTTGATAATAATTATATTTGCAATCAAAATAGGTGTCTTTATTTTCTTTTGTAGCAGGATCGAGCGAACAATATTTAATTAGTGTAAGTAAATACGTGTGTATGTACCTACTATAAATCGATAATGTGAAAAAGAATTAGCGGAATAGCTTCTGCACTTCACAAAACTGTTTGAACCTTCGAGGCATATTTAGTTTTACGAATTGTTAAAGTACTACAGAGCACAAGAGAAAGATATATTCTACTTAAAGTAATTAAATTACACTTGACAAATAAGATAAGAGAAGAAAAATCTAAAAAAGTGTACTTACGTCGTATTCGTGAAAATTTTTTGTACATTCGCCAATTCGCAATGCATTTGTGCGACATTAAACATCGTACTCGGATGGCTGTTTTCGGAATGAGCAATAACCCTATGCGATTTGGGTGAGAGTTTACACGAGTTTCTACTCGACTTAACACGGTTGTTAAAAGCCCATGTCGAATATACTTGGAATATGATTAAAAAATGCATTTGTTTTATTCGACCTAAACTCCAGAGCTGTTGAACGAATAATGTAAAAATGAATTTTATCAAGTACGATTTTAAATATAAATTAATTTTTTTCTTCTTTGCGTTGGAATTTCAGTCCCGGACGCATTTTATATTGAATTTCGTATGTACTGCCTCATTCTAATTGTTGTATATAATACTATAATTTAACCCGATTTATATTCGTTCGCCGGGTATTATTAACAAATTCTTATTTTTCAAACGCTAGGAATTTTTCTCACTACATTTCATGGCATGCAGTTCTATGTTACTTTTTATTAAATAGCACATCGATAACCCGGTTAACATCGTGACAAAACGATCGCGTATTGAAATAATATAGTCCGAACGAAATGAACTTGATCTATTGACGATCGTATATTTTATATATTTAGAAATAACCTTGCTAGTAAATGTGCGGAGAAAAAAGTGAATTACCGTTTGATATGATACGAAGAACGATTAGAAATTCAAATTACAAACATTGTGCACGAGTTGCATCTGGTCATAATGCAATCGTTGCCATTATTGTGACCTACATTTCTGATAGCTCTGTGCAATATCTCAATCGTTCATATAGGTATGGTATAATAGATATAATATAGTATATGATACGGAAATTCTACGTCATCGTTCGAGACTAATGAATTAAGTGAATAAAGTATGTAGGCACAAGCGTTTTCTATTATAATAATACTAATTTATTAAGTGAAATACAGATTTACCGACGAAACATTTCAACCGAATGCCCCGTGTTCTGAAATAATCGCGAGAAAAACCGAACAAGCGTTTTGGTTTACAGATCCGTCTCTACATCTCTATCGCGTCAAACGAAATTGACAACAAATCGATCGGTTTTACATTCAAATCGTCCTCGACTTTACTATTGGCGGAGCTTTTATAATACATTAGAATGTCGGTAGAGTGAATTATTATTATTCGGGCATGGTCCGTGGTTCTGATTTATTGAAAAAACATAATTCTCCATTATTATCCAAACGCGTTATTGCGAAATTCGTTTAGACATTTCACGAACCGTGTCCATAAGATCCGATGCCAATAGTGGTCTATTGAATTCCGGGAACGCGACGCGCGTTCGGACGATTCAATTTTTATAATGATGTCTAACGTGTTCGAACGAAACGATAAAATATAACTATTCGGTCGGAAAACACTTTACCGTTTTACCAGTAGATTTAGGCGCGTGTTCGATATTAAAAACATAATATTTGATTAACATTTTGTACTGACTTTTGGGAGGAGGGCGTCACGAGAAAATGTGACACAATTGTTTATCCTTTTAAACGATGGGTACTATTCACAAGTGAATGATATTTAAATTTTTCTCTCGTTAACAAAAAAGAAAAAAATATATTAAGCAACTATTATAATGTGCTCAAATGTAATGAGATCAATCGACTAAAAAATAGATCACAACACATGGCCAAAAAACAATATTTCGTTCACTATTAAAAATGTCAAAACTTTCCGAAAAAATAATCTCCCATGTGGCATTATGTTTTTACAACTTTTTTTTGTAACTGTATATACTTGTGCAGTCGTTTTTATGGTACGTGCCATAAAAACTATATGTAGGTTTATGTACCTATATTAAGCATATTGTCACACAATATGTTATATATTTACTTTGTTACTAAACTATTGAGCTCGTTTGGTCCTTCGATGTGCGACATTAAATTGATAAAATATCTGAACTCGACTAAATTCATTTTACCTATCTTGTCGGGTCTTAAATTTAATAATCCGTTCAAAAATGTAATAATGGTCAAAGTCGCGTGTATAACAATTAATACAACTGCTTATAACGTCTGGAAAAATTATGGGCGATTTAGATAATACGTCGGGTCCCGTCTTTTATTACTATTTTTAACGGATTATTAAATTTAAGAATCGGTTCCAAATCGATATGCTCTGTATGTGGTGTCGTAAAATATAAAGTATAAAGTAAAATATGATTATTCAAATCCAAAGACACAATACTCGCGTCTTACGGACATTTAGGAAACATTTAAACCGTGATCGTGGTATGAAAAATTAAAATTTTTTTATTTTGTACCTAGATTCGAATATGAAAAAATACAAGTCTCGCGTGAGTTTTTGCAGTAAATATTACTCGATTAGTACATATTCTTCTTTGATCGCCGATGGCCAAAATGTTTGAATAATTTTTATCTATTCGTATAGTTTTTTTTATTTTCAAGTTCAATTATTATCAAGTATTTCGCTGAATAAAGTGATATGAAATTTAGAAAATAATAAACGCCAAAAATGTAGTTTGTCGTTTGTTGACGATGAAATAGACTCAGCCGTGTTTAAAGTTCAAACAAACAAACGAAATGAATCCGGTTGTTATTATCATACCGCTTGCTACCTGGCAAGACAATGATTCCGGTGTTGGGGTTTCTCATTAGGGTACTAGATAATAGTGCTACTGGCGAAAAGGTATCTATGAATAATTGTAGTCGACAGCTGAGCGATCTGCTCAGTCTTGCAGAAGACATTGGAAGGTGAACACAACTGATCAAAGGATAATTTTAGAAGGTGGTCAACTCTAAGGACAGACACTGAAATGTGTTCGAAACGTCAGTTCATTGTGTGAACATAACATGACTAAATAACTAAATAACTAATTATAACCGAAACATTTTAACGTAGTAAACTAATCCATAAAAACGTGTACAACTGTATTGGTTTATTATTTTTATTTTAACTAATTACTTTTGTTTAAAATATGATTAACTTATATCACCGAGTACTCGACTAATATATTTAAAAATACATAAATAAATAAATGAAAATTTTTCCACTTTCAACTGGAAATGAAATTAATAACTATGAAACCATTGAGTTAGTTAAAATCGTCTCTAATAAATTGCGTCGTCTCTCACTCTAATTAATAATTCGCTGTTCCCGTTCCAAGTTCGACTATTATATTATGATCAATGAATTGACGATTACTGTTATAGCCATCATCGCCATATTAAATAAACTATCATAAATAATATGTAAACAATTGAAATGACTTATAATACCGTGTTAGACCAATAGAATTAAATCAAAAGGTCGAGTCAGAGCTCTGGATGGACCGTCCTGCGGTCAACTTGCTATAGAAAACAACAATACTACGTCCCGCGCACAAATCATTTTATCGTAAATAATCGTCCATTTTAATTTTCATAATAAAATCAGCGAGAGTGACACGATTTGCTATTGAATATTTTCAACAGAAACATACATCTACCGCGTAATAGCAGGTACACCTATTTAATATTTACGATGCCTTTAATTTATTTAACAATTCGACGTTTTGGCTTTGGCTCGATGACAGAAGTATACTCATTAATTATTAGTTATGTATACTACATTTTACGATTGAAAATTAGTGCGTGTTTCTTTGATATATTTCAGTGTTGTATAACAATGTAAACTGGATTTCAAATAGCTACTCCATCGTGGATAAATACAATTTAAAACGTTCTTGTAAGTACATTCATTACGTAGGCACATACTCGTATCTACCAAAATATTCATAACAAATATGAAATCAAATTCATTATGATCATTTAATAAACACCTTTGTGGAATAAATGCAGGATTTATCTTTTCACCAGGTCCGGAATTCCGGATTAAAAGACCGGATTATTAGAGCTAAATTAAAAAGGCCGGTTTTAATAAATAAAAAGACAATAGATCGCATATTATATTTATTTAATATTCACGCATCGAGTTAGTTAAATTATACTCGTGTACGAAAATATTTATCAATGAAACATAAACGTTCCTTTTTCGACGATTATTACTATACGTGATTATTAAGTGAAAATATAAATATGGAACAAATAACTAACATATAAATACACGATATTTAAAAACAAATAATAATATCTTATCTGGGTTAATTAATGTAAAACTGATGTAATGTAATTCCTACTGACCCTGCAGTAAAAAAATAAATTATAAAACTAAAAATCCTACAAAAAATAAGATCCAAAATGTTTGAGAACTGAAAGTTCTCCTTTTTGTATTTGTACTATAATATAACAGAACAAATTATTCGTGAGCAACATCATACCATTATTATATTATTATAATGATATTACAAAATTTAGCATGATCCGGTATTGCTCATCGCGAATTGGGTCACGTGGTAAATTTTCAATTAAAATTTTGGTTTATTTGACACCGATAATAATGAGTGTGAAGCGTAAAACGTACAACTGAAGTAACCCAGTAAAAATAAAAATAAAAATTTATTACATTTTTGAGATCAAATGCCAAAGTCGAGTTCAAAATATAAAAAAGTCAGTGTAATACAATTAACAATAGGGAGTAAAAAGGGAGCGAAAAGGAGTAAAATCAGTAATAAGTTTTGCAATTCCTCACAAACGCTCACTGTGCAGCGGTTTTTTTCAGTCATGGACCACATCCTGTAGTGGACATTTCTTAATTCCCCTTTGGCTGTCCACTATATAGAGGTTTTTCACTGTATTAGAATATCCATGAGCACTGAATATTTAAATACATTTCATATAATTAAACATCTATATTGGAACGAGGAATAACAATGTGGTTTTGTTGGGGATGTTCAATATGAAGGCAGTAAAATGAAATATCTAAATCGGTTTTGTACCTGATCTATGCGCAACTGATTCAAAGCCAATATGTACACATAAGTACAGAGTATATATTTATGTACAAAGTGTATACACATTAATACATTTGATACAACATAAATAACACGACACAATACACATTACTTGCCTGTGAACTAGTCGGAACAGTTTTTCCATTTTTGTTTGCTTTTAAATAGAAATAGTATAACCTGACTGCGAAAAACAAACAATTAGCTTTAAAAAGAACGCAACCTGTTATTTTTTATTTGAGATTTGTTTTCACTATTTATTGGTTTAATTTTCGTATTACTGAAAAGAAACAATATTTTTGTATCTTTGTGTGTGTTTTATTGCGTTTTACTATATTTTTACAACGTACTTGTTGCTACTCATGACATCGCCAATTTTCTTTTTTTCAATCTCCGGCGTAATTTTTTTTTTCGATAACGATTAAATACATTTGGATTTTTTAAAGAACTTTAATTCAACTTAAAATTGGTCACTAGTATATATACTGATAATACGTCACTGATAATATGCCGTTAAGTGTTGAGTACCTGTGGCAAAGACAAAATAATAACATTTCAAATTTAAATTAAAAGTCACGCTAAAACACATACCCAGGTGGCTATCGCCTAAACATTAATGCTTACATGGCAAATGGTGACGAGATGGCCGTAAAAACGTTAAGATGCTGTACATTTACAATCTTTCAGAGGAATTTACGTAGCGAATCGTGGGTCACAACCGTCATTTCTAACGCTTCTCGATACTCTTTAAGTACGTGATAATAATTATTAGCGAAATGCCACCGCAAGATCAAAATATTGAACAGACGACTATAATAATTTCTACTGAGTAAAGCGGCCAAAAACACTGTGCTTATAATACGAGTAAGTAATCCGTATACAATACGAGTCAAAGAGAAATACGTGCGGTCGAGAGACTCGAGACGCTGATCTGTATTGGGGGTTGTTTTAGCCAAATCTTTCCGATGAAGTTTCCCTTCATTAGTCTCGCCGAATGTGACCGACAGTGTCACCCGATCGGATTACACGACGATCCCCGACGTCATTCACTAGTTTATTGTTTCTATTGTGTTTTATACGCACAAATCACGCTGTACACCTTTAACATATTTCAAAAATCTCTTGTTATTGCTCCAGACCAGTCTTGTAACTTGTTAGAGACACCGTTTGAAAACACTCTAATGAAAATACAGATACTCGTTCTCACTAAAAATTCAACATACGTATTTGAACGCTCAATAAATAAATATATTCGAGTGCAAAAATTCAGCAGATTCATTTATAAAAAGTACTTTAAATACTTGGTTTTTTTTACACAAAACGTTTGCTAATATCAAACAGACGTGTGCAACTGGTTGTCGTAGTGTGTAGGTTGCTGGTGTTTGTAATTACTTGGATGATTTGAGTCTTTGAAAATTATAACCTAAACATTTCTACCGACGCACAACTTATGAATATGAAATGTGTAGTAAACGTGTGGTGTTTAATGCAGTTCATTTTTTATAAAACACGAACACTTTCAATTATCAATTCTCAACGTGTTAGAATTAAAAACACATGATAAAAGTTTCGAATACTAAAGAAAAGTATTTGAAAATTAATATTCTATTTCATATGCAGATAGCTACTTTAGAAAAATGTGTAAGATACGTAACCAGTAGGTGCTTAAAAAGTATTTGAATACTCTTTCTCGAGTACTTTACAAGACCGCTCCAGGCCATCCTGAAGTTTTCAAAATATATGATCAACTGTACGTAACTATAATTCCATCGGTCGTGTACTCATGTGTTAAACTATTTTTTGAACAATGACCTAGTTACTGGGGTATCTAACACCTCACTACTACCAATCACCTCTTGTAAAATACTATAATCATTTAAATCACTTAAATAAGTTCTATTTAAAATGTTTTAGCGAACATAAAATAATTATTTCGAGGGCATACGGATCCCAAAAAAGATTATTTAACGACAAAGTTTTGCACGTGAAATTCCTAATTCCTAACTGTATAAGTTACGTATTATAAATCATTAATATCATTAATACAATGATGTTTATGACATTTTATTTTTATTTTTATTTTTTGTGTATAGGCCATCTCTTGATTTGCATAAAGTACGAAAACGATAATTGTTCATAACTCTGAATTAAAGAAAATAAAAATGTACCTACTTGTTAATAAAAAAATAATTTACAAATAATCGTTTTGTTTTACGGAAAAGCAATATCTACAACAACGATTGCAACATAATATCAATAAATAAAATATTGCTCATATTTTATAATCTCGATTTTATTTTTTTCGTAAATCGAATGTTTTGAAATATAATGAATTTGTATGGAATGCAATTTGTGTGTTTTATACATTTTCTGTTTTTTTTTTTTTTTTTAATTCAAGTAGAATAATTCGTTTCAGGTAAGACTGAGAAATAAATTTATTTCAGTTTGATTTCGCGTTTCTAATTACCAAATTATCATTCAATTATAAATAATATTGTGTAACAAAAATTTAATGAAAACGAAATACGATTCGAACGGTTCATTTGAATGTTCGCTCTCGATGCGTGGTTGTACCTAATCAGTAATCATCAATAAACATAAGATAGAAAAACGACTATTTTTTCGGTCGACGATATTAAATAATTCAATTTCCTCAATATCGATTTGATCAGTTTATTGCGAAAAAATATAAACAAATCTAAATCGGTTTTTTTACAACACGAAAAATAACTACACCATCATTTTCGATGTCTTGGAATGTCTTTTTATAGGTGGGACTCTTAATTTTTGTATTATGTTTTTCGGATGGTTCGATTTTATTGCATTTCATCGTTTATCTGTATATTATATTTTCGATTTTTATTTTTATCGATATCGTAGTAAATGTCTCGGTAAAAATATTTTAAAACGCAAAATATTAGTCAATTAATAAAGCTTGTGAGTTTGTTATCGAATATTATTAGTACTATTAGAACATTGATTTAATTCATTACACTAAAGTACGAGTATAAGACTTTTTAGTTAAATTTATTCGGCGATTCCTGTGTGAAAAAATATATTTCAATTCCGACCCAAGAAGACTTTGAACTAAAAAATCAATAAAATATTTTGTGAACGTTTTCAGTTAAATTTCAAATATTACAAAAAAATACTATACGTGGTCGGGCTTGTACACGTGTAACATGTACATTATGGTATATATTTACTTGTACTTAAGTAAAATGAATTTTTCACGCCCATTGAATTTACTTTGAAGTATTGAAATGCAATAATGCAATATGTGAATTACAAGTTTTTTTTTTTTTTTAAATCATTTACAGATGAGTAATTTTCTATTTCATTTTCAACTATGAAAATAAAAAAACGAGGCGTGTTTACATTTCACATTTAGTTATAAATATTTTCAGTTGTGGGTTAGTAACGAGTATATTTCAGTATGAAATGTATTTATATTTTTAATTTATAAATAATTGCAAATCATAATATGCGTTAATTTCTAAGCAGTCTTTTAGTTTGTAATTACTGTTTTTTTTTTTTTTTTATTCAAACATTATTATTTTTTAATTTATCTTAAATAATCGTAATTCTTTGCAAAATTCTGTAGCGTTTGACAACGTGTGCAATACATGTAAGAAATGCATTCAAAAAGTATACTGTATTATAAAACTAATTATATACTAAAGCTATAATATGATTTTATAATCAAAAATTTAATCAATTAATTTTAATTCGATGACGCGAAATTAGTTTTGAAAATATAAGGTAAACCAAAGTAATTATTTACTTTATATTGTCTATTAATCCGAAAAAATATGTAAAATAATAAATCGAATAAAGTTATACTGATGAAAAAATATTTAAATGTTCAACATTTTTCCCAAGTATAAGTATAGGACAATATAATTCATGGCTTTAAAATTAAATTTACGATTCCTTTGCAGCCCAAAGAATTCCTTTGGTCATTATTTAATACTGGGTTTTTTTTTTTTTTTGCTTATACCAATTTAATATGTTTTCTTAAGCTGAAGCAATATTTACCATTCTTTTCTTAAGCACTAATGAAAATATATTGAATACAACATTAAAGATTTGGAATTATCGATATAGGTTTTCAGTAAAACGGAGTTCTAAAATATATATATATATATAATATGCATTTTCATTTAAATTCTTAATACCGTTTACTCGGAAACTTTAATGTAATTTATATTTTATAACGATATTACGAGTCGCGTGATCCGCACCTATGTATTATATCAAAATGTACTAATGATTTAATTAAAATATAGCGTACACGATTATTGTGTAATACAATTATGAATAATGAAATGAGATATTAATAACTATAATATATTTGGGAGTAATTACAGCAATAATATTATTATATTACAAGGCGTCATTATTAATACCCACAAACAATGTTTAAATTACAGTAGGTATATCACTAGGTAAAATGTAAGGTAAAGTATGAAAACTTATTTTAATAAGAGAGATGTGCGATGTAGCAAAAACGTATAAAAACGAAAATGACTGCATATTATTATTACACGTGTGTGTTGTTTGAACTAAATAATAAAATATCGTTGTGCGGGCGTGGTTGTATCACTGCAGGAATAAAATAAATTTTTATTATTTCCATAATTCGTGGACGCATATAATATTTTGTAACAGACCTTTGACGATATTTTTTGATTAATATTTATGAAAATTAAATTTAAAAAAAAAAAAAAATGTAAAGGCGAAAAATAATATCGCGATTATTGTTAACATGAAAACCGAATAAAATGATGAAAAGTTACATTTTTACGTTTTAAAAATTATTATTCTAATCACGTAATAATTTAATCACGTTCTGCAATTTAAATCCAGTCCGTAGTGACTCTTATCTAAATTTAATTTGGCGTTAAGTTTTAATCGGAATTTTCAATTATCAACCAGTAGGTTTCGGGTGTTATAATATTTAAACAGTGTCCATTGTTATTTTATTCTTTTAACAATAAATTCACATTCGTGTACGGTTTACCGCGTATTGTTCCATATGGAAAAAAGTCGTAACGCATCGGAATTCGACATAATTCTATTGTTTTGAATACTTTTTTTTCGAACGGCGGCGCCTAGATATTAAAAATATGGGTAGAAAATTTAAGTTATGCACTGTTGAAATTTATCGAATCAATACCGGCGGAGTGTGGCGTTTAAATTGATCCGAAAAGCATTCGAATTTATGACACTGGCGAAAAAAAAATTGATTTTTGTAAATTCATATCGAGCAAATATATTTTTTATTATACCCAACTATTATCGCGCCGTCATAAATATAGTGTTGTTGATAAGCTATCGTCGTGCAATCGGTTATCGCGAAGTACGTTTGTTTTTTAATATGATAACAAAGAAAATAGAAATAATATAAATTGTATTTACATCATCGTTTTAATTTAAACATTGGAGCTACAGTGATCTAAAATATTTTGACGTAAACCGAATTC
This sequence comes from Drepanosiphum platanoidis, assembly GCA_948098885.1. Classification (NCBI taxonomy): domain Eukaryota; kingdom Metazoa; phylum Arthropoda; class Insecta; order Hemiptera; family Aphididae; genus Drepanosiphum; species Drepanosiphum platanoidis. The sequence continues at coordinate 12,136,283 of OX402531.1, forward strand.
AAAATATCTAATGTAAATAAAAATAGACAGCATGAGATGTAGTATGGTAATACGTATATATTATATTCGTTGACACATTTATGTAAATAAAATATTTGCTCCTCAAAAGAAATTGTTTTTTAAAGCCGTTTTCAAAAATGAACTACCGTTGTTTTATTATTACTAAATTATTAAAACTAAATCCATTGGAAACGATATGATTTTGTATGAGTTCGAACTCAAAAATAAGTTTGTATAGTTTTGTTACCATATAAAATGTAAATAATACCATAAAAGTTTATTTTTATTGTTTTCAAATAGCAGAGAATGGAGTGAGGTATTGGTGAATTGTTTTTACAGATATGTAATCAATATGTACGTTGCATTCAATTCTGAACGAGAAATCAGTTTCTAATTCTAAATGTGAAATATAACATTTTTAGTAAATATATTAATTCAATAGGTCAAAAAAATGTTGTTAAAAAAAGAAAAAACTAAAATATAAAAATCGATATTTTACGTTTAAATAACCTATCTCTGCATCTATCAGAATTAAATTTTGGAACGATTATTTGCGATTTTTCTATTGTTAGACAGGTGTTGACAATTTACAAGAAATCTCGATTGACATTTTCAGGCTTTATTGATTAAAAACAACAATTATAATAGTTATGACTTCAGAACAATCAACTGCTGTTTGAGATCTCGACAAATTTAAACTTTCATGCGCTTAATGCTTATACAAATAAATAAATAGTGTTAATGTATTTTTGATGATTTTACATTGCAGTAAGAAAAACTTATCAAGAATCTTGTATTAAATTTTCAAGACTCAATACCAAGAATTAAAAATGTTATCCAATAATGATTAAAATCATTAAAAAATATTCAAATATCTAGCTATAAATAGAAAAAAGAGCGAGATACAAGAGTTTCAAAAATTCAAAGAGTCCTTTAAAGAATAACAATAAGTTATATAGGTAGTTTTATTAAAATTTACTGAAAAACCGTAATGTATCAAAATTTAATTAGCGAATTAAGAGAAGCTTGAAAAAAAGTTGTAGGTCTTATTGGTTGAAAATACAAAAGTTATCCATTTTGAACCATAATTTGATTTGCAATTTTAAAGTTTATATAGAATTTTATCGAAATTTCAACATTCCAATGCTTATTAAAAGTTTCACTCAAAGCCTAAAAATTAATTTAAAAATTGCGAACATTATATTTATCAATGAAATGTTTAAGTATTCGGTGAATGTTTTGAGTTTCTATAAATTTATCTAACAAAAAACAACAAAATAATTAGTATCTTTATTGGAGTTTCTTCGAAATACTCAATTTCAACAATATTGTATTTCAAACTCGAATAAAAATTTATGATTGTTACTTTTCGGTGAAATTTTTTTTTCTAGAAAGAATTTATGAAATATATGAAATATTTCAAGCCTTGCGTATTTAAATTAAAAATAGATGAATTCACAAGCACAGAATTATTTGCAAATTTTCATGATTTTATCAAGATTTTTTTTTTTTAAATTTGAACATCAAACGGTAATAGTACATAAATTATTATTGTGACTACTCTCAATTTATTTTTTCTTTTGCTAGCAAGAACAATATATGAAAAGTTTTGTATTAAATATTCAACCTTTTTTATCCAACAAATATATGAAAACAGCACAGAAAAAGAGTCAAAATATTAATATGGAAATGCTTATATAAATATTTGGCAACAAATTCGAGAAATATGATTTGCTGAAAATTAGTATTTCATTGGTAAATTATTCTCTCGTTTCTTTTATAGTTTTTCTGTATATAGAAATAGTATACTGAATTTTATTTAAGAAACGTATTGAGAATTAATCAAAAAATGATCTAATATTTCATCAACTAAATCCATAATATTGCTAGAATCCACTTCACGTAATTTGAAGATTTGACCAAGTCTTCCGGTCAAAACTGTGTGGATAGATAAAAAATAGCTAACTCAAAAACGAAAACCGGTACAAAAATTATTTTTTTATTTTTAACTGTTTCAATTCATGTTGCTTTTCAGTGTCTAAAAACATACATTATTATTTTAAAGTACTTTTTTTTAATACCTCAGTATTAAACATATAAAATATATAAACATATTTATGGAGTTCGATCAGTTGTTAGTAGTTGTATACAATAGTTGTGGCGTACCATGCGAAATATGTAAATAGTTAAAGTTGATTGTTTAAGCATGCATTTATTTTAATTATGATTTTTGGAAAAGCATAAATGTACTTAAAGACTATATATACTTGCCAATACATATTAAATACGCTCGTATATTTTTTATTCCTTATAATTACTTAAAGAATTTTCTTGCGGCAGTATCGATTGATGTTTTTCAAATGAGTACAATTTTTTTTACTTGCAAAATTATTCAATTGATTTTTTTCGGATTTTTCTATGAGAATTAGTACTTTTGGAATTATTTGAATTTAAATTTACGTATGAAAAATGAGGTGATTATTAAATTATTTTATCTTCACGTGTTCGTGTCGCATTATGCGTTAAATTATATTCGAGTATTTTCAGAGAAACAGTGGTACCAGAAAATATATTTTAATCAAACCATTTGTTCTAAAACACACAAATTTATAACGTAACGTGATACAGACGGGTATAGATAAAATATACTAATTATTTTTCACTTTTCGTTCGTAATTTAAAATTTTATTGACATACATTTGAAACGAAGGTTTTAAAGAAATAAAATTAAAAGACTATCACACGATGAGACATCGTTACCGAAATTATTTACCAAGCACGTATCTTGGTAGTCCATAGAATTTTACGTCTTCATACTGTCTTAAAAAAGTGGAAAACATTGATCGGAATTGTACGAAAAAACGGTCTACCCTTGTCCGAAAAAAAAAGTGCACTCTAGCATAATCTAAACAAGAAGTCGGACCACGCATAATATTAAAGTTCTACTTGGTCGGAAAAAATACAGCTCATAGAAATTCAGCATCCGTGTGATGACTTATTGTCAAGACTACAAAATTGAAAATATTAAACTGGGGCTCTATAGCATACGGTCCAGCGGTTTTTATTATTATAATACCGCGTTGAGAATTTAATGCTTCTTTTCCTCGGCAAAAAAATATGTATTCGTGCCACGTAGTATTTGTTTGCTCTGCTTGTATTGTAATAATAAACACACAGTTATTAAATGATAATAATATATTAAAGCACAAAAGTAAAGTTGACGATTTAAAAATAATATAATAACACTCTTGTTATGTAATACAACATTGTTTACCATTCGACCGTGTAAACTGCACATTTCCCATCAATTGTACACTTATTATATTCGATTTACTCGCTTGACGTTGTTAATAATTATCTTAACTGCATTCCGTTAAAATTTTGTATTTTTAAATACATGTTTTATTTTCAAACCTTTATAGATATTTGATATATCAAAATTAAATTATTGCTCAATCGTTTAATATCGGTGTGAAATAACTGTAATACAATATTACTTGGCTAATAACTGTTTTGTTTTTTCATAATTAGATATAGGTACAGGTATACTTACCGATTAATAACTTAAATTAAATTGATGCTTTGATATAATTATGGAAGACGAGAAAATACAAAATTATGAGTATTCATAAATATCTATGATGGTCAGACATACATAAATATCTGTAAACGCTTCGATATAAACTTGAACTCTAATAAATAATATAAGAAAAATCGTTTCGTTCCTCGCGATCAAGATAATTTCGACTATTTTAATAGAATAATATTTTTCAAACATTAGGACCGTACTTGAATACTCACATCGGTAAGAGAAAATGTAATGAGAAAATGTAATAAACGACAAAGCTAGAAGTGTATTCACGATCGCATCTTTCTGAAAATTTACCGTCGATTTTATAACAACGACGACGCGACGTTTTCAAAAAAAGCACACCTCAAAAACCTTACACGGTAGGTGTCTCCTACGCGATAGTACCTGAAACGTAAATTTCATCGTTCGATTACTCACGGCAAAACGTCACTGACGCGCAGACGAAAACGATCCACGAACACCTGGCGATCATATTAAAATCCGGAGCGGAAGATGAAATCACTCGCAAAAAAAAAGAAAAAAAAATGTTAAAACCGAAAAGACGAAAACAACAAAACGATCGCAAAACTAAACGCGATCGGATGTCGCGACGATTATTACTGCCGTCAACGGCCGCGTGCGAGCATAACGTCGTCGAGAACGAGACGAGCACGCGCAGCCTTTGGTCTCGCCGTCGGTCACGCGGACAACCCTCTCGAATGGGATGCCGATGACTGTAGCCGGCGCGAGAGCAGCAGGTTCTCAAAATGACTCGCCGCCGCCGGCGGGCGATATCTCCGTCGGCAAATCGTCGGAGACAGCGCCACCACAACGCGCGTCTCAGAGCGAAAAAAAATGCCCGAGAAAAATATACATTATTACATAATAATATTATAACATACGGTTACATAAGCGCATTTCCGACGCGCTGCGCGTCATCTCGAAATTTATACATACCTATCTGTTTAATTAATATCTGTAATTTATGATCGCGGAAAATGCTTTAGCTCGGCGTACGTCCCGCGCTATCAGAATCAGGGGTTCTTAGAAAGTCGTTCGGTACATTACGCGTGTCAGAGACAAGTAAATTCTACAATAAAATGCTCTTTTTCTCTCTATCGATATGGGCGATTGTGCGAAAAATCGCAACAGGTGTCGTCTCCGTGGCGAATCAATATTGTATGGTTTAAATAGAACAAAAACACGCTATACAACCGTACGACTGACGTGGCCAGTCGGGCGTCGTAAACGTAGAAGGCGTGTCGCAATAAATAAATGGCCAATGTGAGAGAAGAGCCAGCACGAGTCGAAGATACGCTAAATTCACCAGAGCCGTTAGATTAGGAGACGCGCCTTCTTTTTTTCCCTTTAAATTACGCTATTGCCGTGTATCGGCAGTTTTCGTTCGATCGCGGTCAAAACAACTCGGGGTCTACGGTTCGATTCTTAATATTTATGAAATTTTTTGTAAAATTTTACGCAAATTTTCACGGTTGTATCGACTGCGTTTCTTTTTTTTGAAATTCGAGCTCACGGCATGATGTTTTTCGCGGATATATAGTTCGAACGTTGGTCTCGCCGAACCAATAAGTCGCTCTGAAAACACAATGATTATTATAAATTCAAATGTTTATTAGACGGTTTGTTCATTTTTTTTTCACTCACACACGTGAAAAAATTTAAAAATCGGAGCTTCGAATAGTTGAGACGTATTTGACACACTCTTTTTTCCCGAACGTTTTCGGCCCGTTTGACAATATCGTTTCCAACTAAAAATCTAAGGACTTCGGGCGCACACATTTAAATCGATTAATTTTTCTTTTGAATTTTGTCGACGAAAACAGTCTATTATTACATGCTTTTAGATCATTTTTATGATAACACACATCTTTGGACAAACCTAATTCACCAAAACTTAAACGATATTTCATTTTTTTTTCGTCTCGTGACTTTTTTAACGTTGAAAACGACGGTGGTTTCAGATTTTGTCTGCGATGTTTGGTTTTTTTAGTCGTAAGCATTTCACATATTTAATTTATCGATTATTCACACGTTATATAACGTTTATTGGTTAAAAACCGAAATAATATTCGAAACTCTTAGGTAAAAAACGTTAATATTTTATCGAGTTTAATACACTGTCGTAAGATCGACAGTTAAAGAAATTATTGTTTTTTTTTTTAGCTAACCGTGATTATTGTCGAATGATTGAAGCTTACAAAAAAAAAAAACCGAGGACGAGAGCTTATAATGAATTTTATTATTTTTATAATTATTTTTTTTATTGAGTTTTCGACCTAATGTTTTTTTTACTCTAAATTCGAGCTCACGGCATGATGTTTTTCGCGGATAAAGTTTCGTCGAACGTTGGTCTCGCCGAACCAATAAGTCTGAAAACACAATTATTAGATAGATAGATAAATTCAAATCTTTATTAGATGGTTTGTTCATTTTTTTTTTCACTCACGCACGTCTCAGCGAGACGCACGTGAAAAAATTTAAAAATCGGAGCTTGAGACGTATTTGACACATTCTTTATTTCCAAACGTTTTCGGCCCGTTTGACAATATTGTTTCCAACTAAAAATCTAAGGACTTCGGGCGCACACATTTAAATCGATTAATTTTTCTTTTGAATTTTGTCGACGAAAACAGTCTATTATTACATGCTTTTAGATCATTTTTATGATCACAGCACGCTCCAATATAAATTATTACACGTTACTATTATCCGCGAGTCCGTTTTCGTCACGGATTTTTCACGTTCGATCGCCGCCGCCGTTGAGAATTATTTCTAGCCGTTTATCGAGCGAGCGAGAGCCGAGATTCGTTGAAACGGTTAAAAAAAAGAAAACGAACCATAAAACCGAAAAATAGAAAAATAGCGTTTCGGAGTAGACAGTCGCAATAACGTTATGACGCGTACAAGGCGTATACTTTAAGGCGTGTAGTACGTGTCGGGACTCGAACTGTTTTCGGGGAATAGAATGTGTACAGAGGTAGACTACGGGTACTCGAGAAAAAACTGTTTCGCGACAATAACGCGACGAAACAATAACGACGACGGTCACGAAAACAGCGGCGATGATATCGAAATACGACGAAAAGCAATGTGAGTAACGGCGGACGATAAGACGCGAAAAATGTATAACGTAACGGCAAAATCGATTATTGGACATCAAACGTTTAAAGTTAAAATACAACGATATAATATTTGACGTGCGTTATTGTGCTCAAAAGAAAAACCTTTTGCCGAGCGCTATTTTATCGTTTGTGATATGTGAAAAAAAATACACATCAGCGTTGTACGAGGCGATAAAAACTTTAGAAGCCGTTGAGAATCATAAAAATAATAACACTTTAGAACACCCAAAAGATACCGCGTACGATTTTAGTCTTCGATAATAATTTTTATTAATAATTTATGTAGTTTACAAACCTTTTTATTTTAAAGGTACCAATAATAATTATTATTTAAATTTCAAATGGTAAATTGATATTTTTTTTTTAGAACGAAAACGTAAGCTGATTAAATAATAATTTAAAATACGATAATACATTCTGTTTAGTTCTGTCATTCCCTGATTTTAAATAATCTGATACCTATATTTTGTTCGAATTTGTCGAGTTATAATATCATCCGGTCTGGCGTTTCATTGAAATATTGTTGACATTATTGTCACGTCGACTTGGAGTGTTAAACGCGAGAATCTCAGTACGAGACCGATGAGTTGAATTTTTGAAAAAATATTTCACAAAAGGTTACAATTCCCTCTCCCAGCCTCTCGATCGTACTGTTGTATTATGAAGTATCTGCGCTGTAGACACCGTGGACGCCCGCGCCAACACGAGAACAATAACATCATAATGTGATTTGATACAAATTTTTTCTCACTTTGTGCGTTATTACTGTTATTTATTATAGTAAATCATTATTGATTTATTTAATTTTTCACGCACATATGAATTATTATCGGCGGTGTAATAGTAAATAAATTCACGGGTATGCGCCATTTTTTTTTTTCGCTTGCTCGACCATTGGGTACTCTAAAAAAACGATTTTTGTGCGCGCAGTACTCTTTTTACCTTTCCGCTTATAACTTTTATAGAACGTTACCTAATACCTAACATAATAATAACGGGGGGAAAAAAATCATATTTTCGTTACAAACTAAAATATATTTATATATCAAACAGGACGAAAGCTTTAACTCATACTGTAATCTGTATTCTTACATCATATTTATCTCCATTGTTATTATTTTTATTATTATTTTATTAGTTATAAATTATAATTTTATTAATTATAATTCGTAATAATATACAATAATTTGGTTAGAAAGCTTTTAAAGATAGTAAGTTGTTGTTTGTTGAGACTAATGACCATTGCAAGTAATTATATCGCTACATATTACTCTTCGAATATTTTCCATACGAATTCATTGTTTAAGTCTTCTATTTGGCAAAAACATATGACTTTTAGATGTCACGTCTTTAGCTTACCTACGACAAAATGACTAACTGTTAACACATGCCTCTAGTTTTGAATCTCTCAATAGTGATCTCCGTGTTTTTTTCAAAACAAAATTGTAAACCCACACCGCTATGAATGAAAAATACGAGATGGACAAATCCCTGTACACCTTCCAATACGCCAATGGAAATGATCCCTTTACTGGGTGCTGTGTCGACTGTGTCTAATGTGTGCACGTCGTTATTATACGGTAATTAGTGAGGCCCGAGAAGATAAACCGAAGTTAGGTCACGCGAGAGAAATCTGAAAAGATTAACGGGAGAAAATTAATTGATTAGGAGACGAAGATCGATTCACTACGCGGCTGCACTTGACTGGCCATCGCCGGGAAACCGGAAAAGTTTTAAGCCACGTACTAACCCACTAATGTTTTTGTACGAATGTATAATTAATACGGTAACGCGGCTGATTAGAATACGGAAGTAGATGAATGGTATGAGAGAGGCGCAGAGACATCGCAGATAATACAAATACAGTGTAACACAATGTAATGTATGGGTGCCACTCGTATTTTATCATGTACATGGAAATGCACTAAAAGTTAAAACAAACAAATATTGCTGTCACACGTCATAAAATACGTTCCACTACTTACATATTCTAGCCGGCATGATGTAATTGAATATTCAGAAAGTCGAAAATTAATATTAAAATACCCGTCAAATTTCAAATGCCGATTATCATTGTTATATATTTGTATCTTCTGTCGTGACTTTTCGTTGAATACTACAAAAATGTTGTATAATTTAAAATCGTTAACTAGCTGTTTTTATTAAAATATTTTGTTCGTGTTTTTATTACCGTTAATATAATATTCTGTGAATCGCGTCAATGTGATCGATTTCGATTTTTCCGTACACCTTACGAATGTATTCGCCACAGTGTTCGGTGTTCATCTGAGTCTATATTATTTACTAAAGGGTTGTAAAAGTTCACTAGGATTTGAACAGCTCTCTCCTCTCATCACAAAACAGAATTAATTCCTACACACTCTAAACAACAAGTCGGGCCTTTCGCTTCACCCACGACTTCTCTAAAATGTTTCTACTTACAATAATTGAAATCACAGCTACTAGCAACCATATACACGATATACCTACATGCGTACGTGTGTGTTGTGCCTATTGTGATATCAAGTATGAATACAAAGGGCAAAATGGCTGATTTTGTTTTGAACAAAATGTTTCGACAATAATAACTTTCCGATGACATAAAGTTCTGTAATTATTGTGGAAACTTTCGTGTCATGTCTTGGAATTTTATTGATACATCTATGCCATTAATAATTCATAAATAGAACCCAGGTTTTTCATAAATATGTAAAAAATTTCGAAATTCTATAACAACTATAGAACATGTTTAAATAATAGGTATTTTTTTTTGTTACGATAAAGTTGGTCCAAAAAATTTAAATTAAATAGTTTTACACGAAGTCCTAAAAAAAAGTTTAAACAATGGTAAACATATTCGGTTTGAAAAAAAAATAACATAATATGAAAAATTAACAAAATCGAAAGGAACTTTTAACTATGCGTTAGGTACCTAAACTAAATTTATGGAAAAAAATAAATAGGTCCAGCCTACATTATTTTATTTAATATGAATGAGATACGTACGATTTTATCGGGTTTCTATACATTTAACGATTAATCTCACGTTTTACAGTGTCTTATATTAATGTTCGTTATAAAATATAAATATAAATAAATATAATTTATTCTTTCTTAAAAATTTCAAACCCCTATTTCACCCCTTTAGGGTTGAACGCAGCACGGTATTGACTAAAGGACGTTAAATCCTCCCCAGTTCTCCAATAAATATCAATTTTAGATGTTAATAAAACGTATTGTTTTTCGTATTGATTTTAAATCAACTCCGGTGGAAAAATATCTTTATTATTTTTGGCCGTACGGTCATCGCCGTCTAATTTGCACAAATCATAAAAAATCGTATAACTCACACTGGGTATACATTAAAAGTTCAGTTTGTGTTGAAAACCACTTTTAACACTCCGTTATTTGTTGTTCAAATTTATTGTAAATTCTCTCCTTTCCCCGCGTGTCACGACGAGACGGTTTAGCGAACGCCACTGTTGCGAATAAATAATGCACATAAATAATCAAGTAGGGTACCTACCTATCTACCACCGATTTCATGTCAAAAATAAATAAACATGGTGTGAAATTTTGCATTTTTCCATGGGAAAAAAATCGTTCCAAAGAGTGTCGGCTCTTAATGCTGAATAAATTAATACAAGATTATTCGATGGTACAGTAATTTGCATATCGTTATATACACGGGCCTATATATTATTATAATACATGTTGCGGTGTCTATCGTGATTGGCACCGAGTTTCAATTTTGGACTACAGCACGTTTATGCGGTCTTGTAGTTCTTTATTAGAAATAATGTCTCGACCGCCCGTCGTTCGGCAGAAGAATCGGAGATATTATTAAATTACACGTACAGACGAGCCTAATAACTGCTGTCAATTAATTACAAAATTATTTGAACGGTATGAAAAAAATCGAGACCACTGTTTGAAGTAGGGGAAAATGAAACGATAAAATATAATATGGGAAGTAAGTATGCCGGTACAGTATTGTAAATTTCAGAGATTAAAATTACAAACGCAACAATACACTTCCTGAAGTCTGAGATTTTTGGGAAAACTACTAGAAATTTTCATCGTATTCAAATCCATGGTATTATCTGTATTTAATTTAGAAATAATTGTAAATAGAAACACGTACGTTTTAGATTCTGAGTGAAACGAGAAATCTATTGATTTAACCGCGATGTATATTGTTTTTTTTGAATCTGTGCACACGATACGTACTCGAAAAAATGGTCCGATTTTCAACTTCAATATTGAGTTCTGATAGAAAACCTTATCTAGTTGGTACTACTTTAAAGAAGTCATTTTTCGAATTTCCCAACAGTTTAAAATTTATAAGTGAAAAACAGATGAAAAACGGCAAAGTTTACGGTACACCGGTTTTTGACAAAATTTTTTTTTACGTCGTAACTTATAAACTATTGATCTTAGGGACTTGAAATTTTCACCGAATATTTATATGACCATTCTTTAGAGTTGATATAAATACGAAAAGGTTTCGACTTTTTTGTGCTGTTTTTAGACATTTTTATGAAAAAGTAACACGTTGTTGCACTCGTTGGCCGCGTTGCTCCAAATTTAGAAAAAATGTGTGCGCGCGTATACAATTTGATCAATTTGATAATAATGTATTTCTTGAATGTACCTGTATACTGTACGAGTATATATATATATAAGGATTAATTAACTTTTTTATATAAAACAAATTGGTATTGTAAACAAAACAAAAATATTTATTTTTTTTTGTTAAATTCTTTCCAGATTTTTTCGAATGCAGAATATCATAAGGTGTTGTTTTTTGTAACTATTTAAAACTTTATAAAAAAAAAAATTGTATTGCATTTCTTGAATTTTAAATATAATGACACAAGATCAAGTCAATCATAATATCGTATTATTCGTATTACAGTGACGCCAAAGTCGATTTTTTCTCGTATGGCAATAATTCATAATTTTATCATAGACCTCCACCAATTTTTCCAACACAGACACGTGAGGGCTTATTATCTATTATCCTCTACCCCACACTGTCCTTAAGACTAAGGATAGACCCAAGACTAATTGAAATCCGAGTTTTTAATACAAATGTATTTTTGACCAAACTCCATCGTATAACTTATATGGCGACTTCAATACATGGACATAGGGATCGGCGCCACTGTCGTATATCAATAGGATGTAATTCCGATGAAACTAGTTTGAGTTATATAAAAGACGTAATTCCTTCTATTCAGGTTTTTTCATGTTGTTATTATGTTTTGTATTGTAATCATTGTTTGAAGTTGTTTTAAGAAGTATCTACCTAATCAAAAATGTAAACATTTTTTATGTACGAACTATGAAAGAGTCCATTTCACGAGAATTACAATATACAGAACGTGGAGGTTTTTTTTTATTCCATTGTGATGTACAAGGATATACTTTTTTTTTTTCTTCGTCAGTCAAAGAGTTTAAATCGAATAATCCAATCGTACTTTTTCGATTTTTTGTATAATCGACTAGCCGCCGCCGTCTGCAGGCTGTCGTAGTGATTAAAGTAATATGTTGCCGTTTTCACGTTGAATGAAATCATATTAAATATAATAACATTATTAGAATAGAGATTTAATAATTGAACAACAAACACGATAAAACGAATGACAAAAATCAATTTCGAAAACACTTGCCTCCAACTGGTGTCCTCCCCTTGTAGTAATTTGAAATGATCTTTACTGTAAGACGGATGTTTGAAAATGTATTGAAAATAAAAAACAAATAATTAGTAATAATAATAAGTTTACCTAAACATACGCGTACGTATGTCGTGTCCTTCGGTGCAGTTTATCTACCCGTTGGTCGTTATCCCGGTATAACCTATTTATACCCTAACCAGCGGAATTTGCATAGGGCAAAATACGACATTATTATAAATCGGCGGAATTTACATATGACCCACTATAATTATGTCCCGTAACATCAATAGCGATAAAATTGTTAAGAATGTCACGCAATCAAAAATGATTGCTGCGAGTTCTGGAGAAGCCATCTATCCGCTTTGGCCACCGTGGTCAAGGATCACAGGATCTATAATCGTATTTTTAGGTACGGATAATGATAGCAACCTTATTGGGAGAACATTTTTCGTTGTACCAACGGTGTGTTTTCCGAGATAATTTCCCGAAATGTTATGAAAAACGCCGAGGAAAATCTAAACGGACCGATTTTTCGTAGAAAATCATCTCGACCGTTCTCGAGTAAACCTGACTCCCTGCACAATTGTTTTTCGAATAACATTATTTCAACGTTAAATTATAAAATAATATAAAACCGCTATATAATAACCCCGAGATACAAATAATGCAGGGAAACATAAACCCCATACAAAAGAAACTGTCGATCAGATGACATTTTTTTTTAATTGAAAAATGTAGGTACAGCAGATATTGTTATAAAAAAAATAGTTGTAAATTCATTTTTATATTACTTTATTATTATAACGCATTGTTATTATTATTATTTTTTTTTGTTATGATCTCGGTCAAAACGACGACATAATTAGAAGTTTTAATAAAGTCGTTGTTTCTGAGTCTTGTTAAAAGATGATTATGATAGTGGTCTACTATATTTATGTTAGATATATGAGTACCGAGGTAGATATTTCTGTGGATAGTTTGATATCGATGTCTTCTGAATATTAAACGTCTACCTATTTGTTGAATTAAATTTACTACACGTTGCCGTTTGTACTTTAACGTATAAGAATGCTCGATATTTCTCAGGAATTTGAAAAATATTCGTTTCGTTCGAAATTATTGTCGCATAATAATGTATTTGACAAAGTTCAAATATTTTCACTCTTCTACTGCGAACATTTCGAATAATACGTGTACCTAAATCGAAATAAATCTAAAGACAGGAACATACTGGAATGGGAATGATATTCTTTTCAGATAAATGGAGAAAAAATATTGTTATTAGACACGAAGTGTATATGGTGCACTCTAATATATAAGCTTTTGTTAATATAAGCTGATTTTATCATCAGTTTATCCGTTTGTTTTACTATTCTTAATCGGCGGTTTTTATTATGGGTATCAAGTAGATAGTACCTAAGGGTGTCGCTAAAATTTATTTTTTTTCTAAAGGGCTGGAAACTTGATAATTTTTATCTTTTTGTATTTCAAACGTATTTATTTAACTCTATGATCAGGCATCTAATAAACATTTATAAGTTATGATAATTTTTAAAAATATAATAATAATAACAATTTGATATTAAATTTTGGCACATAGTATTAATATTTATAGTCATATTAGATTCATTAAAAACAATTACAATACTGATCGGCAACCGCTCATATAAATGACCCCGGTATACGTTCATATTATAAAATTTCAATCGTATATAAATATAAAGTAGTACTTTTTTTCTAAACTTGTTAAAATACCCGGGGATGGGAGGCTTTATTTGAGTACCGAAAAATCACTCCTTAGCACGTTTTTGGCACCAAGTAGTATTAATATTGGAAACTAAAACAAAGAAAAAAAAAATAAAATATTAAACTTCACGCAGTAAACGATAAACTTACTTTTTATTTCCTTGTGCCAATCAAATGAATTTACTTTGTTTACTATATAGGTTCGCATTAAAGTTTTCTAAAGAGATTAAAAACATCAAAAAATGAACACAAACGTAGCCATACGGAAACAATAATCGATTTATTATGCTTCTGTGGAAAAGGTGAAAAAGAAATACATGTTTCTCGCAAGTTACATTGTACGGGTTATTCCATAAGTTTTTTATTCAAACGTATTTTTTAGTGAGATCAAAAAGTTACCGTCATAGTGATTTCGATAACACGTCCTCGCGATTTACAAACTCTTATCGACCGTTATGAATAGACATTTAATTAAGAACATTTCAAGTATTCGACGTGGTTTTTTTTTTTGCAATATTTATTATTCTATATAATTGAAAAATACTTTTGTAATATAACAACGTTATGACTAACCGAGTTAAACGTTTTTTTTTCCATCAACTCTGCGGGTAGACAAATTACTTAGTCGTGTGTGACACTGAACACGAGAAAGTTAGAAAAAAAAAAAAAAACCATCGTTATAAATAACGCAACATTAACGCACAATAGAAATGGGGTTTTTTTTCATTTTTTTTATCACCGCTTATTGTTTGTTCGGTCAAAAATCGTCGTTCGGACCCCAGGCCATTATGGTGTTTAACGGCGCCAAGTCCTGCGTGCTCCACGGCCGCAACATGTTGTTACCACTAATACAATAACATTGTTGCTCTTTTATTTGGTCCTCCCGTTTGTCTGGCTGTGCCGACTGACCTCTTTTGACGGCGAAATTCTGCGTGGGCGTCACGCTGAAAACAGTTTCATGGCCAATATATTATTATTGTCGACAGCTTTTCGGGGAATCTATTTTTAAATTTGTTCCTCAAAAAACTATGTCTTCAATATTTTAACAATACACTTTTATAGTAATTGCGATTTTTTGCTACCCGTAATAACAACATTATTTTTAGCAACGACAACAATGAGAATGGCAACAAATCTGTGGAAAACGTCCAGAATCCGTTTCGTATTAGAAATATTATTATTATATTTTTATGGCTAACCGTTAAGAGAAATACAAATTAATATTAATTTTTTCTTTTTCGTTCAATATGGCAAAAACGTCTGTACCTAGGTTGATTGAAATCAAGACGATAAACGATTTTGTCGTGGACGTCATCGAAATAATCGAATTCATTTAAATAAATTTATAATCTTCGTCGGTGGATTAATCGTATGGTATTAGCGCGACAATTAAGAGTATTTTAGTATTTTACCAATACGGAACCGAAGAAATCTATTTTTTCAGTTCAATAAATCCGTCCGAAATGACCGTTTAATGCTCGCAAATAATTTATCTGGTATAAGCATAGGATTAATGAAATAAGGTCCAGAATCAATGATAAATCTCTTTTCTTTTTTTTCGTCGTTCTTTTCGCTCTTCCGATTTAATTCTCTTTAAATGTATAAAGTAGATAATAACGAATCAGTTGCTTAAACAATAATTTCCGAACCGTTTACAAAAGTATTTTCTGTTGGTGTATCTCTTACGCAATTAGTCAATTAACCGACAAACCAATTGAAGGGGAAAACAATAAAATATCAAATAAACATTACAATCTTTTAAGCTCTCGGGGGGGGGGGGAGGAAATAAGAGTCCACGAAACTTTACATAAACTCTAAAAGTCATGTAACGCGTAATTATTATTAATATTCGTTAGTTTTCAAAACAGTTTTCATACACGCGTTCGATGTCTTTTGAAACTATACGATGCAGCGAGACACGTTGGTTATGTATTCATATTTAATATCATGAAATATAAAATACGATAAATAAACTTACCGATTGATTTTTGCGGTTTTCGGTCGTATAATCTGACGTTCGTTTTTTTCTATAATGCCAACACTTCCGGTTTGGGTAGAGATATTTTTCGTGGTCACAACTTGCGTGCTGCAATTGTCTACCAGCATTTCTTGACTTTCAAAAACTGACGTGCTTAAATTTTTCGACTGTTTATTCAAGAGTTTTCGATGATTCGTATTGCTCGAAACTGAAGTTTTCACCGTGTCGTTTTTTTCTGGGATTTCTAAAAAAAAAAAACAAAACTATAAGGAACCTCGGAAAATATTTTTAATCGACGCGTATGCAGTTTAAAACCGATTACCGCAATTTGGCTGCTCTAGCTTTATCGGTGTTAGTTTTATAGAATCCTGGGTCTAAACGAATACATACACATAATAAATCCACAAGTGTAAAATTATAATATGTTATGGCAAATGAAGAGAAATTAAATAATATTATGACGACAGTTCCCGGCGAATGTCGTAAATCTTTATTATCAATTTATTCGTATGCGAATATTTCACGTCGTGTATGAAGTATTTTAAACGTTATGTAGAGGCGATTACCTCATGATACTGATGTGATCATTTTTTTTTTTTTTCATTTTTTCACTTTCCGAGAGAACACGTAACATTTAGAATTATATAACTTTCCAGTAGCACATTAATCATTTTTATATTTCATTTTGCAATGACACCTTTGGCATCCTTAAGTATCCGAAACATCATAAAAACCGTTGGTTACTTTTACAATATTAAGCTCCTCTTGTCTCTCACAGACAAAGTTTTTTTTTTGTCCTTTCTAAACATTGATTTCAACCGAGCCTAAATTTCCGTCGGCGTTTCTTTTTTACGTTCTCCGTAAATAATATAGTTTTTTGTAATATAAACTTCTAAACGACTCGTAAACATCAAGGAAATTGTGCGCAATTTATTTTGCTCGTTTATACTTATGTCTCGTAAATACAAAAATGTAATAAATGTAATGTATATATTGTATTGTGCGGGAATCTTAATAATTCGTTTATACTCAATAGATTATTATTGAGACGATTATTTGAAACCGGACTTGGTTAACGAAATCTTACAACACAACAATTTAATTAGAAAATGTATTATGTTTTTGAAACGTTATTTTTTTCCGTGGTAATTTTTTTTTTTTTCATTGACCGTAACATATTATAATAATTTGTTAAAGTATTTTTTGTATAAAATAATTAAATTAAAACTTACTGCAATTTTAGCTGCTGCATTCGCTATTATTTCAACTTTTGTTTTATCAATATTTTTATCGCTTTCCGTCATTATCACTAATTGTCTCAAAGGGTCGTGCAATTCTGTACGAAAAATAAAATAAAATAACAATATTAACGGTATACCCAATATTTATTATTATTTTGGTATTTTTTTGTATATCCGGGGTGTGTACCGTCGATCGATTGATCTTTTGTCAAAGTCATGTCCAAATCGTGTGCTACAGCAATAGCATCTAGTGCCGCCCCCAGTGCACCAGAAAGTCTGATCTGATCGTCTTTTGCTTCGGAATAAGACTTCTTCTTGTTTTTAGTTCTAATAAACAACAAATTAAAATCAATCGACTCGGAGTTATTTCTCAAAACTGTATACACATTTGAATTATATTATATTTACATCGATACAGATTTAGCGACCGGAGAAGACGCCGATAAAGACGACCGTTTCCAAATCATGTCTCTTAAATTTTGTCCAGTGCCTTCTAGTTTACGAAGCTCTTGAATGACTAGTTTTCCACTTTTCTAAAAATAAAAAATTTTCGAGTTATTAATGTAAAAATAAACAACAGTTAATACTTGGTACCGAGCACCGAATAAGATGCTTATTTCAAATCTCAATATAAGTAATATTAAATAGGTTATTTTTTTTTTTTTTTGTTTCGTTTTACAGTACCGATTTTACTACGCAAAAGTGTTTAATATGACATGATTTACATTCAGACATTTGTCAAATAAAATACCTTCCAATTTATAACAGCACCTTTCCGCTGTTTCGCTCTAGTTTGACTTTTGCATTTAATCACCATAAAGCCTCTTTGTTCTGGATTTACATCGTCTCCGGGGGCCAACTGAATACTGTACTCTTCGAGATAATTCCTGGCTGCTTTTTGCGGCACGGCTCTCTCGAGGGTAACAACGATTTTGGCCCACTAAATTCCACCAAGCAACGTATTTATTACGCGATAAATAAATGTCTGACCGGGATCTTATTACGGGCGATTTATGATTTATTAAATTAAATACTTGTTTCATCCATTCTTTTTCACTCTGTTCGATCACGTGCGCGTACGTGTTTCCCATCATGGCTATCAACATGTTGAGTAACAAAATTGGTACTAACACCATGAAAACCGTAAACACGGTTTTGCTGAGCGCCGGGTACACAGTATAACTCAAATCTGCGTACTGAAAATACACCAGCATAAGTTTACAATGACACATTTTTAATGTTCGCGTCAAAGCGAAATGTTATTCTAATACACCCACTCACGTTATAATCTCCCATAGTAATTTGAAACAGAGCCATCCAAGTAGAAGGATAAGACTTGTACAACGACGTACTAACGTCTGGCGATCCTTTGTACAGGAAAAAAAACGACTGCGTAAAACCTGACAATATTACAGAGTATATTACGAAGAATGTCAACATATCTCCTGTGATCATCAAGTACACCATAGTGACAAAAGGGCCAGTGAGACGTATAGCTCTGGAACACGACGATTATATCTTTTATTCACAGTTTTCAAACATTTTATTATTGCGAATCTCGTTTTAATCACGATACCTACCCGGCGAAAAACATCAATAAGAACCACGACCCCGGCACGGCAAAAACCAATATAGCCTCCTCCGTCTGCTTGTCTCCCATCATCCTCGGCGGTATGCAAGCCAATATCAGCAAATTCGATATCAGAAATATCAATTTGGCCGGTTCCTTGAACTAAACGAATAAACACGCGATTAACACACATATAAACACACGTTGCACGGTCGTTCGCACTGTTTGCTTTAAAAATCCGACAAGCCCTTGGTTTAGTATTTCTCCGCCTTGCTGTACAATCAAATACGACAATACGCCTACTATTGTCCCGCCTTCGAAACAATACCTCGCAACGTCTTGCCAGTCTTCCGCTTCGCCCAACAACGGTTTGTCTTGGTCCACTGGTCTCAGGTATATAGAAATGCTCAACATGATCAGATGGATGGATAATATGATTAAACGTTTCATGAATTGTTTCTATAATAAAACATATTTATTTTGTTCGATCGAACTTTTTATTTATACACACTATAATAATAGTAATCGAAAGCACTCACCCGAGCAAAGGTTTTCCATTTTTCTTCCAACAGTTTTTGAATTATCCCTCCGTCGAGCATGTCCAAATGTTCCTCTTTGGTACCGTCCAAAATGATGAACAACACCGAATTCCAATCTACGGGCAATCATCATAACGCCGTTATAATATATATTCTTATCTCTCGACTAATTCGCGTATTGTTTTTACACACTCGTTCGTCCGTCCGGAAGTAATGTATCCAACGCGCTTAAAGGATACGCCGAACACGTGATATTACTATATCTCCAAAATTCTCGCGCGCTCAGTTCCAACATCTCACGGAAAACGCTAGTTCTCGCGAGTTTGCACGACAATGTTAACGGCGTCAGCCCCGCCGTGTTCATAATGCCGTTACTCGCTGGTACCTTCGGATGTTTCAAAGCGTATCCAAACATACTCTGTACATATTTTAAGCACGTTTAAATGTTAAATTGTAATTCGTAGCGCTACCCTGTATACTGTAGTCGGCACAAGTAATATTGACACGATGTAGATACATAGTCATACATTTGTATTAAGAAGTACAAACGGCTGAGATGGCACGATACGATCTCGTTTAATATTTATTAAGCATATAGTCGAAAGGACAGTCGATGTCCGCGACCCCATTGCCGTCTCTGGCGTGCGTTATATGTTTTATTCCATTATTACTGTATAATTACTGTATTATATATGTTTGTTTGTAAATTATCTTAAACGTCGTCTGGACTACTTTAATCCAGACATGTTCGTTATAAAATCTAAGCGTACAGAATTAAAATATGAATAAACTTAAGATTTTTTACAAAAGCTATAAAATATTATCATACGAAATAATAATAATAATAATCTACTTTATGTATGCGAGTATTTTAGTGACCGTATAAGTATCAGACAGGTAATTATTTAAGCATTATAGTCCGATGCGAAACCTTCCCTCAATCAATAATTTATCCCGAGGGTGGAGCACTACAACTGTGGTGAACGGACTACATTATACTCAGCCCTTCGAAGCTTAAGCTCCAATATCCGATCAACCGGCGTACTCGAACGTTGGATTTTATTTCAAAATAATTTAAATCATATTTTAAACCGTTCTATATCAATTTTACTGGCTTACACGTTTAAAAATATGTGTTCGCGTTTGTTGTATACACACAGACTACGGGCGATTATATTATGTTCCCGTCAATCCGAGCTCGGCTAGTTATAATAATTATGTTATTGTTTAAAATTAGCACATACAAGTTTATCGCATACGACCACCATGTGAAGAATCATGTTCCCAAAAGAATCTTGAGCATCGGGGTTAGCGCCGGCGTCGATCAATAAATTATACACAGTTTGGTTACCACAACAAGCAGCCCAGGCCAAAGGCAACTCCCCGAGGTAGGCTAGCCCTTCGTAATCCGTGTGTCTGTTGCTGGCTTCTTTATTCTGTTGATCTCGCGGCAAGAAAAAACTCCCTAAATCGTCACGTTATTAAAATTAACATCGTACAAGTTCGATATATTAAATATTACACCAGATTTTACCTATTGCTCTTTGACAAATATTCGCACCAGCGTCGACTAGGTCTTGAATTAAATCGTTATTGTTATAAGCGATGGATAAATGTAACGCACTTGCACCTATAGACATAAACAACGCGAGCGTGAATGCGCTTTATTTGTAAGTTATATTTACTGATGTTTACCATACGTTTGTAGTGTTTGTACTATTATATTCCGACGTCTAACAGTTACGTAATACCAAAAACTTTAACGCGTGTAGGTGATTTATTAAATTTCAATAAAAAAAATTGCCATTTGGCGTTCTACGGACTACATTCTATTTTTAATGTCGATAGATTTTTATATTTAATAAACACCAAAAATATTATTGAATTGTATGTCTATTAGTGCTCGCTGCAGTCGAGAAAAATACATAGTTATATGCATAATAGTAGTAGTAATAATAATAATAAACTTTATTTTTGTTACTTTAATATGTGTAAATGGACGAGTATATAATGTGAAAGATGCAGAAAAACCCCTATATAAGCATAATGCTTGTGGTGGAGAATGTAAAGTTTGAGTTCTTTACATTAAAATTGTTTACAAACATCTTGAAAGTATATATTTACGAAGAAAGGTATAATAAAGTAAGAGGAAAATATTATAATGATTTCCTTAACTACTAAATGTATTATAAAGTTTACAATAATTGAAATCTAATCTAATAATCTAATCTTTTTATCAAATTTGCTTTTAAAATTGCTGTACTCGTTTATTAATATTTTCCTTATACCGCGTATTATAAGAGTGATCAACCTTGGCTATGTTATTTTTAAATCTGTATAAACTAATTAGAGTATTGATAAAGTATAACTTATTTGTGTGTGTGTGGTACATTAAGTTCAGAATATGCCAAACTATAATACGTAGGCTTTAATAATAAAAATTCGATTTGTCTATTTCAGGTAACTTTTAGAGTCTTAATTTATATGCGAGTCATATTTATTCTCCCCAAGAACATGTTCCAATTATAGACTGTACCAAAGATAATAGTCGCTTTGGGTCCGTATTAAAAGTAAATCTGATTTCGTAAAAAACATAGACAAATGTTTGTAGACATTTAGTTAAATAATTAATGTCATCGGTCCATTTTAAATTATACCCTAAATGTGTTTATACTTTTTACTTGTTCTTAAATTATACAGTTTTGTTATAGCTACTAATGCAGTTTAACGTGTTAACACATAGTTTATGATATGCAAATGTATACGCATAATATATCTATAAAAAAAAAAAACGTTACAATACATTTTATCGGCTTATAAAAAAAAAAACTCATAACTTAACATATTTAAAATGTCTATGCAAACGTACCGAGATATTCTTCTCCTTCGACAACATCTTGACTCAACATGGGATAGTGTTTCAGGAGTAGGCGAGAAAGCCTCGTATGTATTACGGTGTCGCATATAATCAACACGTGTAACAAACTTTCGCCCAACGATCCTCTGTATTGCATTTGCCAGCAAGCGACGTGATCCACCCATCTTGTGAGCGGATCGTGAGGACCCGGTCTCTCGTCCACATTTACTGCCACCTTAAAGGGAAAATATAAAGATTAAAGCGTCTGACAGGAAGTCGAGCGTGTCATAATAATAATTGTGTTGTTATCTATGTGTAGGTACGATCTTACGTGTTTGCGATTTTGAAATTTCCATCTCAGATAATCGTTCCGATTTATCACTTGTCCTTTGCCATTATTGTACATGAGACCGGGCAATTTTTCAATGATGAATCGTTCCGCTTCGTCTTGACCACCGTTGTTGTACACGTTGATCAATTCACCGCCTTTCTTATAATCCGCCAGCCTCAAAAACCAACGATATTATTCGATTTTAATTACACGCAATCGACCCGAGTACAGGCTAACAAATTCTGAACAAAATATCGACTTACTTGTATAACAAGCAATCGTCTTCGTTGGACGCCTGAGAAATAACTCTATCCAATACCGACCCCGAAGCCGTTTTCGAAAACGAAAAATCCGGACATCTCGCGCAAGAATTTCCCATTATTGATTTATTTTAATTTTTTTTATCACATCTTTGTTTCAAAAATAAGCGCGTTTTTATTTTTTATTTTAATCTAAAGCAGAACTCTATTTTGCTTTTAATAATTCAAACATCATGCATATACTATGGCCATTGATCAAATGCATTTCGTTGCCAAGGTTACGAAATATCGTAACGGCGTTATATAAATACAAGCAAACAGCGCGAATTTGACTCGCCGCTGTTGTTAGAATAAATTATAAAATTTTATAATATAATATACACAGTCCGTATCATCCATAACGACAATAATTTCCACATCCCGGAAAAATTCCCCTGTGATGTGCATATTATGTGCAAAATGGCTGGCTATAATGATGTCGGCCATATACGGGCTGATACGTAACGAAAATCGAGGACTTTGTACATATAATATTATAAAATAAATATCAAACAACAATAACGCTTGTCGGTCCTTTCACGTTTCATCTGAATGACAATTCTATCTTTTACGCGCCACTGTTAATGTGTGTCTATAAATGTTACATTTTTGTTTTTACAGAGGCTAGGCGACAAAATCGTTTCACGTACCCATGTTAGTTCCGAGTTTCTTGATATATTATTAGAAATTATTTATTTATTACCATTGTGTCGATATGGTCTGTTCAAAAGTTTTTTTTTCTCTCCTAAAATATACTTCTGTTTCAATTAGTTGCTATTATTCGACATTGAAATGTCCTTACTTTACCTCAGGATTACTAAAACTTTTTTTTTTAATGAATAGTTTCTTAATTTATTAAAAGTTACAAGTTGTAATCGTTTACAACCATAAATTACAATTAAGAATAGAAAATTACCTGCGTATTGTAAATATAGGTACATTTTAATCACATATTTATATCAATATTATAGTTTATCAACTGCCAATTTTTGCTAATATTATATTACTCGCATAAAACGAATAGCTCAAGATAGTTCATAATGTTTATTAATTATATTTATTCAAACATAAATAGTTCATTTTCTGTCAATAAGTGTTTCGTTCTTTGTTGTCAGTTTTAAGTAGTTTCGTCTAAATACAAACATTGAATTATATGCAAACTTCATCTATAATACGCGCTAAATAAACTTTCCAAACGAACATTGATGTTGGATCATGAATTTTCCCTCTTACATATTTTGCCATGTTGTATTTACTTAAAAAAGTCGAAATTCAAACCCGTTGAAACTTTAATTACATTGATGATGATAATAATAACAACAATAATAGTGAGATCACTATATATCTCATCGTCATAATTATTAACATTGTGGTAATAAATATTAAATACCAAAGAATACCTCACATTAAATACGTATTAACACAATTGAATT
This sequence comes from Drepanosiphum platanoidis, assembly GCA_948098885.1. Classification (NCBI taxonomy): domain Eukaryota; kingdom Metazoa; phylum Arthropoda; class Insecta; order Hemiptera; family Aphididae; genus Drepanosiphum; species Drepanosiphum platanoidis. Next base: position 12,160,672 of record OX402531.1, read on the forward strand.
CAATCACATAAAATACGATTAAAAAAAAACGAAATATTACTTTGCGTAAGTCAAACTGATTATAGTATTTGTAGTATGTATACAACGAATAATAATTACTGGAGTAAATAATACGTATAATGCGTGCTAGTTACGATAAAGCTTATTCTTAAACATCCACCACGTTTCTTGGCCAATTTACATCCGACAAGGTCATCCGATTAGGTACGTTATACTTTCATAATAAAAACGCAATAGGGAAATCTACATGGAAATGAGAGTAGAACATTCTATAGTAGAGAAATGCCAACGCAAGCAATAATATGCAAGAGATGGGTTAGCTACAGATTTGGAGCGGATGTGTTTGTATTTCAAAGCCAAGGCGGATTATACCATAACAGTAAAAACTATTATGAGCTGGTCTATGTGATAATTTCAACTGGGGTACTAAATACGTACGAAATTCAAATGTATCCGGGGGTCGAAATTATCGGATTTTCAACCAATGTAAATCGCGAAATTACTCTACTCAAAGACTCGTCTGAAAACGCGTGTACGCTGAGATTTTTCAATTTTTTCTTCCAAGTCTCAAACACAAGAGCTATCAGAACGTAGAAACTTAAGACATTAAAACGATCTTCTCGGGATACCATTTGTTTTGAATTTATAAGCGAATAGAGAGGAGTCACATTACATTTTTGAAGCCAAAAAGTCCAAAAAGTGTCAATATGAAAATTTAATCCCACATCGTCGTCAACACGTTAATTTTAATGGATCTAAAATACATAGAAGGCGTCCTTTACAATCCCGAGGTCAAGCTGTGTTCAGTATATACTATATGCCTCGTCATAGGCGCAAATCACCAAAAATATTAAGGGGAGCTTAGCACCAAAACAATTGTAGAGGAAAAAGATCCGCGAGGGAAATATTATGGTACCTACTTTAAATCACAGGATTCGGGGTGTAAACATATTAAAATTCAGGGTGCTTAGTACCCCTGCGATTTGCGCCCATGTGGATGTAAAAAGTTCACCTCGCCACTAGGGTGGTCTAGTGTTCGTGCCATCCATCTGAAACGCTCCAGTTGTCTTTTCGATCTCGATGCCAATCTATAAAAGAAATTTATTGTTTTAATTTTATTTTATAGATCAATAAATTTGTAACGATATATTCCCAGGGTTAGATATATTCCCAGCAATATTCACTGTTGATATATATTCGTGATAACAGCGTTACCCTTGTTATCAAATGTAACCTCCAAAACGTTGTATAGTAAATCAACGTTCATTTTCAAAATAATAATTCTAGTTGAAAAAATTTGTTTTCTTAATGTAAAGACAAAAAATCATTAAAAAACTACCTACGGACCAACTTCATCACTCCTTCGACCAGATTAAATATAAATATAAATATTTTTAAAAATTTCCGTTTCATTGTCATGGAATTAAAATCGAGCCTTTTCCAATTATTCCGAGTTCGATTTCTTATGCTGTGTAAATAATAATACTTGATTCGTTTGATTACCTTCCCTGCAATTACCTCAATTCTTCGTAGGTACTGGAGTACTCTTATCTAGTAGGTAAGTAAATGTGTGACTGTAACGAGTTTGAGTGCTATCTATAATTTTGTAAATTGATTTTCCTCAGGCACAAGTATCAGTATAGTTTACTCTATAGTTTATAGTACGCGATCTAACTGACGCGCCATGGCTGCTTCGAATAAAGAATACTTCCAAAAAGCATTCAGAATCTTGAAACCGGCCTGCGATGCGTTCATAACTGAACCCAACGATGTAAATACTGTTCTGCTAAAAAATGCGCTTGCTTCGGTTGAAGAATTTGCTCTCAAAGAACTTCATCCATACGTACTGGTACCATTGGAAATTCATTTAAAATCCAATAAGTATGTATGATAATATTATGCACTCATTTTGTTTCTAAAATGACAAATGTTTATGTAATTTCCAGACAAAAATGTATGTTAAACGTTTTGAGTGTACTAACAGTCATGTTGGAAAAAACCTCAATTAATTTTTGGCCAACATTTTTGCGAGTTTATACAATGTTAGTTGGAAAATTGTTTGATGAAGGAAATCCGGATAATGGTTTGCACCCATTGTTTTCTCTTGTATTATTTATCTATTTAATAAAACGATTAATTTAACAGTTGTGAATTTGTCAGAAGATATCAGACTATCAATTTTAATCACTCTAAACTTAATGATTAAAAGAGCTGATATTATTGTACTAAATCCGATGTACGACCAACTGAATTGCAAAAATGTTGGATGCTTGTTACATATTTGTACCGAAATCATTAGAAATGAAAAAATGAATATCCTAAGGTTTGTATAGATATATATTGTTGCTTTAAGTATTTAAAATGAATAAAGATGTGATAAAAAATGTTATTTAAGTATTTATTTCATGTTTTATAGGGTTGAAGCCATGAAATGTATTCACATTTTATTTTCAAGTTGGGATAGAGATATTGACTGGAATAATCGTTTAAAAATTAATCAAAGTTTAATCAAGTTTGTACCTGGTGTTTTGTCTGTTTGTAGTTTTGTCGTTAATGGCACAGATATCCAACATCATTCTATAGTAGTAGTAAGATATATCAGACATAAAGTTATCTTTTATGTTCTATGGATTTTCATATCTTGTACATTTTGTTTAAGGCTGCTTTGAATTTGTGGAGTTCGATTTCCTCTTTGATAATATGTGATGATTATATGATAGAAGATTGTAATCCATATCTAGGTGAATTAATTCCTAAAACTGAAAATGATGGTAAAAAAATATTAAACGATTGGATTCGAGAAAACAGTATGCATTTCAATATGGTTTCTTCACACATGAATAAAACAAGAGAGCATCATCACTGGAGAGTTAGACTCCAATTAGTTAGTTCTTGTGATCTGATATTAAATAAATGCTCAAGGTAAGCATGTACATCATTTAAATAATAAATTAACTAATGAATGCTATTATATAATAATATGTACTTACATGTATAAATGATTTTAGTAATTTCCATCATTTAATAATATTATTTTTTTATGATGTTTAAGTGCTATGAAGTTTTCGGTTACAAACTTAATTGAAACATTGATAGTTTTGTCTGATGATGAACAACCGGAAGTAGAGAAAGCAGCTAAAGAATCAGTAGATAAATTACATAAAATATTTGATGGACAAAACAAAAAATCTCTGATAGAATTATTAGAAGATAGTTTCTATATTTTACTATCTAGAATTCCACGATTCATTAGAACGCTGAGTAAGATACTTGTTACAAATTATGGATATTTTATAATATATATATATTTATGTATAATATTCATCATAAACAATTATATTTTTCAGATTATACTAAACAGAAAACTGAATTATCTTTATTGTCTGGTTATATAAAACTGTTTGGAAAGAATCATTTTTCAAGAATACTCAATTCATACGCTCATTTAAATCGTTTAGCAACAGTTCTAATTCAAATATTAGAGTTGGAATATAAAACAATTACTTTGTTAGAAGAATCATCTATTAGAGGTAATTTGAATTTGATTTTATGTATCAAATTTCACATATTTATTATTGATATGTTAGTATATATATATATCAATAAATAAGGTTTTATTTAATATTTTTAATGTATAATAATAATAATTTAAATGATTTAATAGTAAAGTTTCCTCTAACTATTTCCTATTACAATAATAATTACACAGCAATTACCTAACGCATTAGATGTTTGGTAATTTTAACAGTTCTTAACGGCTACTTGATTTTCTCTGGCATTAAAAGCTTTTATGTTGTATTCTTACTGTATTTGCCCCATATAAGATATATTCTTGTCATACCGGATAAATTGCCTTGGGTGTTAGATAAATAAATAATCCGATTAATAATAACATGTTATATTTATTGTTTATATTCACTTTTTTAAATATTTAATAATTTGTAACATTACTTTTCACTAGATTTAAATACCATACAACCATTCACAGCTGAAACTTCGTTAAATGTACCTTGGAAACAATTAATACATTTCAATGACACTTTTGCATTAAAAAAAATTGAAAGTATTTGTAAACTAATTGGATTGTTTGGAGATTGTAATTTCATTAGTCGATATTTAATGGATTTATTTGAATCCAAAATAATAAATCGAAGAGAAATTACACTTTTAATGAATATGATTCTGTCAGAAAGTTAGTATCTAAACAATAAATTATAATGTTTGATTTTGATTATAATTTGTTTGGTTTTAGACAATGGCAATTATCATTACACCATAGTAAGAGATGTAATAGATTTATACCTAGAACGTGATGTTTGGTATTTGCCTACTAGTGTTGATCAGAATTCTACTAACATATCAGATGCTCAAAGAAATATAGGACAAATTTGTCTCATGACCGAAGGACTTGCTCAAATGGTTGCTTCTCTCCATACGACTGAGCAAAGCGTTTGTCTTATACACTGTTTGTATCCAATTTTGGAATGTGTTGGCTCCGAACATGGTCCTATTTCATTAGCTGGTAATACTAAAACATATAAATATATAATATTTTAATTATACACATACAATTTAATCATTAGGTCAAGGAGCAATGACGTTACTCGCTCAATCCGGTGGATACAGTAATGTGATTGATCTTGTTGTACAAAATTCTGATTATTTATCTCATCACTTTACTACCAGGCTTTGGTCACTTAATGAACACCCAGAAGTGTTAAACGCATTAAAAGTGGTGATGAACCTTAATGGCAGCGATGATTTACTACAATCTTTCCACACTATTGTTACTGATGTAAGTTAAACATACGTTTATAATAATAATAATGTTTAATTAAAATATTTTAAGGTTCTTGTACAAAGTTGTGATGTTCATCGTACAGAGAATATGCATTCATTCATGAAAGTATTTCATATATTTGTAATATGTGTAAGCAAATGGCAACCTAAATGTACTCATGGAAATGAACATTTGAAAAAGTCTGAGCCTTCGAGTATCGGTGTAATTGAAAATATTTTGGAATATCACAAAATGATGACCACAAGTTTTGAAGATGAACATTGGGATGAAAGCCAAAATGATAAAAGCATGCCATGGTATACACTACAATCTAAGTTCTAATTGCACTCATATATTTGTCATTATTTATTTAAAAATTATGTGTTTTAGTGGAGACAATGAAAATATTGATGAAGAAAATGAAAAACCTTTACCGCCGTACATACAAATGGTCCTCTCTATAATGAAACGTGTTATGCATTTCTTACCTTTGAAAAACCATTTGCTTTCATTACAAGTATTATATACTAGTATATTGCTTTTATTATAAATTAAAATATTGTGTTGATAACAGTAATATTTTCTTGTAGATTCTTAACGAAGGTCTGAACGTAATATCAAACTATGAGAATCAATTATTACCAATGGTACATAAAATATGGTCGCCATTGTGTACTAAATTCAACAACCATACTGATGATTTAGTGTTCCGTGAAGCATTCGATGTATTGACCACAATGGCGTCGTCAGCTAAAGATTTCATTCGTTCTCGTTCATTAAAGTGGATAATTTTGAAATAAATTTAAATAACCAAACCTAAATTAAGTTTCTATGTGATGTTTACGAATTTTATAGGCAAGTGTTACCGACTATTGTAGAACGATTGATGTCTAGTGCGAAAGAAAGTAAAAAAATTTCAAAAGGTAGCGTTTATATTACCAGTCATAAGTATAAAATGCAACTTACCATACTGAGTGGCATTGGAGATTTTGTCTTAAATTTAAATTTCATTGAGAAAGATATGTATGATGTGTCAAATGCAGTTGCTCACTATTTAGATAAAGACCAGCCAATCGAATTGCAGGTATTGCTTAATATTCTAATGTTGTTGATAAGGTAAATTGTTGATATTTGAGTCTTTAATCTTGTAATAATTTTACATATCTAGTGGTCTGATTCTATTTATTTTCGGTAATATGTACAAAATAACCTATATAATTAAGTCAAACAAACATTTCCATTTACCAACCATTATTTCATTATAAATTCAATATTTATCAGTTCACTGAAACTCGTGGGTTTTTTTTTTATTCATTGAGAACTATAGTTAAATATCAAAAACATTATTTTACTAGACATTTGTAATGTTGGATACATAACTGTTTTCATTAACACCAGGAATCTGATAGATTTTCATTATGTACTGGGCTACTGACTCTCTGCTTTATCTGTAAACTAAAGTTTATTTCATTATGAATTATTAGGAAAAATCATTGGAATTTTACAAAAAACTGTGTGCAAGACATTCCGATTTCGTATGGTTATATTTACAATCCTTATATATTGATGAATATGAATATAAATCTAATGATATTCGACTTCCAGCATTAAAGGTATGAAATCATTATTTTTATTACAAGTATTATATTTCATAAACATTAACAAACAACAATTTGTTCGCAGGTGCGTGGAATGTCGAAATTCAAAAAATCTAATATTTTAAAAAATGTAACGGAATTGCTGAAAATGTTTACTGATTAACCACAATGTTATTTGTATATTATATTGTTATTGATTTAGTTTTAAAATATATTGATCTGTGATATTTATTTTTTTCATAATTTATCGTGTGTATTCTTTTGTATTTTTCACATAGTAATTGCTAAGTAACATGCATAATATGTTTTTAAGAATCAAATAAATTGTATCGACCATTACCAAATTCGCAAAATTGTACCCCTAATCACACTCTCTGACCCCGCACACCACTCTTAAGCATTTCTCTCGGCTACTTCTTACATCTAATATCACTCTTAGATATCACTTTTACAACTGCTTCTTTGAACTTAACACCATTACTGTAAGTCTGCAATACCTAACATACTTCTTTGACTTAAAACCAATATCACTTCCACGACTTTTACCTCTAATTTCTAGCGCTACATCTCACATATGACAATAACTGCAACAACCTCTTGCCACTACCGCCAATATATTTCGAAATATTGAGTGTCTTGCGTTAGATGAATCTGTAAATCGATAAATGATAACATTGAAATTAGTTTGAATGTATCTCAAGCTCAGACTGGTTTGTTATCAAACTCTTGCACCTTAGTGACTTATAGTATCTAGAGCAATAGAAATAGTTAAAAATAAACAAATGACATATTATTTTAATTTTTATTGTTACGCATAAAGATTACAGTTATAAACTATTTTAATGTGACAATTGTGTTTTTTTTTTTTTTTTAATTTATCAAAATAATTTTCTTACCTACCTACTAAACAAAATGAAACTAAGTAAATTTTTTTTGAAGCGTTTTTTGTGGGTCGAAATTCCCTTACAAATTGGAATATCAATGTTAACAGGAATGTTTATAGTAGGTAAGCATTTCATAAAATTATTAATTAATTCAGAAATAAAAATATACATACATACATTTTTTATTAAACAATTTGAAATGAGACTGTTGTAAAAGAAACAAGTTTTACTTTAACATAGATATTATCTAAGTATTAAGTCATTATTTTAAAATATTATATAAGTTGACTAGCTTCGTGATTACATACTACTTATTAAAATCAATCATTTTAGATGTTGGTATTTATAATGGTTATGGTTAATGGAGCAGAACTGCAATATAAATATTCAGGTAAGTCGGCGGTGTACCTGTTTTACATACCGATTTCAAAATATTACCCGCATACTATTTTATTACCTAACTAATTAATTTTTATTGTTGTGTTTTATTTTGTTTAGAGATCTCTTCTTTCCTTCTGATTGGAGTCATAATGCTTATAATATGTACATGGTTCATTGCGTTTTTAGGAGCTTATAAAGTGAGTCGACTAATATTGTTTTACTCAGTGGCAGAACTTTTCATTTAAAATGGCCATATAGTGAGCATAAAATAATTCAATAATTCCACCGAAACCTAAACGTTTTCAAATAAGGCATGAATGTAGATTAATTTCACTTATATGTCTGTATTCATAAAATACCTACACAATATATGGATTTAAAGTACACTCATTTCGAAAGATCTACTCTTAGTCCCAAAGTTAGTTTATTTATTGCACTTGCTTACTGTATGATTATTATTTAAAATATTATAGAGTTCAAAAACAGTGATTCAGTTATCGATACTTGTTTGGACCGTTTTTATTATCGGATGGATAGCTTTATCAGTACTTCCAATAGCCATTGACAACAAGTAAGATTATAATTATTAAGGCCATAGATGTAAATGAGAGAGGGTTGAGTGCCAATTATTGTCGATGTGAATTAAAAGTATTCCTATAGTAACTTTAAACTGTAACAATTGCGAAATTTAAACATACTAAAAAGACCAAATATGAATGTATTTACCTGTTTTGAGAAATAATTCGTTCTTGTTCTTATCACTGTACCCCCGACGACGACGTCGAAACGATGATTGCAACTGCAGTGGCTTCTATCACAATTGGATTCATATTAACAATTTTCCTAGATGATTAACAAACGAAATCAATTAGTTAAACTTGATAAAAATAGTACGGCCCATGCACGAAATGATGAATAAATTAATACAATTTTTCGGACGACGATTGGAACAAGACTGAAGCGACAAAGGTTGACAAGAGAAAGCCGACGATTTTCGTTTATTTATTTCTTCACTTTGTTATCAATACTCGTATATTGCCAGGCAGTGGGCGTTGTAACAACAACAACAGGGTTCATTTTGTTTGTTTTTTTGAACTTTGAACACAAAATGGCCCCAAGTCTTTTAAATCGTTATTGTACTTGCCAAGTAGTAGATATAGAATACTAGGTATTGTGTCAATAACATCCGGATTCGTTTTGTATACTTTTTTGAATCACTTCTGACGATCAACTAACTTTTCATGATTATTATTTCATTAATAAGTTCATATCGCTTTCTTATTCCAAAAATGTTGGGCAAAAGACACCGCTTCTCTTGTCTTACATAGCGACATCCAAAGCCATTACCTGTAAATATAGGTAGTTTTTTAAATTAATGAGATGTGTATTTTATTATAAATTAAAATACGTATGAAATATACTCATACAGGGACTATTGTGTTGCGGACAAATCGAGATGTGCACCGTCTATGTGGCTTTTTGAAAATGGAAAAAGTAGCGATAAAGTTAGTATAACGATAGCATAATATATTATTATAACTGCAGTGTTTTGATACACGTGTGGGTTATACAGGGTGCGGCATAATGGACTCCCACATTTTAAAGGTGAATTAAAAAAAAATAGTACATGAAAAAAAAAAAAAATTTATTTGTAGAAAGTATATTATATAAGGTTTTTTTTAGTTATTTTTTAAAAATTAAATCATACAAATGATGGCATTGACGAGTGATGCACATATGAAGTCGTTCTCGGAAGTTTTCCATCACTCTCGCTAGCATATCGAGTGGAATCCCGGCTATTTCTTGACGGATAGCTTCCTTCAGTTCTTCAACGGTCCTAATCGATGTTTGAAAACTTTAGTTTTGAGGTACCCCATTAAAAAATAGTCACATGGACTCAAATCAGGGGAGCGAGGAGGCCATACGACGTCTTCCCGTAATGAGATCAGACGACCAGAACCGAGTTCGAAATGCTCTCTGCGTCGCAGTCACACACTCGGCGTTTTTGAAAAATGTCTCGATTACAAAACCACGTTGTTCACCAGACCACGGCATGGTGACGACTGACGACTAAAAACCTTATTAATGACCAAAACTATTGCAATAAACCGCGTTAATCTAATCAGTTCGATTTCGCGATAATAATTAATTGAAATGTGGGAGTCCATTATGCCGCACCCTATATTATAATATTAATTATTAGTTGTAAAAATTGACGTTAAAAGGACGCGAAATCCGCGGCAGTCGAAGAGAAAAATGATTTGGAAAATTTCGACGGAAACATTCTTGTCGAAGACTATTACAACGACGAATACGAAGACGAAAGTGTAGTACTCGGAATAACCAACGACGACGCAACGAGTAAAGACTACGACGACGTAGACGCGGACGGCGACGAAGAAAATTATGCCGCGGACGACGATGAAAGCGATTTCGCCGCAGACGACGGTGAAAACGATTTCGTCGAAAGCGACATGCCAGAGAACGAAGTCACGAACGTTCGTTCGGCGACGGATAAAACCGAGAAACATACGACCCGAGCGTCGTCGATTTACAGTGACGACGTGTCGACGATTACGAATCCGCTGAGTTATTTGATCACCCGTAGCGTGCCGAGCGAGATGATGAAAAAAAACTCAATAACGACGTATCGCGACGACGCCATCATGACGAAAAGACGAGTGAAGAGGTCGTTTCCGTTCAAAACTAGCAGTTACCGCGCGACGACGGTGGAGCCGAACTTCGTGAGCCGCGCCGCGAATAAATCTCCGTCAAAAGATGGCGGGCCAAAAGAAAACCGTTTGAAATACATCATTACGATCGCGTATTTTTTAGGTAAGATCAACAGGTATACAATTTGTGTACGTACGCGTTTTCATTACGCGTTGATTATTCCGGCACGCGGTGAGAGATTATTATTATTCAATGCGATTTGTTTTTTTGTTTCGTTACAGTGTTGTTTTTATACTCGTGGATCGTGCTCGTTAGTTACCGAATGGAATTGCAATGCATGGAGCTCTGTAATTGTGACCACATCATATGCACGAAATAAAATAACTATCCCCCGTTCTATACACCGCGTTTGAATCGTCTCGTCATTTCTATAATGTACGTATATAATGCAATTAAACGCGCGCGCGAATTCGCACGGTCTTTGTGGAAATTCGTTCGTTTGCAGAGCGCGAAAACCGTTTAGCTCACTCACAACACGGCGCACTCATTAACGTTTTATAGACGGTACACGTCGCGATTTTTCAAACTCGTTCGTGGTGCCAATAATCGAGCCCGTGATATCGGCGTGACTCGTCATTTAAATTGGACGAGTTTCCCTAAAGTTTAAAACTTTCCATTGAAATTTGTGAATTTTTTCGTTTTGTTCTGCGCCTGTACTCGGTGGTTTCCAGCGTCTATGCAGTAGTTAATGTCGTTTCATTAGTGCAAATCCACATGTTGAGCAATTATTGGTGTATACAAATATTTACAACTATTGGTGAAAAAGTATACGGTGTTCACGCGTCTCGCAGAACAACGATTTTTCTAATTGAAAATCAAAACACGAAGAATTTACTAGCAGTTAAATATGTTTATAACTTACTGAATTGTTCTGAACTAATTACTTCTAGTCAATTTAAAATCTATCTGGTAAATTGTACGCACCTACACCTATTTAATATAAATGTAACATGAGGGGGGTGGGGGAGTCAATCTAAAATCACAATAATTGTCAATTGACAGTTATTGATGTATGCAAATGTACAACTACACAATACATCATCATCGCAATAAAATATCATGTCGTAAACAATGTATAGAAAAAAAATAATTATTCAAATAACGGACGCGAGTAAAATATTACAACGCCAAGTAAATTAATAATAACAACTAACTAATCTGTACACACTTTTATATCTGAAATTATCTGTTACATATTATTTTTTACAAATGATTTAAAGTATTATTTATATATTATATTATATTTGATGTTAACACGATTAAAATATGCGTGTACCTACATGAAATCCTAGCAATTACAGCTAAACCAACGTGTCATAGGAACCTAAAAAAAAAAGAAAACAATTTAATTATAAAAAACGAATAATCTTTGAACTATTATATTCACCAACTTTTAGCGGTGACGTTTTATTTCTGTTTCTATTGGTACAGCAGATCGAACACAATTAAATAGAACTAATTGATGACCTCTCGAATTATTTCTAATCAGGCAACGATAGAGATATGAGGAGCTAAAAACAGTATTCTGTTGATCGACAGGCTCTGTAATTTGTTCCACATTGATGATTTAATACTTATGGTTTACTTGAATAACAACTTATAGTTGAATGATTTTAAATCTTGGTAAATTTTAATCTAAAACTGTTAAAAATAATTATTTATTAATATTTAGTACATTTACACAGTATTTTTATTACAGTATCCATAACAAACTGAGGTGACTTACCTGTTATGGTGAACTCCCTACCGAATAGTAACAATTATTGCTGGTGTTGAGCTGCGGATAGAAGCAGGTGTTTTAGTGACGAGAATGAATGCAAACTTGTGGATCTATTTACATGTGAAACAAATGTAGGCTTATTTAAATTATTGGTATTTTATTTACTTATAGGAGGAGTGTGTACTAATTATTTATGGCTAGAGCAATCACTTATTTATAGAACTTGAAAAGAGAAACTCAGCAACCTCTACTTGGTACTTATAATGCCACTTAAAGAGAACAAACACCATCATATGCTATGATAATAACTTTCAGATAAAGTTAAAAAAATGTTCAAAGAATAGTCCAATAGATTTATGTTACGTACATACTTATAATTATTGTTAATAGCCGCTTAGTATTATTTAACAAACAAAAACAACAATCAAACTTTGATAAAAATATAACAAATTAAAAAGAAACACAAACTTAAATTTATTACTTAGATTGGTTTAGTGTAATGTCAATATACCTAAAAAATTATTTATTTCATGACAAATTTTATGGCCATATTTGCAATTAAATGTAAAAATATATAATACTATTCAACATAAAAACAGGTACTCTGTATTATTAAAAATTAACAAACATAAGTAATTGTTCTAAAACTAAATTAAATCAAATTCAAACTTCAAAAAGTATAACAATAATAGTTAATAATTGCTTTCACGTGCTGCTGTAGCGAAAAATGGTTGAGTATCACAATACAACAAAGTTAAGATAATAAAATTCATTTAATTTTAAAGTACAACAAACATATGAATTAGTTATAAAATTATTGCTCTAGTTTATAAACATAGTAATAAAATATTTCAACATTTAGCAACATATTAATTTGGTAAATTATAATTTAGAGATATTTCACAGTACCAGTGCAATGACTACAGCATAACTGAATAGTAGACTCTAATGCTTGTGACGCTTCCATAATGGCATTGCATGTTGCATCTACTTTATTCATTTTCTCTCTGGGTAATGTCTGTTCCAACAACTAAAACAAAAAAAAAGTATTTAATATCAAAATATTCTTAAAGCTCAAGTAAATCTGAAGACATTTTACTAACATTTTTTTTTTTTACAATTTACAAAATCGACTTCAAATATCCATTAAAGTTTAAATTTTTTAGGGACCGCGATAATTCATTTTATAATGGTCAATATTTTATCACGAATTTGATATAACAAACATCATTCATGGAGATAGTATTATGATGAGTAATATTAATAGTAAATTAAAATTAAAAATTCGACTAACGAAAAAAAATAAAATATATTTAAAAATATAACTTTTATAATTACCAATTATTATAAAAGACTTCATATAATATCCAAATTCTAAAAGGTTTTGAAATTTCTTTTAGTTACAGTCTTAGTATAGTTATAACTAACATGTGTTATAATGCATTCTATGCATTTCTATCAAAATGTTTATGCCTAAAAATCAAATAAATTACTGTTCACTATTTTCTACTTTTATTAAATTTATTCTTATTAAAATGAACCAGATATTTGAATTATTTTGAAACACTTGGCAGTTCATTTATTCCCGAGTCTTATTACTCACATATTGCAAGCAGTTTAACTTAAAATCACCTAAACCATGATAAGATTATCAAATAAACAATTCCTTGAAACAAGGACATGTTCTTTTCAAATATTGCATACGATTATAAAGGAAATATTTGAATTAATGTATTACTTGTTGAGCTTGGGATTCGGCTTGTGTCTGGTGAACAGCAACGTGGACTTGAAGTTCATGATTTTGTTCACTCAATAGATGTTTTCTTAGTAATAATGATATCCTATTGATATCTTCCGATATTGTTGTACTATCTAGTGGTTTTTGTTTAACTGGTGATTCAAGTTTCAACTCATTTGATAATAGCTTCATATTCCTAAACCATAACACTTAAGATTTAAATTTTGTTTATACAATTAGTAGGTCAATGCATTAACATACTCATGTGCCGATTTTAGTAAATGTCTATTTTTTCGATTTTCATCCAATATTGTCTGTAATGAAGCTTCTAAACTGTCAATGCGGTTACATAGAAATGACTTCCATTTGGATAAATCTTCTATTATTAAACTGTAAAAGTATTTGTTTGATTACAATTATCTAGTCAGAAAAATTATTTAAGTTTTAAATCTTAATATTACCTGCCAGCTAAAAATTTACTTCGTAAAACATCTCGTTCTCCTGCTACTGTTTCTAATTGATCTTGTCGGCCGGCTAATGCCCCAGTGAAATTGAGCAATTTATGTGCTAACAATACTTTATCCTCTGTTAGCATGTGTATTTTTGCCTCGACATCTTCTCCTATAGATGCTACAAGCATATTTTTAAGTTCATTATTCACTTGTGCCTGTGAACCCATTTGGAGGTTTATATTAGCCAACTGTTTTCTAAGTTTATCCACTTCATTTTCTAAGATCTGAAATAAGAATCATGGAATTAGATAAAAGCTAAAAATATATAAAAGTTAACATGTCTTTTTACCTGTTTTTCTTGAGTCAATGATGTAATCACGTCTTCTTCTTTATCTTCAAGTATATTTGAAGTTTTACTGCAGTTAGATGCAGTCGACAGTCTTCTTTTAAATATGGCTACTGCGGGTTGTTTTAATTCCGGCACTATAGAACGCACAGCTGCCTTGTATGGCTCATATGGAACAAATTTGGGTTCTTTGTCTGGTGATTTTTTGACACTCTGATACTTTTTTGGACCGGGAGTCATAATATGCATATTTTTATTCGAATAGAATTGTTTATCTTTTGGAGACATACAATTGCCATTTGTTATCTGGTGCAGAGGTTTACAGACATCATTCGATTCGTCACGTTTGCCTTCCAAATCGTTAGTTTCCGCGGCAGAAGAAACATCGGGGTCGTCCATTCTCGATCAGACGCTTCGTACGATTTATTTCAAACAATTAACATTAACAATTACATGATTAATTTGAAATAGGTAGCTCACTAGTCCTGACGTTTTACAGTTGTTTGATTACAATGTTCACAGCCTTAAAAATTTGCTTTTAATCATTAATTATTCCGCTAAAGTCTGGAAGTATTACGAACTAAGCTTAAAATGTAAAAATCACAAATATTGCTTAATTTGTATACTTTGGTATTTATTACACGTATTCATAGACAAACAAACGATAACACGACGTGTAGTACATTTTTTTATCACGCGGTATTGATAACTTAACAATTGATAAACTCAGTCTTGATAATACGAACTAAGATAAGCCAGGATCTTTATTCATGCTTGATAAGTACCTAATATTTTTTGTCAGTATTCGGGTGTAATTATCGCTGTTAGGGAATAACAATTTATGTATGAAAATACGCGGACACGTTCGAATAAAAAATGTACGCGTTGTTGAACAGCGTCTAGGCCGAAAAAAAACATTCGGTAGGTATTATCGATTTTGTCAGCATTATCAGCGACGAAAAGTTTCTAAAAAACATGCGCGTCGATATCATGAATGAAGATTCGCGGTCAATACCAGTCTTGAATGGATTTCCGACTGTAGAGTGTTGATTGAGTCGGACAAAACGTGAAAGGTAGTACGGATAATGTCGCAACAGTTTTTCGCGTATACCAGATTTCGGTATTTCAAATCGAATACCAAAAAAAAAGTGTTAAATCTGACCGGGTCTTTATCGTTACTTCGCAAATATTATTAGTTCAAAATATTTGGTAACATTTAAATTTTTCGAACAAACACACGCGTGAAATGATCCAATGACCTCGGCGGTCCGAGTTAAATTGAACGGATTTAAAGTGATTACATATTTTATTATTTTTTCGGGAATTTTTCAGCGGTGTTCTCGGGAATTCGTATTGAGAGGAGATTTATATTTATCATCTTCGAAATAAGCCACAGGTGCTACACCTCCACAACTCCTAGAAAATACACAATATTTATATTATTTACTATGTAAAATCTTTTTCTTTTTTTTTTTACAACTGCTCTGTGACATATTTTTTTAATTGGTTATAAACTGACCTATGTAAAAAATCGCTACGGTAATTCTATAATGGTTTTCCGGTCCAATATGGTTTTATCTCTACAAAAACGAGTTTACTCGGTCGGTCGGTTTGTTTTTTTTTTCACATTTGACATAATTGATGTGAAAAAATTGTTGCCATTTTCTAATTAAATTCGCAATGACGATTCGAAATGAACTTGAATTTCTACGGACAAAATAATAAACAATAAGTACCCCTCCTATATATTATGTTGTTGATATTTGTATACTACCTCGGAATCCGCGTACGTCGTCGGTTTGAATATTATTTTTCTAACATTTTATCGCTCGCAGTTCTCGCGAGCGCCGCGCCGCGCCGCCGAGTGTGTGTCACTGCACTCGGTACGGCTTCTTTCAAGTCGATATTATTTTTTTTTTTTGCCAACGCTTACATAAAGACAAACCTTAATTAACAAAAAAAAAAAAAAACATAGAATTAGAAAAATATAAAAAGACCACGTGGGGAGGAGATGCATCCCTCATCATATCCTTTCTCCGCGTGAACGTCGGGCGGGGGGCAGGGGTTCATAGTAACGGGGGCGCGTCATAGGGGGTGCATACACACGTCGTACAACACTGCGGCGGACGGCAGCGACATGTCGCCGTGCATCACACAGTACAATTAATTAAACGGAAAAAATAATAATATCGCACGCATATTTCGTGTTGATTATTTCGTATAATTAAAAACAAAACCTTCGGATATACAACGTTATCGTGTGTATCGGCCTGTTATTATAGCGCATTATAATAATAATTCTCAATCTCCAATGGCGGTTCTAACTGGAGACGTTTATGTTTTAGAAAAGAAATAAAAAAAAAAACTACGCGACAAATTAACAACGGAGTTCATGGTAATAAAAAATTGTCGTCGGTGCCTGTTACCGCCCGGTGACTCTAAGCTATACGCAAAACGATTGCGTGACTTTAATTTAGTACAAAGACGACAATACGAGAATAGATTTACCTGCTTCGAGAGGTGATTAAAATGGGATCGCGCGGGTCGCTTTCCCCCAGAAAAATATAATCGCAGGACCCCGGACGCGAATCGTATACTTTATTTCAGTGGTTCTCAAAACGTATTGCAAACATGTTGTTTGAAAAATATAATCTATTATAATATGTGATTAAAATAGAAGCCCTTTCTTTGTATGTTCGCGCATAACTCGAAATCGGTGGATTTTAGTACGGTTTTCACTAATGGATTGGCCAAGCATCGGGGAAGGTTTTTACAACTATAGAACGTCTCGAAAATTCAACCCCTAAGGGGGGTAAAAAGCGTAAAATTAGAAAAAATCACCTAGCCGGAACCGCTGGAGCTTTGAGTACCAAATTTAGTCAATAGTTTCGTTTTATTTAGTTGAGACCTCTGAAGAAAAGATTTTCCAAAATTCAATCCCTAAGGGGTTTAAAAATGGTAAAAGAATTAAAAACAGAAACTTCGAAAATTTAAAACTACTCCTTCTGAAATTTGGTTTTTTATGACGGCCATTAAGGGCTTCATAAAAAACACTCAAAATTTCGAAAAAGTGTGACTTACCAAAAAAAATATCCGAGTCACACCTATGGAAAGTCTTCTGCCGCACTTATCAACATTTAGTACGGCGTCACTGGATCCAGTAGTCTCTGTAAGTTTTATCAAATTGCCACTCATTGGTAATACGGGGGCTATTGAAAAATTTAAACTTGACGGACTGGCTTTCTCTCTATCCGACGCCGTGTGGTAGATATTGCAATTTATTCAATTAGGTACTCGATCATCGTGGTGTTGTTTGACATGATTGACATGATTGAACCTCACATTTACTATAGATTAATTATTATTATTGTTGTTCGCTTAATGATAATTACGTTATTTTCGAAAACATACGATTTGTTGGACAAACAATGGCTAGACTCGGATTAAATTCGGATAAAATATGTTTGTTTTTTGTAAAAACTAGAACGCACCCGGAACTACCGCGGACAGGATTTTATTCAGAAGGATGACGTTAAAACGATATCGTTTAATGTATGTTAGTGGATGACGCGAAATTTATGACATGATACATCTGTATATATAAAAACTCTATATTGGCTCGTGCAAATATATTTAGGTGGGGCTTTGGCTGATAATAATTAATTTGTTATTTATTGGCTTAGTGGCTCTAAAGCGACTCCGCCCGATTCTAAATAATTAATTAAACGCCAGCGATTCTAATCACTATACACACTAAACACACGACCCCATTTCTATATTAAGTAATATGAGTTATTAAATTCGAAATATTTATGAGGCTTATAATATATGACCATGAAAGTACGCTAATAATTATTATTGTTATGTAGGATATTGACAATGAATAAGCAATATATAATAAATAGGTAATAATGACAATCAATAATAATTAATAGGTAATGAATAAGCTACAAAAGCTCAACGGTTTTCGAATATCCAGTTATCCTTTTCTAACAACAAAAACACGACTCTGCAAACAAATAAAAATAACAATATCTGGTACCTGTCTAATAAAAAAAAAAAAAAAACGATCTGTAAATATATAAATTGTACTCTATCCGTAGTCCTTTATTGTTGGAGACCAGTTTTTAACAATCAATTAAATCTTTTCTCGATTGAAATCGATTAACGGATGATTGATTTTTATTTCAAAAGATTTCGAATACACTCGTAATATATACGATTATACATACCGGTGGAATTTGATATTTTTACCCTCGTGAAATAATAACACACGCCACAATGTTGCAACATTAGGTTTATAAAAATAATTTAGATACCGATTACATTTTCGTTTCGCCGTCTAGAACGGAAATGAAAATATTGGATTTTTCTCGATTTTTTAGCTTTTTCGAATTACGGGGGGGGGGGAATAAGCTTCGAAAACTTAAAAAGTGTATGTACGACAATTAATCTTTCATCCTAGTCTATATAAAGAACGCCGGTCGTTATTTTCCCTGACACTGCAAACAAAATTGTATATAACATGAATTAGAGCTGTTTACAAAACACAGTAGATTGACATTTTTTCGTCGTATTAATTTATATTAGTAGAGTACCAGAGTATTTTCAAATTATATTTGCTCTTATCGTTGTAATTTTATTATTTCTATTCGTTCTTTAAGAAAACTGTATGGGTACAATAGAAATTAAATAGGAATTCTCATTTCCATCGTATAAATTCCCTATATTCACTGCGATGAAAAGCCAAAGAGGAATTTCTCAGGATTCCCAATTTAAATCCAACTGTATTTTAACCTTTTAAACAATAGAAGTTAAATCCTAGAGATATAATAGAAGATTTATAAAGTTTGATGTTTTTTCAACTGCGACGCCTTCGGACGTTTTTAAGAACCATAGACATTACGTCATATTTTAATGTTTAACAACAATATATTATTACTGTCCACTAAGTAACTGTTGTTTTGAAAAAAATGTTTTAAACAAATTAAAACGAGGTATACCGATGTATATCAAAAAAAAAAAAATTAGATTTTAGATATCAAATTAATGATCAAACACGAATAAATTACATTTATCGCATTACAGCTGTGTTGATTAAAAATTGTATGGAAAGCTATGTTACACGAAGAAAAAAAATATCCAGACTTAAACATGCAGGTATGGTTGAAAATATTTTTTTTTATATTACCGCTATTTATTAGCGACGAATTCATTAGAGTTATTTAATATTTAATGAAATTCGGTTTTCGTCTTGGGCTTTTTATTTCAGTCGTAGAACAATAATAATTACATCGAAAGACGCGTGATTTCGATATATTATAAAATATTTTCATAATTACGACACGATTTTCGCAGTATAAATGAAATATAATTTTTAAACAAAAAAAAAAAAATGTTACCTTTATATAGTACTAAAAATAAACGATTGTTATTCATAATACGAACCTTAATTATGTCGAAAAATTTAAATAATTCCATTCAGAGCTATAAAATTTAATTATGTTTTATTTTTTGTCCGAAGAGAGAAGTTACTTTTTCATCAATCAAAAATGATATTATAATAAAACACTTGTATTATTTTTTTCACTCTTCCGGGTTTTAAAAAGGCGCCGATTTCCATTTACGTCATAGGCCATAAAAGAATCGATCATTTTCATTTTATTTCCTACACACTAAATGCAGAATACGTCAAGAGAATGTGTCGTATATTTATTTAACTATTTTCTCGGCTGAAAAAGTTAAATTGTAAAATTGGTTTTCAGCCAAAGTCTCGGTGTCTCACATAGTAGTTTTGTTTTTATCGTTATCGCTATTGGCAATTTCTTCGGCACAAATGACGTCAATAAAATATGTGAGATGTAGACGTTCGTCTGCACAGTGTCACGATTTCAGACGATATAATTATATGACGTTTTTTGGAGCGTTCGATTCCATTTTCCAATAGCAACTCGCAAAGCAAATTATGGAATGAAATCGCGACGGTATTATAGAGATATTTTAGAATCGAATTATTATCCGTCATTTAATTATTATAAATAAATTATTAAAAATAAATGTTTTACTTTACGTTCAATTGTACCGCTCGTCCATGTATGTTGTATTTTTCAAAGTCGTTGTGCAGTGGTTAAAAGCGTCTGCAAACACGGTAAAAAATAAAATTATTCAATAATTTAAAAAGTCGTCTTTCGGTACCGGTTTTTACTAATTGACAAATTCACATTCAATTTGA
This sequence comes from Drepanosiphum platanoidis, assembly GCA_948098885.1. Classification (NCBI taxonomy): domain Eukaryota; kingdom Metazoa; phylum Arthropoda; class Insecta; order Hemiptera; family Aphididae; genus Drepanosiphum; species Drepanosiphum platanoidis. The sequence continues at coordinate 12,181,536 of OX402531.1, forward strand.
AAAATAACGTCCATACAAACAATTATTGTTTGGACAACGGATATAAACGGAGTTGTTGTATTCGTTTGTTGTTATTTTATATTTTTGTTTCGGCGACGTATTTCGAAAGAGTCTTATTGTAAAGTCTCACATTACACCATCGCGTATGAATTATTCATGCAGGTACATTATTAGATGCTGTATCTATAATACGCACACACACACGGTTTTCACATAATCTTTTAAGAATTGTCAAATTGTATTTAATATTGAAAGCACTCATACCGTACCTACATAATGTAATATAGCCGTATTAGAATGTGTATTTCATTACCTATCGATACTCAAATTCGATCGTTGTGTAAACGTGCTTATCTATTTGAATCGATAAGTACTTTAGGCGTTAAAAGTTTAAAAAATCTACTCGTTAAAAATATATCGCCAATAGTACCAACTATGGACGTTATATCACATGTTTTGTTTAGTTTATCGTATAAATAACTTATTGTGAATGATAATTATTTACCTTAATATTAGTACGCAAAGAATCCGAAATCATATTGCCAATAGGGGAGCCGGTTCGTTTCAGATTTAATCGAATTTATTATATTGTTTTACTTCGTACAAGGTGATTTGAATTTAATTGGTATATTTAATTGACGTTTTCACTACACGTTGTATTCAAAAATCGCCCCTGAGTGTATGCACAAGTACTGTATGCGAGAGGCTATAATGATAACTGGAAAATTCGAAATTTTCAAAAATAATTTTCAACTACATGCTAGTGTAATATTTGGACGTCACATTGGGGCGCACGATACTGCAGCGGCATACTTGTATTACCTACGTGTTTAGGATTTCGTTTCGTTTTTCAAAAGAAGATGTCACACCGTCACGCATACGATTCGCGAAACACGCCTCACAATACCCATGCCGGTTTTTATTATATCTACAGTAACGACGAGTGACGATAGGGGGAAATTTAAATTTCGAGATTCAACGCGCGTTCCGAGGTAACAAACACGTAGAAAAAAAACTAATCAAAGTATCGCGTGCACGAAAATAAGGCCATCTCATTGGTTTCTGGGAATTTTAAATATAAAGAAAAAATTATTAAGAATTGATATATGAGTGGAGCGAATCAATTTCGTAAGCCCCCTCCGGACGAAAATCCCGCGTGGGCGCCTGAACTACAGAATACCCGAGACGAAAACGTAATAAATACTGAATTGTATGTGAAATAAATAATTTTTTTAAAAGATTTTTTAACCAATCGGGTAAGGACAAACTGTGAGGGGTCATTAATTGAAATAGAAATCAAACGGTCAAACCAAAACATACCTCTCGCATAAATTTCACGTGAAGCGTTTGATCGGGATTCCATCGTGTTAATCTTATATTTCGAACTGCTGCAAATACTGATCTGTCTAGAAGTTTTGATTTCAAGATAATAATAGCTCAGCAGTGTCGATTTGATGTAAGCCACTCTTTTTAAAAACACATCATTTGGGTCGATGATTATTCCTGGATTATCTGGGTCCTAATTGTTTCAGTTCCTTGAATAACGGATAAAAAACAATAATAACCATATGTAGTACACCCGAACATGCGAAAATCGCATTAATAATTAGTCGTTTATAAATAATATGGAAATAGTTTAAGTCTTTATGAAACCATTATAATTATAATATAATAATTACATTTTATACTCGTTAACCGTGTATTTTCTCTCTCTGTTTATTGAATACATTCGTTTCCTCGTAAACGACTATTATCGTGTTTTTATACTGCGAGTGATTTAGTTTCTAAGTAGTAAAAACCCCGTTTTAAATTCGTCGTCGCTCTCGTGCGACCTTCCGCGTTCGAGCGAAATCGAGCAAAATCATTTGCAAAACCGTAAATTTAAATCAATGCGCTATTGTTTTTGATCTGATCAAGAGAATAAAAAAAAAAAAAAAACGAAAAAGCGAAAAACATGCGCGATAACACATGAACGGCGGCCTATCGGGAACTCTCATCGGAAGTCCATCCCCGCGGCAGAGTGTTTTAGCGTGCGATCGCGCTCGCTACTCTTCGGCTGCGGCGCGACTCTGCGGCGTGCCGGCGTCGCCGCCGGTGGAGGCAGCGGTGGAGGCGGTGGAGGCGGCGCGGAGATGAGGAGGACCGGCACGGGACGCGGGAAGGGGTCGATAGCCCGCGCGGGACGGCGGTGGGACGGCGGCGGGACGAGAGGGCGTCGGGGATACACGCCGCCGTCAAAGACCATGTGCACGGCCGGAGATGACGTCACGGGAACAAACGGGATGTGTCGCGCGCGCGAGAGGGGAAATATTGATTCTGCCGGCGCGGCGGCGGCGGCGCTGCGCCGGCCGCCGCCGTCGTCGTCGCCGCCGCCGTCGTGGTCGTCGTCGTCGTCGTCGTCGCTGCCGCCGCCGCCGCCGCCGTCGTCGTCGCGTTTTCTCTCCGCGGATTCTCCGCGGTAGTCTCTCTGTCCGAGCCGTCGGCCAACCGACCACGCACACCCGGCGGATCCCGGCGTCCCCGAGTACGCGCGCGTTGTGCCCGTTACCCTCCCACACACACACGCACTCACACTCACACGCACACGCACACACATCGTCATATTCTCTCGCCGTACACGCATCCTCCACTCGGCACACGCACCCGTATACGACGCACACACGCTCGCCCGCACCGAAACGCCGCTCGCCCGTCGCCACTCGCACGCAGTCGTTTCGCAGTCTCCGTCTCGTTTTTTCCGCCGCCGCCGCCGGTAAGATACACGATAAAAATTATCGACGAGTTTTCTCTGTACGCCGCCTCCGCCGTCCGCGTCGCCGCGGCGTGAACATCGTCTCGTCGACCGCGCCGAGTTTTCCGTACGTCGTCGGACCGTCTACGCCGGCTGTAGCTCCCGCGGCGGCGGTGATATCGTTCGCGAGTTATCATCCTCTCCGCGCGCCTCTATCGCCCGCCCGCCCGCCACCGTCGCCGCCTAATTTGCCGCCGCTGCCCTATGCGTCCTCCCTTCGCCGACGCCGACGCCGCCGACGCCGCCGTTCGCCGCAGTAGCCGGCGTCGTCGTCCGTCCAACGCGCGTCGCGTCGTAAATTTCACGTGCAAATTTTAGTCGTCCCCGAACATTGGTCGTCGTCGCTGCAGTCGACTCCACACACACACACACAGACCACGTCGCCGCCGCCACCGTCGCAGCACACGTCTCGTCCGACGAGTCTATGCTCACTTAGGTAAGTACGCCGTTCCCGGTCCGCGTGGATGGTATTTTTGGTATTTATTTTTTTTCTCGTTTCCCAGAGTCGCACTTCCTCGGCGCGCGCGGACGCCGAGACGCGCTCGGTTTTCATTCCGTTTCGCGGGCGTACGACATAACTCGAGACCGTAGCGAGTGACCGCGAACCGGCGACGTTTTCACTCGGATCGTCCGACCACGTCCATGTAGGGTGTTCCACTTTTCGGCCGAAATATCCTTCTCTTTCCCGTTCGACTTTGCCGTACGCGATTTCAAGGGCCGCTCCTGTAATGTACGGCAAAGAAAACAGTAAACAGTACACGCTGTTTAACATAGTATCGCAGCCGTGGTTTTTTTCATTTTTTTACTAATTTTTTGCCGCCCGGTACGATGTCGAGGCATCGGCTTTAACGTTATGAAGAACTCTGTGTACATTTAAACGAAAAACGTTCCGTCGGAAAAGGTGATTGCTGCCGAAAACATTGTTGTCCGCTGTAGGCACGTAGTTTCGTACAACTGCACTGTGCGTCGCGAGCGCCGATCTATACCGGCATTTTCGTCGCTACCCGTCGTGTAGAATTATTATTTTCATACGAGATGTGTCGCCACCGCCGCCGCCGGGCGGAGAGATACCGTCCGAACATACCGCGTGTGTTGCTCGATAATAATATGTCATTAACTAACCGCATTCAACCCCGTCCGCACTCGAACCGTCAATTTCGTATTGAATTACCGTGCCGGCGTAAACCGATATATTATTATATAAAGGTCGTGTGAAACGCACGCGAGTCGAATATGAGAAAACAACGGCCGTTTCCTTTACAATAACATTGCGTGCCCGCCGTGACGCGACGTCGAAGTGCCTAATCGTGTTCAATCGGTTCGATGCGTTTTAATTATATTCCGTTTACACGCATTGGTTTTCGTATTCTATCAAATGCCATCAATAGGACAATGCACATAGGGATTTATACGCGATGCGTTTTTCGCGACGAGTGAGAATGAAAAGCTTCCGGAGCTTCCGCACTAGTGCATTGTAACATAAGATGGGTATTTGAAGGACTTAAATTAAAATTATTACACAGGTATTATGCATTTATGAAGTTGATCAATTATAATACGTACGTTTTTTCTCGTTTTTAGTTTCAGTCTCGCTGTTGGTTTTTTTGGTTATTAGATCATCGTTTGGCACGATATAAGTGTTTTTACACTTGCGCGTTGTAATTGTACCTGTACCGTATAATATTATTCAGTCTGAAGAATTTGTTTAATACATGAGTTTATCGTCGAATTTTTTTGCTCAGAGTATACCGTTACATAAAGAATTTTTTTTTTTAATAAAAAAAAAGCTTCTTAAAACACAGTGTTATAAATTCCAAGTTCGCCGCGCTATTTGAATACATTTTGTTAGGAAAAGTTCGGATATAATAAGATTATGAGAATTTAAATATACAATAGAGCGTACAATAGATTTTCATACTTGTTAAAAACAGCCTAAACAAAAGCCACGGTGTCTGTTTTGCCCTTTAATGACCTATAAATATAAACTGTTGAAATTGTTATAAATATATGGTTTACACGTTATTATAAAAATGTAAATTAGCTGCCTATACGACAAACACGTTATTTTGTTGGACCGTAAGAATTTTCGATAGTTCGTGTGTACCAAACAATTTTGTTCGAAACCGATGCGGTTTCATTCAATTTATTTCACTCGTCGATTCATTTCGTCACAAATAATCTATTAGAATTCTCAATATTACCGCACAGTATATCGAATAAATCAATTTGATAGTGGCATAGGAATTTATTCTTATATTTCGATCAAATTTTATCAATTTAAAATTAATTTTCCGATTTTTATTCTAATAAAGAATCTGAGCTTTGTCTGTGTCCAACAGTTAAAGAAAATTAGCATTATAAGAAACAATTTTGTACATAGTTTTAAACTCAATCAATACGGAATTGTTATTATTATTTTATTATATTTTAATGTACAATTCGATTTGATAAATGAATAGTATATATAATTGTGTTTAAGGTAAACGTTTCTTAAGTAATATTATGTAGAAAAATCTCAGGACTCGATTTTTATTGTCAATAAAAATGTATGCTACTACAAAGTTAATTTTTTTTTTTTTAACTTGATTATAGAAATTTCAAATAAAGTGTTGTAAATTGGATTTTCATAGAGTAATTCTATATAATTTCTATTGGGAGTTTCGTTTTGTTATTTTCACTATATTATTTTTTCCCCGTTTTTAACTAGTTCTTATCGAAAAACTAATTGAATTTAAAATTAAAGGGAGAATTAAATACTCGTGTTTAGTGATTTTTTATTAAATGCCCTCGCTTTGTATTTCTGTAAAACACGATAGTTTAGCGTTATAATTTTGAATTATATTATATTAGATTGGAACTACCGTTGTTGTGTTGGAAAAAAGATTTTTGGTAAAGTATTTAAGAATTAGTTGTTTTGTGATTGTTGTTTTTTCACTTTTCTCCGTGTTTTTCTTAAAATATAATTGATTTCCGGAAAATAAAACGTTCCCCAAAAAATGTGTAGAGTTTGTAAGAGTTGTATGAAACTTTTTATATTACTAAAAAAAAACAAAAAATATCTCAGAATTGTAAAACACTTATAAATTACACTAGTCGAGTGGTATTGTATTTTGTAAATTTGTGTAATTGTGTTTATTTTATATTGATTCACTCAAATAGCAATATACCCTCTCGAGCGTAAGAGAAATGTTTCACGGAATATATTTTATTTTAGCTGATGAAATTATTTTAATTTATTCAAGCAATCAAGTTCAAATTTTAATATATAACTTTTTAACTTGCGGAATAAACAAAATACGAGTTTTAAATTAGTTTCGCGAACAATATGTTGTTACGATTATTCGATATAATGACATTTGCTAAACAAGCACTTGTTAAAATGAAATGTCTAAAACGTTAGTAGCGTACAATTTAATTTAGCCATTTGATACTGTCATATAATCATAATAATATAACGTCCGACTAGGTATATTAAAATCGCGAGGAGGAACAAATTCCAAAGTTTTTATCGATGACACGAACGAACGATTTGGTGAAACTATAATATTTTTCATCTTTTTTTTTTTTTTTCTTTTCGGCTGTGTAAACAACAACAGCTGAAGATTTTATTAGTCACAAATTGTATGATAAAAATAATAAACGAGTGGAAAAACGAAAGAAAAAAAAAAATGGTCATTACATTGTATAGTGCCTTCTCAATGTCGAACGATATTCTCGCAGCCTCTTCTGATATTAAAACGGACAATATCTTTCTTTTATTACGAGCGGCGTATGATATTTTGTTTTTGATACAATATAAAAATAAAAAAAATGGGCGAACCGTTCTCATTCCAAGTGTAAAATATTAAAACTTTTTTTCCTAACCGACTGAAATAGACGTTGAACTAGTTTCATTTCGATATTGTATGCTATAACAAAATATAAGCCAAGCGAAATAGAAAATAAAATTTCGATTTTACAAGTTATAATATCACTTAAGTCAGAAATGTACCTAAAGGTTAAACGATTTAGGCGCGAAAAATCAAAAGCGTATTTATTTGCAATATTGTGTTATCGATTAATGATCAAATCCAATACGTTATATTATGATTTAAATATATTTCAATACTCCGTATTAGTCGCGACCGGATATTAATACGTAACAGTCCGCGTTTCAAATATCTACTGCGGTGAAAATATAATGCATTTTTTCAATCATCCCGAATTATTGTAAATTAATTTCCGCTTATAAATACCTGAGATATTTATCGAAATAAAAATAACGGTTGCCGTAGTGATTCATGTTTTACGATGTACCCACCCACCCGCGCTGTACATATATTGACTTTTGGTAAATAGGATTATCCGATTTCTGTTATTATTAATTCAGCAGCAGCGAATGGAGTTTGAGATTTCAAACTGGACGTGCAAGATGTTAGTTTTAAATTTAATATTTAAAAGGTAGATCGATGATTATAATTAAACTTGCAATGAAAAGATAATAAGCGATTTATTACCAATGGAAATATATCGCCGCCGCCGCCGTCCATACACAATACACATACATAGGTATTAGTCTAAAAAATGTATTAAACAATGATTATTAGTATAGTGTATAGTAATTGTTTTAACGTTTTTACCAACTTTGAATGTTAATTGAAATCTATAGTGAAAATGTTCATATGACGGTATCAAATGGCATTTAAATTAAGATAAAATAGATTATTCAACAATATCAATAATTATTAAATCGATGTTATCAATAAATTTCACCGAGAAATCCATTATTAGTTATATTATTATATTAATTTCATCTACATTTTCGATTTATTTAAGAGCCAATAAAATTCGTCGTTTTATGGATTATGACAAAACGTATAGGACAGAAGACGATCTGGAGTGCACTCGGCAAGTCGTTAAACGAAAATATCTCTTTCGCGTTTATGTGGATCCTCAACCAACAAGTACACTTAATGGCATTTAAAAATATATTTATCTCCGAAGACCGATTAATTAGCCGGAAACAATTGGTTAAATTTAAGTACGTCAAAGAGTCTAAAACGTCAATATTGAACGATCGCATAATCATACTTGAGAAAAAAGAAAGTTTCTGCGCTACAAAATATATTGTATAATAGATGTTTTTTGACGGGAAAAAAATATTTAACGTAAACTTACACGCCTATTGTGACTTACAGTCGACTGTGTTCGGGAATATTTTGAAACTATAATGTTATAATATAGAGATGATATTCAACGATTAAATAAAACATTTAAAAGTATACAATACGTACGATTATTATTATTAGTATTTTTTTTTATACCTTATTAAACGGTATTCTCTCGAATATTGATCTTAAATATGAATAAAAAAATTTAAGCTTTACACAAAAACGTATAGAAAATCGTGTACGAGGACGGGAAATATATATATATTATATTAAGATCGTTTAAATAATATTTTAGTTACGTTAGCGTTGGGGCATTTAAAAGGTCGAAATAGATAAGCATACTACCCCTATTACAATGACGCGTGTCTCGTTTATTTTCCGTTATTGTAATTATTCTACATGTTGTGTAATTGTTGCCTACAACATTATATGGTGATGTTTTGGGAAATTTGAAGCCATGACATGTGCAGTATAATGCCGGATGATTCGAAACATAAAATACCTCGTACGTTATTTACATATTAAGAAGCATCACACACGATCAAGGAAACGTGTGCTATAAAACTTTCTAAATAATTTAAAAATTGAAATCGTTACTGTGTAATTATTATAATAGTTTCTGTTTGTACGAATTGCATGTTTGCCGTGTATATCAAACTGTCATTTCATAAAATGCAATTACTTCAATAATAATAATTAAAAAAAAAACTAGTTTCTACTATGAAATGAAAGAATTAAAATATTTTAATGGAAAATATAAAACGACTACGTTGTTCATTTTGTAATATACCATAAATTAATCTTAATATTTTTAGTATCTGATGTTAACTTTTACGGAGTGTAAACATTACTTACGTTAAAAAATTTACTATTTATTCTATTATAAATATTTATAATTATTAAATACAAAAAGAAAAAAGACAATACAATATTAGTGATATTCTGATATGGTTAAATCTTACTGTTAAAAAGTTGCTAAACTAATATCGCATCAATATTGACTTAAAATGTTCATGGAATATACATTAATATAAAATAATAATCGTTGGTTTGAATGCATTTTAAATATTTTTATTGAGCTAATATAAACTTCATATGAATAATAAAAGTAAATTTTAAAAATAATGAAAACTTTTGTATTCTATAAAGTTTTGTAAATAACAAAGAGCTTAATGATAATGTAAATAAGTATCCTTTATTTATTAAAAATAGTTTGGTAGTTATAAAGTATTATTAAAAATGTATTCTTAAAAATATTAATGTTTTTAAATATCATTTATTATGAATTTAGAACTTTTATAATTATATGTAGACTGAAAAAAAAAATCTTAATGTAAGAATGCTTATAATTTCTTTTGATAAAAATTAATATGAATTAATCTATATCATTTAATTTGAAAACTGTACAGACATCAGCTGTAATTTTTTTTTTTTTTTAGTAGTAGGTATAATTTATTATATCTATCTGTTTGATTAAATATATTGTCTATTTTTAATTTACTTACCATGAACCATAAACGATGATTATTTTCATTTCTTGAATATTTTTGCAAATAATTCGATTTGGTCCGTAACAATCGACTGAAATAGATCCTAAAAGAAAAAAATAAATAATTTTTTGTACAAATTACAAATGAATTTACTAATTTGTTTCAAAGTTTAAAAAAGAAAAATCAAAGTAAAAACACTGAAGCTGTCATTTTTTACAATAACGTAAGAAGATCGATAATATTGACTTAATAAACTTTGTTTGGCATCTCTAAAAAATAATCTATCTTTACCGCACTTTATTATTTTAGCTTTTTGGTAAGAAAAAACGCACAGCCAATCCTCCGAGCTGTAGCGGATTTTATAATCAAATGGTTTTGCGTTGAAGTTAAGCCGCAACAAACGTTGTTGGATCCCAGCTGGGTAACCGCATGGGATTTTAGAAACGTGTCTTGGTTTTCTCTTTTCTCGACATAAACTATGTTTTATGGACATTTGACATAGATGTAATTATTAATTAAACGCCGTTTTTAAATACGAAAATAATAATTGTTCTGTAATTCATTTTTAAGGTCATACTGCTGGTTAGAATATTAATTTCGTTCGCCAGTAGTATTACGTTTGCAACACACGATATATTGAAAATAATATTAAGAATAAAACGATAATTATTAACTTGAATATTTTTTTTTATGATTTTTAAGTGTTTGGTGCATTCTAGAGTATTATTCCAACGTAATACACTATGTATAAGCTCTCGGCGTAATTGGTTATGGCTTTATGAAACTTTGAAAAGCGTAAAAGTTTTGCTGATCCATCAAATGATCAAGACATATTACTATAGATTTAAACTGAATTGTAAGTTTTGCCGAGAGAATATATACAGGCAAATTCGCACAATAATATCTCTCAAATAAACATTATGTATATTTATATTTTGATGATAGGATTATATTTTACACACAAAAGTTTCAAATATAATTCTAGTAGTGTTTTTCCATTATTCAATAATAATAATTATTACTAACGAACATGTTGTTTTGAATGATTAATGATTGTTTGTCTTTCATACATTATTTACAAGAAAATTTGCGCTGAACTTTTGTTGAGCTGATCAAGTTTTTGTGAAGTTTTAAATTATCATACCTACCACCCGTATTATATAATATTATATTTTATTAAGTATTATAAATTTTACCTTGTCCTCCGCAAAACGTCGAACGTCAATGTTTAATTTAGAACTCGCTCACGGATGTAGTAATATTGCGTATACATCGCGCCGTGTTACTGACATTAAACTCAGTCGCGCCCACAACGGCGATGATCAAGTCCGATCCTGTTAAACACACAGATATATAATATAAATTGGTATTATAATATTTTAAAAGACATTGAGTGTTTTTCTAAGCGTTCGGGTCATATTTCGTTGGTATTTCAATTATTATTATTATTATTATTATTATTATTGCTTTTGTGACGTTGTTAGGCCGTTGAAAATGGTTTTCGTTTAGAAAAACGGTTCTGTTTTGACAAACAGACCCGCGCGTCGGCGAAAAATGAATACGTATTCGCCCGTTGACTCGAGGCACTAATCGACCTCTCGGGTTGGATAATAAAAATAAAAATAACAATAATAATAATAATAACAATAGTAATAATAATAATAATAATAATAATAAACCCATCGAATTTTATCCGCAGAAGAAAACACTTGGGCCGCCTCGAGGGGAAGGGAAACAATATGTTGATTGATTTCTATTGCGAAACACGACGATTCGTTAAATTGTGTTTCGGGTCGTTCTCACGATATCCCCGTCGTTATGGCGACGACGCCGAAGCGTCTTATTACCTGGGCCGAAAATCGTGTATTTTTAATTTTTATTCTCGACGACGACGACGCAAACGCGCGCGGGACAGCCGATGATAAAACCTCCAAGAACGCATATAATATAATATAATATATAGGTACACTTACACGTATATGTATAGTTTGTCCAAACAAAAGAGTCAGCGGCTACTCGTTCATCATCGGCGGACAGGACGTACTATATTGTGTATATATATGTGTATAATAAATTGCGCAGTGAATTTTCAGAACCTATTTTCGACTTTCTCTTCGCGTGCTCGCCCACGAATTACGATAGTGGTCCACGTTTTCTGCGATACACAATGAAATTACACAACTTTGATCGGACCCCGGCTGCGCGCGCGCCGCCCGTACAGAGATACACGCAGAGAGCGGATTTATGTGTGCCCCGGCGTTTCGATATTCAGCCTCTCTTCGCTACGACGCGGGCGTGCTGTACACGGCCCGAGCGGTGCTAGGGGTCGCAGTCGCGGGGAATTATTTACTCCGCGAGTATTCGTAAATTATGGTCTTAATACTACTACCGGCGAATATTCCGGGGCGGGTCGGTACGGCGGCGGCGGCGGTCGTACGCGAAAAGTATTCTCGCGAGAGTGCCGTAGGTATACTATACGGGGGAAAAATATTATGTAACGTTTGTAGGTAGGTGTATAGAGCGTACATATATGTATATATATATATTCCACGGGCCGTGTAGGGTTCATTCCGAAAAGCCCGCGCGCGTTCGATATGTTTGCGTACGCCCGCGGCCGACGTTGTTATGTTTTATACGGTTTTCGCCCGTCGAAATCGTTGCGGTTAAGTAGACACACACACACACACACACACACGACTGCTACACGGTTACGGCAGTCTCAATTATAACTGCTGTGCGATGAATGAGTTGGTTTCCAAACGATCGTGAAATAACGTCCCGTCACGCGGGATCGCCGAGGATCGTCGTGCGTATGACGTCATTTAACACGGATGAAATTAAATAACGCTCATTTCGACTAGGTCGACCCCGGATCGCGGACGGCGATCAATCGTCAATACTATCTGCCGATCATATCATCGGGTCTTCTGATCTGTAAATTGTTTTCTTATTGTTCTCGATCCGCGCGTACCGATACTTTCGAATCTGGCACTCGAATGCAATTCGCTGTTTGATAAATTAATAAATCAACGATTAAACAAATATACTTAAAGTTTCAAACGAAATGTTAAGGGTTGTTTCTAATTGTTTACCGTTTATTTTAAATCTCTGTGTGTGTGTGTGTTTGTAGTTAATTTTGTTTGAAAACATTCGAACGTTTCTTCTAACACGAGCCCTGTGAACACAATTCGTGTTGGTTCATCACACATAATATTAATATTGAAACGTAAGAATTATAACGAGTCGGACGAAGACGAAATTAAAGTAGATAATTGTGAATTAAATATGTAAATACGTCATAAGTTATAAATAATTTATCCACCTGATATTTGTTTTGCAATTCAAATTCGTTGTACATTGGTAATCTCTTTATACAATGATTTGAAGAGCTGAATGTTAGTTTTATGCATTAAAATTGATAAAAATAAATGATTCATTTTTTATTATGTCCGACCAGTATACGTCTGGCTAACACTACTCGATTTATATGGTTATTTCAATTATTATACTTTATTTTAGAAATTAAATTTATACGTTTCAAAAAAAATAAAAAAATAAAAAAATGAAAATATGAATGTAAATTGACACAATAATAGGGAAAATTAAATTTTAAGTTCTTTACAATTTACAATTTTTTTTTATGTGATAATAAAATACTCGCTGTTTGTAACATTTTATGAACACTCAGTACTTACTACGTTTTTCCTCGTATTTCATAACTGTTTCTATAAGTTCTTCGTTATATTTTTGAATTTCATATTTTAATGCTGTATTTCTTATTTTAAATCATAAAATGTGTACATAGTTGCAGTCGATGTCATCAAATCTTAAACAATTTCACAAATATATAAGTATTTTAGAATAATTTATAACGAGTTGCGTGTTTAATTTCTACATGTAATAAATTAATAGTTATAGTGAATAATAGTTTGATTATGTATTATTGAAGGGTAAACGGTAAACACGAATGGCTTTGAATTAATTATCAATATAATTTCCATATGAATCTTATGAATAATTACTTGACAAATATTACATAATATATGGTAACAATTTAGTAGGCTAAAAGATAATATACGTAATAGTGACTGAAGTCGATCACTATTCACATGTTTATGGTTAAAAATAGAATTTAAACTCCGTAATAAGTTATTATATAACGCACATTATTAGAGGGAATTATTCAATCGCGTAATTTTATTTTCAAAATAAGATCATTTCACGCCATTATTTATGCAAATTCGAGAGGGCGATATTATTGTTTGGGAGGGAACGCACACGCGAACGTGTAATGTTAGAATAAAACAATATTAACGTGCAGCGATACGATTTTTTTATTCGTAAAAACAGCAAAGGCCGTTAAAATAATATCGCCGATATTTTCAAGTATATGTTATTGGAAATTATATTTTAAAAACTTCAAATAGCTATTTTCGTAGTAGACGCCATTGACACAAGCGGCTATATATATATATTATTCGCAACTCAAAAATACCGTTCAATATTCGTTCGCATTGACTTTTTCGTCAGTCAAGAGGTACTGATAATAATTATTTATGCCGCAACACATGCTCGCGCGGCGATATTTCGTCCTGTCGGCGTTATTTTGTCTCGAGGATTGGAATGTCCGTGCGTGCAGCGTTTAGACGTTATACCAACCGATTGAAATCGTTGAAACGTTCGCAGTGGACGGCTGCCATTTCGGTCACAGCGGCGCACACACTCCGCGCACGAATGCGCCCGGCGTTTTTAGGTCCGCGAGAGAGGTTGATTTGGAAGCGTACCAGCGATTTCACATAAGCACCGTCTTAACGTAATGGATTGGAATTATTGTGCCGGACGGATGTTTGACGGCTTAACTCGCGGCCCAAATCAAATCCCTTTGGGCCAGTTAGATCTTATATAATCGTATTAAACGTATTTGAACAAAAGCAGTTTCGCCCTGGAGCGCGCGTCGCGTAAACACGAAACAACACGAAGAGAGGCTCGTCGTCGGCGTGATATTTGTCCGCCGCCGGTCGGTTAGTTGCCGGACAACGCGACGCGAAAAATCTAGAGACGATCCGCACGTCGTTATAGTTTAAGCGAGGACGGTTTCGAAATAATTCCGCGTGTAAGAAGTGTAAGAAGTCCAACGTGGTCACGTCACGAAACGGGGCAAGAGAAAATTACGTTCACCGGGGCCGAACACCCGTTCCGAGAAATAATACTCGTTGTATTGGATAGTAATATATGACTAATATCTGAGACTGTCGCGCGGCATTGTGATGGTATTCAATCAGCGACGTTAAAGTTTAGCGAAGCGAAACACAGTAACTCGGCGTTACTCGAAACGGAACATAGTTTTGGTCGTGTACCATAGTTGCGCCGTAACACTGATCCGCTAAATTATTATAACACAGTGTTCGCAAACTTACAAATAGAACACGACGCTGTATATTGTGTAGTGCGCGGAGTACATTTTTGTTCTGAGCTGTGTTCATTATTAGTCGATGATGAATATTTATCAAAAGTCTCTTTGCAGTTTCAAAATAATATGTCCGCATAATATGATGGTCGTCTGTACCTAGAGACAAAATACAAATTAAAAATATGTTTACGGTACATTTTTTTGTTTTCTACATAACAATATTTTATTTTTACCATTATTGCGGTGTGCTGCTTGTCGCCTGGTGTTACTAAAATCTTGAACTAAACGGAGAGTCCATTGTACCCTAAAAAAAAAAAATAAATAAATTAGTAAAATCAAATTATCAAGATATTACAAAACAAAAGTTACATAATTCTAAAACGAGCTATTTTAAATAAAAACAGTGCCCGATCAATCGGGATTTCGGTTAAACGCTCACCTGTGATCTTCGACCACGAGTTATCTAATTTAAAGGCGTTTCGAGAATTCCTTTACTTTACTGATAATTTGAAACAATAAATGTTCGAAAAATGCTCTGTATAGGTTGAAAATAAATTAAAACGCGAAAACCGTAATAATTGTGAAATTTAAATCTGTTAACAACGACGTACAATAAAGAAATGGGTTGTTTACCTCGTGATTAACAATAGCGACTTATTATTGCAAGTGTGTCGTCGCGTTGATTTCTTGTGAAAATAAAATTTTCATTGTTTTTTTTTTTTTCTTTATCTTTATCTATAACAAATCCTCTGAACATTTTTTACGTCAGTAATATTCTTGGAAAAGTCTAAGTAATTATAACGTTGTAAAAAATGAAATAATGAATTGTAATTATATGACTTTAATAATTACAGTTGGCGTGAATTTTGAAATCGTAATTTGATTTTCATTCAAATTCGGAATATTAAAAAATTATTCATTATATACTTATGCTCTAATATATTTTATGTCTAATGTGCGTTGGCATATTGGATCCGTTGCAAGTTCCGTCTTCGGCGTATATGTTCACCGTTCCGCCGTCGAGGACGTACTGATTGTTCCACATGTTTCCGACCGGTATTTATACTGTTGGCCCCGTCCTATTGTTACGTCGTAGTTGTTATCTACGCCGACTGTTTATTGTACGTAATACGATTACGCAATTTTACCTTTGTTTACCTGAAAATAAAACAAATCACAATAATTGCGCACCGATTGAAAGAAATTAAATAAAATCACAAATTTTCCTTGAACAGAAATAAAATAAATTTATAAAACACGTGTTTTTCCTTTCTTATATTTTTTCATAACTATTTTATGTCGGGACTGTTTATGATTTGTTTGGGAAAATAATTATTTTTTACTATTAAAGCACGCGAATGAAAACATTGACGTAAAAAATATATTATCTTTAATCAATCGAAAAGAGTTTGAAAAAAAATATTAATAAAAATTTTTATAGTCAATAACGACGACGTTTTATTGAAAAATTTCTGATTAGTAATTTTCGAAAAAAAGAAAGAAAATTCGCACGTGTAAATACAATGGTTGCATTATATAATATGTATCACTAAAGTCGGAAGTACTCATTTGACCGCATTTTGACATAAATCATTACCTATAAATATGTGTATAAACGGTATTCTTATTTATCTTCAAAAGAGTTTCTATTTTTATTTATGATTTGTAGTAACGGTAATATCATAATGAATTGTAGTTATTATAATATTATAAACGACGGTTTTCCTTCTTTTTTTTTTTAATACGCGCAAATATTATTATAATATTTTATTTGTCCATTGTTATCATGCATATTCTTACTTATCCGCTCTTAACAGGAGACGTGCGACACGCGTTCCATTTTGAGTTTCAAGGCCCCGAGATGTTGCTAAGCTTCTCCGTCCACCCCCCGGTTGTTGCCATTGGCGTGAATTGTCGTAAAAAGTCCTTTCAAAATTTATGTGTTCAAGCTTAATAATATACGCTACTCATTTCTAATTTATAACGTCAATGACATTTTTTATAAATTTTTATTTTATTTTTTTGATATACATTTTCAACTCGGAAAACGGAACAAATATTTTATAAGCGTACAAGTGTCTTTGAACAAAGACGACAGTAGCTAAGAACGTCTAAAATTATGAAAACACCATTGGTGAATTCTAAAACTATGGAAAATTTAAAAAAAAAACAAAAATGTAATGCAATATATTATTATTATAAAGTTAATCCGAATTCGTATAAATCATTTCAAGTGGGATTTGCATTGTTTATCGGGTATTATCGAGGCGAGGCTTGTCTCGAGCAACGCGGAGAATCGAAACTCGACTAAGATGATCCTCAGCCAAGTCGCAACCGTTTCGCGCACGTGGCGACAAGGAAACGTCGCGAGAAAATAGAAACGCGAACGATTTTTATTGTCCGACTAAACCATGACGTACACTCCACACCTACACATACTATCTACTCGTAATCGATATTTTGAAAATCCGTTTTCGACGACGCGATTGTGCGTGGAACGCGATCGAGCCGAGTGGAGTAACGCCCCCCCCCTCCACTTCACCAGTAGATTATTCACCTCGCTCGCCAAATTCTCGTTAATTTTTGTGATAATTTTGATTTTTCGATTTCCGTTGTAAAAACGCGTTCGTTTCCGCAGGTCGTGTGTGATGGGTGCGTCGGAAGACCGCGGGCGCCATGTTGGACAGACGGCGCATGCACGCGGCACTCGGCGTGCGGCACGACGCCCTTCGCCGCGGCGCACGACGGATACGGCTCGGCAAGCGCGGTCGGCGCCCAGTGGCCGCGGCTGCTGCGACAGCTGAGGTGGCGGCGTCGTTGGTAAGGCGCCGGTGGCGGCCAGCACCATGGTGTCGCCCGCAGGATGAAGAAGCAAAACGTCCGCACATTATCGTTGATCGTTTGTACGTTCACCTATCTGCTCATCGGTGCCGCCGTGTTCGACGCCCTAGAGTCCGAGACGGAGATACGCAGGAAACAAGCACTAGACTGTAAGCCGCGCGATTAAAATATCTTGTTACCGCGTAGCATAGTGCGGGCATCGAGGACCCTTCGCGCGTGCGCGCGCTTTATTCGATGCGCATAACGATCGATTCGTCGACGAAAGGCTGCAACGACCACTGACGGGCAAACGGTCCGAAACCGGACGTTTCGTCGGCCCGAATTCGTATGTAGATAGACGTCGGCTCGTTAACTTTACAGGCTAAGAGGGGTAGGAGGGAGACGAAAAAATCAAACTTGATTATTTCGTCTAGCCCGTCGAACCGCACGAGTGATGTAAATCCAATTCACGGACATGAAATCCGAGCGCAGTACCCCTACACAATTTCTCACGCTCGAGTTCGAAATGTTCAAAGAAATGCGTTGATTTTCGTCGTTCTCTACGACTCGTATTGTTTATCGAAAATAAAATAAAGAAACGGGTCCTTGAGCAAAATTTGAGTCTTGTGACCGACCGTTTTTACTGTATTCGGATACTGCGTCCAAGCCGTTCCGGACGATTTTGAGTTTTATAATCGACTGGATCCCCGAGTCCTATAAGTGACGTTCACTGTACTCTCGACATACACTCGTATACGTTATATTGAAATAATCTCACGTCACTCGCAAACAAATTTCATTAAATATAGTATTTAAGAATAACACGGTAAAAACGTTTATATAAATTCACAATCGTTTTGATTCGGTCATAGCGCCAGTTAAAACATTATACCCATTAATCGTGCGAAAATTTCATTATACTTTTGTCGCTATTCTGTAGGTTTTTTTTTAAATCGACCACCGATTACCCGTCGGCATTAGGTCAGTTCGTGGCCCACTGGCCCGTAGTTTCGGTGATGTTTGTCTGCGAGTTGATTATAGACAAGTTGATACTCGAGTAGTATCAACTTGTCGATTTTTCGATCGATTTTAATCTCAACTAATCGACAAAACAATCGTTTCGTGTATGAGGAGAGGGAGGGGAAGCCGCGCAATGGCGTATCCGGAAATTTCCTCGGGGGACGACTAAACTCGCCTGACCCGTCTTAACTCGAACGAATTCCCAAAGGGTCTCGGGGTAAAGGAGTGAGAAGCATTTCGACGTCGGAAATCGACAGGTCGATTTTAACGAGTTCGTGATTTTAGTTTGGACGTCACTGTCGGAAATTTACGTGAAGCAGCGCCGTTCAAAAAGTGTCCCGTCGAGGTTGTTCATTACAAACAATTTTATGTTATAGGTAAACTTATTTTATACTTATGCAAACTGACAATTACAAGGTTTTACGTTGTGCGGTATCGAAATACCTATTTGTGCAATCAGTGACCAATACTGGTCACGTTAAAACAAGCGTGGAGAGGAGAGAATTACATTATAAAAACAATGTGGTAGATATGAAAAAGTTTTGAAAATAGTTGAATACGATTGGGTATTCGATGAATAAATGATTTCGCCCAGGGCCAATTTCTATAATACAGAGCCAATATTGTAATACGGGAAAAAATAAGATTGCCAAAAGACACTGCTCGAAAAAGTACCCCCGGGGAGGCATCGAAATAGTGTTGGGTTAGAGCCAACGTTCTATTCATTTTATAGGCCTGTAAAAAAAAAATCCCATCGCAATACTTGATAACAATTATTGTAAAACAAAACGCAATAATAAAACTTTCTAGACAAAACATTCAGTTAATCAGTGGTTCGGGTCGGCCGTGACTGCGATATATTCCGTTCGCAGGGTATGCCGAAAGATTTGGTCGATGGCTGAAATTCGTGTAAAATAATTTGTTAAACATACCTTTGTCGAAATAATCGAGAAGTGTATTTTGTAGTTATCACGTACGGACGTTATAACGTCAAAAAATCTCAAACATCTGTAACCCCGAACCGAGAGCGGTTCGTCAATAATTAATTAATTAATATACATATTCTATGCGCGAAGGCGAACGCACGAGATACAGTTACTTGTTACCACGGTTAAAAGCGTCTACATAATAGATACGAATCGCACGAACGACCGCGGCAGAAACGTTTATTTATTCTGCGGTAAGAATCGCCCCTTCTCGGATAAACGATACCACTGAATAATAAAATCGATTTAATTACAATTGCGGTGCCTTAATAATAAAATGTTTTCCATTGATATACCGACGCAGCGTGTGTGTGTGTGAGTGCTGTTAAAACGCGAGCGATCGGAGTGGTTGAAATATGATTTAGGCGTTGGACATTTAACGCGCGCGCGGGCGAGTGTTGATAAAAATAAAACGCCGAGGGGGACGACATTTTCCCGAAACTCCGCCGTAAACACGGCATTGCGTAGTAATGATCTACTCGACCGACATATTATGTACGATAGATATCACGTGACCGGCCGTAACCGCCATAAATGTAAATCACAAAATCGCACCTCGGTTATGCGCACCATTTATATACATGACGGCAATGTACACATGTAGACCGGCGGTCTATTCACTTTAGTTTAGTGGCTTCCGGAAGCGATTGTCGAAAACCGCCTCGTTTCAAAAGAACATCGCGGTGATCTACGTTCTTTTTTAGACGTTGTCCGACGTTTTATTATTTATGTACCGACCGGTGTATTTTTTTTCCCCGAGTCGAAAACACACCGTGTTGTTGCCCGGAACGGAGCGGGGGGGGAGGGGGGACCCGGAGAGACGAATGTATATTATTTTCGTGTACGTCTCCGTGTCCCGAGGATGTTTTTGAATGGCAAACTTCTCTCCGATTCTTTTTTTACGCGATACAGGGATTCGACGACGATATTTCATTACGCGCCCCACCGCCGCGCCGCCGGCGGCTCGCGGTTCGTCTGCGGTAGACACCCTGTACAAAGAAATAACGCAAAGAAAAACATACATATACACGTGTGTGTGTGTGTGAGCACACACAATACACACACTACGCGACAACTTGAGTGCATGTTTTGTATTTTCAACGCAAATTTCTATTCGTACAAAACCTTTTTACTCTGCCCCCCCCCCCCGCCCATGTTTCGACAACATTTTATAAATGATACCGTTCGCGGTAATCGAAAATTCAAGTATCCACTTAATGTTTTCCGTCTGCTTTTGTTGGCCATTAAGATTTTCATCAAATACTGTGTGTAGTATGTATTAGGTATGTTATATACCTACGCGAAATAACTACTGCGCGTTTGAATTTCACTAACGCTCGTCAAAAGTCATTTCCTTAACACAGTACCTATTGTGTATATGGTACAACAGCAGAACTATCGTTTGAAAACATCTGCGTCGTCATCGTTCTGAAACAATACATTTTTAAACTTTATCAATGTTTTTATTTTTTTTATTTTTTTTTGGTTTTTATATAATACCACAAAAGTCCGTCGAACCCGAGTGCAGTAGATCGATCGTGGCGTTTTGAATTTCAGATTTATGACAAAGCGTTTATACTATAGGTTTACTCTCGTTGTAATCGTAATTAATTTAATCCGCGCTCAATTCATATAATTCGTAACGTGTTGTTTTTCGCGTATGTTGAACCTCTGCAAAATAAACGTTACAGTAAATTAGTATACATAATTCAAATCTGGCTTGACGCCGAGGGATTACTTATTAAAATTAATAAATTGCTTTGAAGTTAAATCGTGTCAAATGTGGCTCGACACCTGGGATTTTAAGCTGCAACTAGTGTCACGTGTTTTCTCAAACGCGAGGCTTACTAATTGAGCCGAGTAAATTATTTTACCTATATTTTAGTGATTTGAAAAAAAGAAAAAAAAATGTACAGGAATCTGTTTTTACAGAGTGCTTCATCGGTGTTGTGAAATTACTAAAAAGGATAAAAAATAATTATTATACCTATAGTTTTTTTTTTTTTTAATGTTTTCGTATATAAGTTGAAGTATACTTATAAGTTATTTGCGTTGCCAGTAACAGAGTTGCAATTAATATGTGCTGTGCCATTAAATAGAAGCACAAAGATATACATATATATATATTATGTGGAAATTAAAAAATCCTAAAAGTTTTTATTATGGTATCAAATAGTGTTAATTAAATATACGCACAAATTATGTTGTCAGTAAAATACTAATTTTTTTTTTCGTTTAAGTATTAATAAAAAAAAAAAAAGTACATTTAAATGTGAAACATATAGTAATATACAAATCCTAGGAACAACGTTACCTAATTTCATACTACCGCAGTATTTCACTAAATACATCAATCAAAACTACTCCACAGTAATGAATTATACTCACATCGGACGTTTATATAAACCATGTATTATGCACATGAATGGAGTATATTATAATCTAATTACTCTTGGGGGTTAAAAATAAATGTATTGCAAGCGTGCATCGTGAAAAGATTTAGTAGTTATTTAGTGGTCGTTAGTTAATGATTAAACGTTTTTACATTTTCTACCTCTTGAATAAATAAATAAAGCGGCAAAATCTATACACTGTTCCATAACGTTGGACGGACGGTTATCTCCTAGAGATAGATTACGGCGGCGGCGCCGAGACGCGTGTGTAATTAGTGATTATGAGTAAAATATTCCATCAGTGTTATTAAATTTCCACGACAAAAGTATCTTGTTCTCTAAACCATGAAAGTTCATTTATCCGAAAAGGCTTCACTGAAATGGTGTCGGTAAATTATCGCTAAGACTAGTGGCGGCCACCGGTTACGGTTGATTTCCGAGAAACGTGTAAGCCGATTTTAGAAGAATTATACATTGTAAAACTTCAAAGGGCAAGAACAGTGATTAAAAGTACCTGAAAATCCCTTTGACATTTGTTATAACGATAAATTAATTGGAAAATATGTACTGCATGGTTCAAACAATAGCAGAAAAATATTATTAAAAATACTTAAGATTTGAATTGCGGATAACATTAATTTCACATTTTTCACGATAAATTTGTGTTCGTTTTGATAAATTAATTAAAAAAAAAAAAAATAACGAGATAGTAACTCGAATATACGTGCAAAACTACTGGGCGCACTCAATTTTTTTTTCACGCACATAAAAAAGAAAGTTTACTCGATATTTTAATTGGGCCCACGTGTTTTAGTTCATTATTAAAAAAATAAATATACATCATGATATCACGTCTATTTAATATGAACGTAAATTACGGTCACTTTTATATATAGAAAATTCAATGAATTGCAGAATGTTCAAAAACTATATTAATAATGCGAAAGTATTTCGTTTTACTATGCTACAGTAGACTTTTTGAATTAACATTTTTCAGACTAACATGGTTTTTCTAGAACCCTACATATGAGATCGTTTATTTGATTTATGTTTTCGAAAACAAAATCCAATTGTATTTACTGAAATTTATGACAGTACGTCATAAACTCGGTATATAAATAATTGAATCAATTGAAAAAGTCAAATAATTTAGGTATGATTTTACAGAAAAACCCATGGTTGAATAGCATAAATTGAAACCATAAAATTAAACAGTAGTTATTAATAA
Organism: Drepanosiphum platanoidis; assembly: GCA_948098885.1. Classification (NCBI taxonomy): domain Eukaryota; kingdom Metazoa; phylum Arthropoda; class Insecta; order Hemiptera; family Aphididae; genus Drepanosiphum; species Drepanosiphum platanoidis. The sequence continues at coordinate 12,204,824 of OX402531.1, forward strand.
TGAGATTGAGTATTTTGTTAAATTTACAGAAAACTTCATGATACGTACGTTGCTATTGTGTTGAATATTTCATTTTAGATTATAGACCCTAGTGTCATATTCAAGATAAATACTTTTCGACTTGGTCTTTTGATATAAATTATTACTACATTAAGGAGATTACAAATTGAATATCACATTAAAAAAGTATTAAGTAATTTTCTAATTCCACCTGATTGGAAAATCCGATTTTAAATGAAAAAGAAACGAACGCGTTTTGAACAAATCTTCTCAACTTTGTTACCAACGATTTTCTTTCTAATGAAATATTCCGATTCGTACGTACTGACTCGCTATTCACAATAAATTTATATTTAAAATTATCATCTATACATTTCAATAACACTATCCACTGCCCATTATATATATCATTTTTTTGTTTTTTTTTTTGTGTCCTAGTTTCGTTTTAAATTAATTATATTGTTATTTAGTCTTGTGGATTCAGATGGCAGTTGCTCGATAGAAAAATATAAAAAGATATCACATTGTAACGACGACGTTTATTTTGTGCAATTTGATCTTAACTACGAGTTGGGAAGATGCTGATTAGTACAACTGGTAACCGAGTAGATCACAATGTGGTAATTTAAAACCCGACCCGACTCATAAGAACGGTGGTAAATATAAATAAAGCATAAATTTATCCGGAACGAAAATATTTAAAGAACCACGCGGTTATCCTGCCGAGGGAAAAACACGTAAACGAGAGAAAATCCCATAAGAGTAATCCGAAAATCGGGTCAATAGGTCAAATAGTCGACTGCCGGACACAATTAATGGTTTCGAGAGGGGAAAAAAAAATTTAAAATTAACGGTGTAATTGAGTTTATATATGTATGCGTATGAGTGTGTGTGTGTGTGTGTGTGTGACCATTGTTTCGTGCAATTGCGTGCGGGATATCGATGAAAAAAGAAAAGTAGACAAAGAGGCCAATATCAATTTTATTGTACCCGCAATGGCGTAATGCGGACGACCGTTATTGATGTCGTTATACTTTATCCGACCCGGAGATAAAAAAAAAAAAAAAGGAAAAAAAAACCGTCCGACTCGTTCAAATTTGTATTTATTTTTATAATTTGTCAAACAGATATGGCGCGTAACTCCTCTACCCCCGTAGGTGCGTGTAAACGGTTTTAGATATTATAACCGAGTGTGGTGATGGGGGGCAGGGGGGGGGGGTGATGATTTTCTCTCGCATAACTATACTACTCGTCGGCCGTCCGTATTTCTCACTCGCGTTATCTGTTTATTATTCGAAAGTAAAGAAGGCGAGAAAAAAAAAACAAAAAAAAAAAAAAAAACCACGAGTGCGCGCTGCGTACAGAGTATAAATATAATAATAATAATAATATATATAAAAAAAAAACGAAAAAGCCCGAGTCTAAAAGAGAGCAGAGCGGTGCGGAAAAACAGGGTGTACGGGGTCGTCGAGGAAAGTCGCCGCCACCGCCGCCGCCGCCGCCGCCGTCGCCGCGCGGCGTGTTTTTCTTCTCCCGCGGCGGCGGACAATGAGCGCCGGCGGCGTCGAAGGGTTTACGGGGCGGTAGTGGCGACGGACGGCGGCGTCGGTGGCGGCGACTGCGTTTACTCCCCGTCCCGCCGGTCACCATGGATACACGCAATGACGTCACCGGCAATACGCCACATCAATCACGACCGGCCCTCCGCAGCCGCCGCCGCCGCCGGTCGAGGGGAGAACGAGGGCGGTGCGCAATCGGCGGGAACCGTGCGGAAAAACTGCTCATGGGATAATGTTTCCGAAAAAAATAAAAAATAAATAATTAATTGTATATTTATCATCATACCGTCTCCTGCCCCGCTCTCCTTCCCCGCCGAGTCTCCTCCCGCCCCCGATATCTCGGCCCGAATCGCGGCGGCGGCGGGGTCGATATAATCTATAATAATAATAATAATGAAATTAATAATATATAAACACAACGATACGACGAGAGTACACGATTTTTATTTATTTACCTATTCGATTGAGACACCGCGCGAGTGGTTTATTTTGAAAATATATCTGCGGGCAATACGGTCTGCGCTTTAAATATCTCTGCTTTGGTACACGCCTGGCGAACTGGGGCCTCGTTTTTTTGACGATAATCATTGCGGCAGTGATTTTCGATTCAGGATATCAACGATTTTCGTGCCATTGCGACAGTCTCCTAGGTCTTGTGCGCGGTAAAACCGTTGTCCCGCATTATATGATTCGCCGTCCTGCGCGTTCTCGCATTGTGTGTGTTGGAAGGATGTTGCGCCGGCCGGCGTTTTTATTACATACCAGGCCGGCTGGCCTTTATCAACTAGAAAAGCACACACGCGTGTATTCAGAACAGTACTCGTGATAATATTTTACACCAACTCGACAGCTGATCGCGGGTATCGTAATGTTTTTCTTTTTCGCGCGATAATATTCCTTTATATAATCACGTTTCGGCGCGAGAACATAATCCCAACCCAATTCGGTAGTTTCGCGAAAAAGAAAAAAAGCGATTGTTTATTATTTTTACAGGCGTATATCGCGCGCGCGCGCGCGCGCGTGTGTATACGTATAATCCATAACTATGTACCTACACGATGATAATAATGTGGCGTGTAGTTCATTCTTCTTCGACCGAGGAGAGAGAGAGAAAACGTATTTCACGCGGCATCCGCAATGTCCGAGCTTATAATATATATATATATACAAGGTATACGTATATATATATAAGTAACATATTTTACAGTAAACGAAAACAAAACGTTTTTAGTGCGCGTATATATATATTATATGTACGTACCATATATATTGTGTGTATGTTGTATATGGCGTTGTGTTCTTTGTCGGTCGGCGAGTCTTTACCCTGTAAAAAATAAAAACTATAGTGAAGAAAATACTCAAACGCCCAGCAGTAATAGTATATAATAGTTATATGATGTGCGTAAGGCCACCGCCGCGCGCGGAAGTTGATACAGAAAATTGCCACGTTGAATTATATATTATATATATATATATATATGTACGTATACACGTCTCCGTACCGTTATTACTCTCGTCTGGGAGGCGGCCACGGGTAGGGGGTCGGAGGAGAAAACGCGCGTGTGTGAAGAAAGGACACCGTGCGCGGCGATAAAAAAAAAAAAAATCACTTTTCTACGCCTCGAGGACGTAATATTTACAAAACTCCCGGTCAATACGTCGCGCTATATATATATATATATTTACGTACGCGGAGCGTTTATCGTTGACCTGCCACGGATCTCTCGGAACTATTCAAATATTTAATACATCATCTCCGCGCGTTGCGGCCCGCGTTCCCCGCGTGACCATGTGTCAGCTTTTCACACAGATCGTTTTGCTTGCATACTTAAAAAATATTAGTATCGGGTATAGGCGCACTAGTAATAACAATATGTTATGGTAAGTAAAAGTAGTAGTAAATAAACCAAAAGTGTCATTAGTAGTATAAACGTCCGTTCGAAAACTTTAGTAACTGCGATTCGATTGGTATTTTTATTTTTTTTTATTCCTTCTCAGTAATTAAAATCGTCTTACAAAGATGATAAAGGATTTCATTGATGATATTTTGGTAGACGGCTTTATGTTTTGTCAATAATAATTTCTAAAACGCTGTGTAGCGTTATGGACTTTATTATTATTATTACTTTAGTCCTTGTGAACGACCATTCTTTTTACAATAAATACGCTGCTAAACGAATAAAAACGATTATTTAAATTGAAATACTGAAGTTTTCAATACATTTTTTCTTTGAAGCGTTTCAAACGATTTTCTGGTAATTTAAATTTACAAATAATATCGATACACTGTTTGGAATGAATTGTCATAATAATAACTATATTTCCAATAATATTTTTTCATTTTATATAATATTTGTATTGTTTTATAACTCAATTATATTTTTATATTTTTATTATGAATCGATTCCATTTAACTTTTTAAATTTTTGAATTATAAATACATTTCCATTTTTTCAAACGCTTACATTTTAGACGGGGGGGTTCTTTTTAACTGGTAGTAACATTTTGCCCATCAACTGCTTTAGCCTAAAATTTTGCTCAGCAACGATATATTTCACATATTCGTATTCACAATTTTCTATTGCGTACCAAACACCTTACCTCCTCATTATTTTTTTTTTTGTAAACAAAGAAACAATGTGAATTGAAATAACTTAAATCATAGATTAGATCGAAATCGAAATGTGTTCGGCGATTAATTTATTTGTACGACATTAATCCACGAAAGTAGCAATTTATCTTTATTTATTTATTTAATTTCTAAGGTTCGAGTAACTTTTTTTTAGAACTACTCCAAAAGTCAGATTTAATAATGTTACTCGCCGATTTATCGAACTCGATAAACTCTGTTCTCTCTTACATATATATACAATATACATACACATTTATATAAGCACGTGTGTGTATTTTATGGATTTTGTTTCTTTGTTTCTGTTGTTCATATATACAATCAAAACTATCCGATATTCTATTAAGTTACAAAAACTGTAGCTCGGGATTCTATCTCAACGCGTGACACAAGGCAGTTTAACATTCGAAGACCACGAGCATCTGGTTTACATTCAAAATCATCACAACTTTAAAAGAAACCATCGAAACAGTAACTACGCATAGTTTGTAGAACCACATTCGCGTTTTATAATTATTTTAATATAATCATTTTTAGTGAAGAGCACAGCACATGTGAATTTAAACGAACCATATTTTTTTGTTCGCGCGCGTGCGTGCGTGTGAGTGTGTGTATGCGAGTATAATGAAGAAAGAGAAAGAGTGGTTGCTAGCTTTACAAAGAACAATAGAGTCGCCAGGTAGTGGAACGATACCCAGAAGATGTGATGGGGTTTTTTTTTTTAATATACAGCGTTACGCTTTTTGGATCTCGGTGAGTAAACAATGAGGTAACGGTGGATTGAGGATACGATCGTGAACAAATATTGTACCCGACAGTGCTAGACAATGACGAATTTGACGAACCCCTCCCCTCCCCCCCCCCCACTCACGTCTATCGATTATTGTGCCTCGAACGAACGGTAAAAAAATAAAGCCTCCGAGTTTTTTCCGATATTTTTTTTATTTTTTTTAATTTTCAGTCCGCCGACATAATATTAACGTGGAAGAATTTAAAAGCGTTGTTAATCAAACAGGTCAATTTATTTTCATACGGCCGAGAGTATACGACACTCGGTAGGTAGTAGTACCTGCGCACAGTATATTATACAGGTGAACACGTTGTTTTGATCCTTTCCATCGAAACGCGGCGTTTCGCGGAATCAAAATATTGTCTTTCTTCTAGTGTTGTAAAATTGAAAAGCACAAAAAAACATTTCAAGAAATTCGATAATGTTTTACATTACGTGCATATTATTTATTACGGTGAAAGGTAACTTATTTATTTTGCATACACAATCCATCGGTTGTTATCATATTTGTCACGGTCCCATTCAAACTATCACTGTCGTCGACAGCTGTAGTAAACGTAAGTAAATAATGAAAAATCTGTATAAACTCATTGAAAACGATTTATGGAAAAAATAAAAACCCTCGATGAGTAAAATATCACATTTAGTTTCGAACGATTCTCGCGGTAGATGAAAGGCTTTTGAAAGGTATTTTTTAGAAACGACAAAACATACATGTATACGTTACTCCTAGAAACATATACGGTACGGTACGTATGTTATAGTAAAATTATTTTTACGATCACGTAAGCAATAAATTTTGGCTTACTTAGGGATTTTTCTCAAAGCACCTAGCATAATTTATGTACTTTCATGTTGAATCTTTGGTGACGAGCCAACAATGTAAATCTAAATAACTGCGCGGTCCACCGGCCGATGGAAAACGAACATATATAGTCATTATTTCATTCATTTCAATTCAAATCACCACCAGTAGTTCGATTTGTGTTTAACTCGGTAATAAGGCGAAAATGAAATAAAAAAAGTTAATAATTAAATAATGAAAATAATTTAATCGACACGGCGAAACAAAATATACTATTACTTTTGGGCTATAACAATAAACAACTACATACGTATATACAAAATTATAGATTATTTTCTCTGCGATTGTTTCGAATAGGAGAAAAAAGCCAGCCGGCCAAATACCACATTGAGATGATATAGGAGTCCGGTGGGGTTGGACTACTGAAGCTTAAAAGCAATGATAAATCTTTACGTTTGCGAATTATTTCGAGCAAAAATGGGGTTTCTTTATTTTATGGTCGATACGGATTTTAAGTGCTCGCGTGATATAGTTTTAGCCAAAAGTTTCGAAATATTTTAAATTAAATTGAATCAAAGAATGTCTATTCTGAATACCAACAAATTATAAATTCTATATCAATAAATTAATAAATACCTAGTTATTATGTTACATGACTTCACTGTCAGATAAAATGTGTTATGTATGCATAAAAAGAGCTATTATATTTTGTTATTGTTATCAGTCTTTAAAAAAAATGTATTTAAATGAATACAAATTATTTGAAAAAAAAAAAAAAACTTATTTATTAACTATTCACAACACGTATGAATCTTATTCGTATTAAGTTATAAATCCAAACGTTTGAAAAATATATTGAAAAAAATTATCCAGTGTTTAATACCATTAAGAACTGTATAGGTTATGCATAAAACTTTGTTCGACGGTTGGGTTTTTTTTATACCGATAAAACCAAATGAAACTTAATATTTTGAAACCGATTCGTACTCGGCTTCGAACCGTTTATAATTATATAAAAGAGTCGATTTTTGGGAGCGAGTTATGGATCTGGTGGTCAATGTGTACGACAGTATTATTTAAGAATATTCTCAAACCGACAACTACCGTTGTGGAACGGTTTCGCGTAATTTTTCGATCGTCGTCGACATTCCGAGTTCGGGGTATTCACAGTTTTACAATTCGATCGCACGGCGCAGCTACTAATTGCGTGCCATTTGGCGGTCGTTAAGAGATCGGAACCCGAGTCGGAAAACATTATCAGTCGGTTTTGATGTAGGGTGTGATGGACTACCTTGGGACATGTCCGACGCGCGCCCGCGCGCAGGACAAGCGTGATTTAATTAACGTTAGACAACCAATTAAAAGGACTTTGGATACGAATTAATTTCGTCGCTAATTATTTTACGTGCAAAGTTTGGGTTCGGGTTAGGTATATATGCGCGCGCGCAAACGTCGAGGATCCAAAGGGGTGCTATGAAAGGAAACGAAAAAAAAAAAAAAAAATCCTCGCAGAATATAACTGGGTCAAGGAGTCGCAAGAAAAACTATGCGATAGAAACGAGTACCTACTTAAGTGTTTGTGTGTGTACAGAGTGCGTGCGTGTGTGTGTGTGTGTCTGGTAATAATAATTTATTGCGCGCGTACCTATATATATATATAGGCCGGTCATATTATAATATTATGTATTTAAATATTAATGCACCCGCGTAATAATTTTTTCCCCCTTTATTTTCGTCCGAGAGTATTTAAAGAGTTTCCGTTTTTTTTTTTTTTTCTATCATACGCAGCTATAGAAGGGATAATCCTCAACAAGTACAACATATCCACAGACGACTACCGGCTGATCGAGACGATCGTGCTGAAATCGGAACCGCACAAGGCCGGACAACAGTGGAAGTTCGCCGGAGCATTTTACTTCGCCACGACGGTGCTCACGACCATAGGTACGTAACTATACGTATAGGCAGTCGTCTCGCGCGCGGTTACTCGTTTTCGTATAATCCTGTATCAACCCGCCGCCGCCGCCGCGCGGCAAAAGCGTCGATTCTAAAAGGATTATTAAGGATTAAAACCCTTTGCGCACCTTTTTAAACAAACCGCGGACCGAGTGCTCTTCGATCTCTCTCGAACGTTTTGAAGAACACGGTCGCCGCCGCTTTGTGTGCCGAGTTCTCTCTTCGCACTTCATTTTTAAAATAGAAACATCACGCCGCCGCCGCCACCTTAACAATACGACGAAACATTTTCGAGCAAAGATCGAATCGTTTTCATTTTTCTCTGTTGATACTTTCCCACTCGGCGGCGTCGCAGTGATGATACTCGAATTAAACTCGAGAGTTTATAATGTTCATTGTTTAACCCATCATCACTGAATCTACTATAATTTCAATACAAATATAGGTATTATAATAAACATTCATAATAATATATATAAATACTTATTTCACGACATTTTATTAAATTCACTTCGCATCTTTTAACGATTTAAATATTCTCGAAACCCCATAGAAATCGCTCTCGTAAGCACCGCGTCTACAGAATGTTTTGACTCGTGACGCACCTATTCAAAAAGTATTAAAATAAAAATGATTTTCTCATCTCTCGCCGGATTCATAAGCGGTAGACGTAACTAGATCTTGTTTTGATTCGATTCAAAGGTATTTCCGCCATTTTTTCAAAACAATATCGAATCAACTAATAATATTATATAACGCGCAAGTCGTAACGAACGTAATAATTAAATAATATACAACAATGAAGACTGGCCGTGTCGCAGCAGGTTTATAAATTATTTATATTATTTATTTGTACACAGTATCTATGCATACAATCTACACGGACTTTGTGTCTCATTGTGAGCAACTCTGATCACTGTTGTACAGGTTTAGTGGAATCGATTACAATAGTGATATAGTAGTAGTAGAAGCAGCGCGAATTCAATTTAATAACCATTTAGTAAAGAAATACGCGAGAAACAATGAAAAACACCAGTCGAAGGGGGGGCTGTAGAGGAAACGCGCAGTCAGTATTCTTTGTTAATTAACGCGACGAATGTTTTAAGACGCGTATTTTTTCCAACGACTTTAACACTTGCTACGTCGCGACGGGCGGGTGACGGAATCGTCTTTACGCGATATATACAATATCAATATCTCTCTCTCTCCCTCGGTTACGCGCTATTATTATTATTTTATTTTTTCTCCGTACTTTTATACACATATATACGCGTGACCCAGTTGGAAAAATCTAGGTCCCAATAACTGTTATTGTCAGAATGTTTCATAATCTGATAGTTCCGCGAGAATCCTGAAATAACTTTCCAACCGTCAGCGGTATTATAGTCACGCCGCATAATATCTGCTTCGAAATGGATTTACGAAATTCAACCATTTGGTCGGAGCACATACACATAACTATAACGGCGTGTTTATCAAATCGTCCGGCTTATTTTACGAATTTCGCCACCGATAATCCGGTTTCGGGTCAAACTATTAGTTAATTGAATATTGTCTACCAAACCCGCACGTACTGCGCGCACACTACGGTAATGATTTTGAGTAATGTCTTTAAAAAAAATTATAATTGTTTTTGAGAATATTGACGTCGTGACATTAAATATTATTTATTTGACGGGCGCAAAACCAAAATATACGTAGTTTCATTAGTATACTCGAAAGACTAACAAAATAGTTACACTTTAAAGTTTAAATATATCATTTAAAATTATAGGGTTGGATAAGATACGAGTAAATAGATGACGATTGATATTAATTATAGATTTCGTTATGATTCGTACATCAATTTTCGACTCGAGTAAAACCCGAAGAGGGAATTTCAAAATGATAAAATCACGACTCTCCCCCCCCCTCACTAAGTGCCGACTAGAAACCATCCTCGAAGTTGAAAATACGGGACCAATTATTATTCTGGTATTCTATTCTCGAATAAAATATAAAAAACCCACACCGCCGCGCCGTAGTAAAATCAATATATTCCTCGCTTTATTCGGTAGCTAAAATAAAGATTTATTTATTTATTTAACAATAACTTTAGTACGTCGCTATATCAAAATTCGATGCATAGAATAATTGATAACCACTAAATTCGAACTTATTAATTGGTATTTTCTAGTTGTATTCGAAAAAAACGCATAAAACCTTCAAGTACCTACGCGTTTCATTTTTTCCATCAGAAATAAAAAACAAAAATTAATTACATACCGATGTTCTTGCCACTCGTTTATTTCCGTCGTGTAAATGTTTCAATGAAATTAAACGTACAAAAAAACAAAAAAAAAGATATAAACTGTTGTTTTAATTTTAATTCAAATATAGCTTCACCCCGTGTTTCCACGCTCATGCATTATTTTATTGTAATGTGTACGACACACACACACGAGTATATACGTCAAGTATTAATATCAGTCCTGTTAAATTTAATCAATATTTAATGTGGCTATTTACATAACGGCGCGTTATTGCCAAGCGTTAGTTATGAAATCCCTTCCGCGACCCGTTCGATTGATCGGAAAGTCGACTTTTTTAAATTTAAATTTGTATCTCCCTCGTGGAAAACAAGTGGTATCGATATTAATAACAAAACCCGAGATATTAATGCGTTTCGAGAACACAATAACCTGCACTAATTAACGACGTTTGCGCGCGAAACGGACATGAAAAAACGCCGCGAGCTCGATCGCAACTAATTCATTAGAAGATCGTTTCGGCAAAGGGCGTAATCGTAATAAAATATAGACCGAAAAAATAAAAAATATAATAATCAAACCGTCGTCGTCGTCGGCGATATTCGATTTTCAAACTTTTCCCCCCCGCAAGTCTGTCTTGTATACATTATGTTTATAAACATTTTTCCATTTAGAAGTAACGCCGCCGTAGCAGTATGAAAACGTCGTACGAACCAATACGAATTTAAAATATTCAACGTACAATACCGTCTGGGGCGGCAGGCAGATGTGATTTTTGGAGTTTTCCGATATTCATAGCCTCGCGGAAAAAACGTTCGCATAATAAAATCCGCATCGTGCAAAGCTTCTTTGATATCTCTGATTACTCGTCGATATCTTGAATCTAAAAAAAATAAAAAACCCGTATTGTCACGACGCGAAACGAAATGTCGTTTGAAAAAAACAAAAAATCGACACTACCGTTTTTAATCCCGGAGAATTTCGTGTTGTTATTGATCGCGTTTCTCGTTTGCGCAGGTTACGGACACTCGACGCCGAACACAAAGTCGGGCAAGTTGTTCACCATGTTCTACGCGATGGTGGGCATACCGTTGGGCCTGGTCATGTTCCAGAGCATCGGCGAGCAGCTGAACAAGTTTTCGTCCGTGGCGATAAGACAGGCGAAACGGGCGCTGGGCTGCAAGCACATCGAGGCCACCGAGATCAATCTCATATTCGTCGTGTTCTTCTTGTCCAGTCTCACCATCGCCGGCGGCGCCACCGCGTTCTCCTCTTACGAAGGCTGGACGTACTTTGACTCGGTCTACTATTGCTTCGTCACGCTCACCACCATCGGGTAACGTCTTGAAAATCGCTGTTGATAATAATAATAATAATAGATAAAAGCGATAGTAAACATGTGATGGTAAATGTGACGTAATACCGTAAATATTCCACATTTCCGAAATAGAAATACTGCCGGCCTAGTATGGTTTATATTTCTTGTCGAAAACTATTCTCTACGTCGAAACGCAGAGGAAACAAATATAATGTTCAAAGTTCAAACCTATAGACAATAATATATATTCCTCAGTAGGATCTCAGAGATCTAAATAAGATTATTCATACAATATATGTATTACCAATAAGTGCTAAACACTGCGCAAGTTGTTCATAAATCGTTTTATCTATTCTCTCCTCGATTCGATGAACGATTCGGGAAATTCCGATTTTTCTTCTTTTCACTATTTAGATTACATTCGTTCGTTCATAACATCCGTGGATGGTGTGTTTTTTTAATTTTATTACACGATTTATTAGAAAACGAATAAAAAAACCTTTAAAAACCATAAACTAAATAAATCAGTCGATAGATACGTACGTAGGTAGTACGTACAACACTGCATCGTGGCGTAAAGAAAGCCAAAGAAAAAAAAAAACAAATCGAAAAACGACCCACGCATAATACTTTTCGCGTCCAATTTCTGATCTAATGAGGTTTTGCCGCGGCGCACGGAGATAGAATCTTCGGAGTAGTTTTACAATTCGAAAAACAGTTTACGAGAAAATAAAAACGGACATTGGACACAGTGAGACATGGTCGTGGAAAACGAATACGTTCCGAGCGTCGTCGCTTCCCTCAGAATTGGAATACTTTAACTGCCGACACTCGGCGGAATAGTTTCGGCGAATACATAATAACGTCGGCCCGGAGGCGGACACTATAACGCATGGTTAAAAACGTATCGGACGACACCCGATGCGTCTCGTCGTGTTTTCTGAAAATCGCACGCGTTTTACGATTAGTTATGTTTAATAGAATTGTTTTCGTCGGAAAAACGCGCGGAACAAACGAACCGCACGGAAGCGTCGTCTATCGTTTGAAGGCTCGTCGTCGCGACGGACCACATGTAAGGACACGCGGAGGGGGCCACGATCCTGCCCCCCCCCGTCGTCGTCAACGCAAAGAATATAGGCGTACCCGTCGCTAGATCGTAAAACGGCGCGACCGGAAAAATAATAACTACGAATTAAAAATAATATTGATCCAATCGTTATGTTGCGAAATATCAAACGCGTTTGACATTCCGAATTTCATTTCGTATTAAATGTGTTTTACTCGCGCGCCTATTTCTATCGTTTTTTTCTCCCTTTAAACGCGCCCACCCCTCACTCGTCAACGGTCGGTCGCCCTCGGTCGAATCGGTTACAGAAAAAAGCGCACACGGTATTATTAGCTTTGGCGGCGAAACAGCGAACTGCGGGCAGGAGGGCTTTCGAATTCGACGTGACAGTTTGCGCGTGAAAGCCCCGCGCGCGCGGTTCATAATACGATATCGATGCGAAAACATTTCGAAGGACCCTGCGGCTCCGCGTCTGCTCGGAGAGTGCACGCAGGTGCGGGACACGGTGACGATGTAACGCGACGTCACACCGACGCGGGGGACGCGCGCAGTTTTTGCGGTTCGCGCGCGCGTTTCTGCACGAAACCGCAGGCCGCGTACGACGGACAAAACGGTTTGTGCGTCATGATAATATTATTACAACGAGACATAAATCTATATATATAAAAATGTATAACAATTCATCAATTGAGAACGGCTGGGCCGATTTGGCTTAAATTTTTTTTTAATTGTTCGTAATTGCCAGGAGAAGGTTTTTTTGAAAAAACCCAATTAGGGGAGGTGCTCAAACGGGGATTTTGTGATGTACTTTTGAAATTTTCGTTTATAAATGGTTGCTATTGGTTATAGGAAAAATTCAGCCATTTATATGTACGTATACCCTATACCTATACTGTAACCATAGTATTATATATATAAAAGAACAGGCTTTTTTTATGTTCCCGTTTTGTGACGACGCTTTTTAACTTTTTTCCAATTTTCTTTCACAGAGTTGTTCCAGATATCTTTCTGAGTGTCGTCACGTCACCCGATTTTCAAAATTCTACCCCTAGGGGGGTAAAAGGGGTAAAAATGAAAAAAATAAAAAGTCGCACACGGGTGAAGCCGGGTTATTCAGCTAGTATTATTATAATAATGTCGTCGGTAATCGTGACAAAAATATCGGTTTTACGAAAATGCAAGTTCTCGGAATTACGCATTGAGGAGTAGTTAGTAGAATATCCCAAGTCGAGTTCATTTGATCCGAATAAGAGAATCGCTATTAATCATTGTATCTGTGCTGGAAGAAGGTCACATGCAGACGGATTTTATTGCGAGCGCAAATATTGTATATACTGACAAAGTGCAAATGTGACGTGTTTCTTGTTACCTATAATAGCATACTCTTAATAGAGCTCACATTTCATATTCGCAATACATAATATTTGCATGGACTTTTCCGGTCTCGCCAAACTATATATATATATATACACACAAGTAATGATGTGGATGTATGCAATTTCGGTACTATATTCTTTTTAGAATTTCCCACCACAAAAGAGGGGAGGGGGAGGAAAGAATTAATATATCATACGCCCGTTGCTGCGACATGCGAGTTTTTTGTTTTTCAAACATCGCTGTGACGGTTACGATTACCACAGTAATTATACTCATTAATCAACGACTAATAGCACTAATAAACATTTGACGGACAATTAAATATTTAACAACCCCTTAAAGGCTCCGATCATCAAACAGTGAGATGTTGTTGTAGTGCGTGCGGCTTCGTTAATTAATGCGTTGAAATATATTTTCATACTGTTCGGCGTTTAAGTATAGTGTGTAGTATTTTACAGCGATTATTCTGCGGAGGCGAGGGAGATAATCGCGTTCGATTAATTGGTAATTATATAATATGTAATAAATCCAGTTAATCGTATCATCTCGAATTGGTTTGAAAAACCTAAAGATATATTATGTCGGATCAAGTTTTACCTTTGTGTAATTACGGTTCTCGAGTGTTCGTTTTTTCCCCGTCGACTTACAACATTTTTCTAGTATAGATCGACTTATAATAATTATAAAAGAATGTTTTTTTACACAGCACTCGGACACATTTTATGTGGGCATTTGTCACCGTGAACATAGATTAAATATACTAATATATACTTAATCTATGCCGTGAATTAGTTATCGGACATTCGGATTCGCCAACAGTACTTTGAAATGATACGTTCGAGCAAAGGTTTTCCAGTAGGTGCCTACGGTTGATTCGTAAATATTTTTGAAAACTCATTACTGAAATAGGTAGTTATTTACTTTATTATCGACGAAGAATTGTAATTTACTAATTGGTAAATAAATACGTGCCGCCTATAACCGCGTGTAATGTTAATACATATATATACGAGATATATATATATTTCGTAGTGCCGATAAAAAAAAATATCGAAGAGACTAAAAATACCGAATAATGATTCGATAATATTTCAATTACATTATTCAATAGACGAAAAACGTACAACAACAATAGCAATTGTCGGGGCTAATCGCTATAGCTCCGTTCTAATGTATTTTAACGGAGGACAGAAGTACGGTGAAAACGAAAATTGAAAGAAAAAAAAAACAAATTGAACAAGTAATTTGGCGATGTAGGAATTTACTAATAATAATAGGTATAAAATAAACTAACTTTAGAAATATAAGCTCAAACTCACCTTCCTCCGTACGGAATCATTTTTCTATGGCATTTCAAATTTTCAAAAACAATTCGTTATCATCCATCAGTTGTCCGTATCTCGCATGATTTCTGTATCTTGCTTTTTTTAAATTCTGTAATCATATTTTCAATATATTTAGTTTACATATTATTATATTTTACACTGATCATTTATGTTTATGTAGTAGTAATACTTGGCTAACCGATTAACGAATACACAATTACACTGTTGTGTCAGTTCCGCTTGTTTATTGATAAACAATTTTGGGAATCTATTTCGCTAAAATATTTTGATACGTAGGTAAATTATAATATATATATATATATATATATATATATCATATTATACTGTATTCATATTTTCGGACAGAAAAAGAAAAGTGTTCGCTTTTTACCGAATAAGAAAATCTAATATTATCAAGTCTAGTGGAAATGGGATAAGGTTTATTTTGTCAAAAAAAAAAAAAAAAAACGATATCGTTCTTCAATTTTTCTAACGAAAATAAAAAATAAATAGCGGAAACGAATATCTATATGTAAAAAGAAGAAAGAAAGAAAGAAAAAACATGGCCCTTTAATATACGTACATTATATTTCGTTCGGTGAGCACTGTGCAGTTTAAAACATCCATATTATTCGCGCAAAAAGTTTTCACGACATTTAAATTAATTCTAAACAATAATATTTTATTTATTACATTTATATTTTACGTCTCGTTTTAGTAAAATCCTTTTTACATTTCCAAAGCTCGTCGAATCCATCAAATGTATTATTCATATGGTTTTTTTAACAAGCTTATTTTCTATCCATAAAGTGAAAAATAATACATCCATTTGATAGCCATACGAACGATACACGACAGACGGGCTGGGGAAATCGTTTGGCGACCGCTAATTATAACTCGACGGGTGTAAAGGAATCGAGTTTTCTTTTTAGGTGAATTTTTCTTTTCATATTTTTTTCTCAGTCTTCTCGTAAGATTATCATTATACCGGTAAGACGTTACTAAATATTTTGGTTTATTTGATTTAAAATTAATATTACGATTGATAGTTTTCACATTGACAAAAAAGTCATAAATGCGAGTCGATTATATTTGTGTTATACTTGTATCTATAGCACGAGATGGAAAGATTTCGGAGAGATGATTTCCGAATAGATTTACTTTTTTGTTGCGAGGAATTATTCATACGGTTTAAAAAGCGTCCGATGCATTTTTCTCTTGCCCGTTCGAGTCCACATTGTTACAGATATTCTTTCCTTTTCACTACCGTACATTTATCGAGAAAATACATATGAAAACCATTAAAATATTTTACAACACTTTATTATGAAAGTGAGTTTTCGATATTGTCATCGGACTCGTGCGTTGTGTTTCGGCACTCTGTGGGCTTTTCTCGAGACGATTATTATTGTTTTGTTCTCGACGCGGAGCAGAAAACGATTTCACTCGTCTTTCACTCTCTATATAAGATATATTTTACGCGACAAAATCAAACAAATCTATACGTTCACACACGGCGCGCGCAGCGTAGTAATGCGTTTATTGTGATTTATACATAATATTTATACTCGTACTGCTCTTAGACTCGCTATCACTCGGTCGTGTTTAGTACCACGGGAATACATTTATCGCGAGTAAAACGAGTTGGAAAATTTCACCGCAAACCACTTTTAACTATATGTGTGTGTGGGTGTTTTTGTTCTTTTTTTTTTTTTAATAAACGTTTAATACGCGGTCCTCCTTACGCGCGTTTTATTTAGATTCCTTGAAAAGCGTATTAACCCGGTCTCACCGTATTTATAATGAGATTTTCTCAAAGTGTAACTAATTTACTGGTCGGTAAGCCGCCGCTGTGCTACAGTATTATCGAAAGTGTTTAAAGGGTCTTAGCCGCGCGATACCTCACGAAATAGACATTAAAACCGTATCCCCTCCGTCCGCCCGCGTCTCGCGCGCTACACAATGGCGCGCACGCACAAGACCCACTGCTTTACGATTATTGTTATTGTTGTTATAATTGTAATACTTTTAACGGGGAAACTTTTTCGCAGGTTCGGAGACATGGTCGCCCTGCAGAAGAACAACACGCTGAACGACAAACTCGAGTACGTGGCGTTCACGTTGATATTCATCCTGTTCGGCCTGGCGGTCGTGGCCGCGTCGCTCGACCTGTTGGTGCTTAGGTTCGTCACGATGAACACGGAGGACGAGAGACGGGACGAAGCCGAAGCGTTACAAGTAATAACTAATGACAAAGATTACATTTATAAATTCGCGAGCGCCATGTCGTCTCCTCCCTTTAGGACCGCGCCGTATGGCACGTGGGGCCATTGACAAACAACGAGTGGGTCTAAAATATTGAGGGCCTGAAATGTATAGTAAAGACTTTTTTCTCGGCTTTTTATTGTTATGCGTTGACGATTAACGACGTCGTTAAACTGTGGCTTGTGAGAAGATAAAAGATACCTAAACAAATCGGGTCGTGACAATTCTCGAGGTTCCGTGTAATTCAATCGATAAAATATCATAGATACTATGATGTACGGTTAAAATCAGAGTTTTATAATACGTTTGATCGGAAGACGCGATAAGAGGCATATTTTCAAACGGCTTGGATAATTTTTCATCAGATTTTTCCGTCTCCCCGGGGTTTGGCCAACGGTTCGAAATTAAAGTAGTTCAATAGTCGAAATCGGCCATCGGTGGGAGTACTACAGCGGTATAGTGAAAAACTGTAAACCAAAATGAAAATACGACCGAAACCCACATTGCGACCAAAACTGTAGCGATGACTGACGCCGACGCCAATTTATGCGAAAACGTTTCGAGATCGCCGCATCTGCCGCCACGATAACTTTTCTAATTATCCCTCGAAACCGGCCGAAACAATGGTAATGCTGCAATTTCGACTGTTCGCGAATGTGAAGTTTGAGAAGAGGAAATCGCTTTCGAACGCGTCTTGTAGAATGTTCGCGGAGACGGTGGAAAAAAATAAAAAATAAATAAAACGTGTAAACGGTTGAAAAAATACGGAAAGAGAATCGATCGTTTTCCGGTAGCACTTTGTATACATAATATATAGACGTTCCCTATAGTCCGCGGAATATAAATATAATATTGTTATCCCGGTACGACAACCCGGTCCTGTCGTATGGTGGCCGCACTACGGTGTCCGACGAAGAGACCCGTCGCGGCGTTTCGAACGAAATATAATAATAATTACCATTACAATAACGTTTTACAGTACGGTTCACCGTGCGGTGGAGCCGGTACAAACTGGGCACGACGACTGGCGTGTCGCAAATATCTTCAGAGTTTTTTTTCTCGTCCTCGTCGTTTTGTTCGCGCGCGCGTGCGCGTGTATTTGTCGCCGAATGTGTACGTATGTACACAAAAATACGGCCGCGGAAGAGTAAAAATAATAATCAAATCTGCGCCGCGCGGGGAGACAAATCCGCACGCGCGCGCGCCACACAAATTTATAGAATGTATATTTGAATATATGTCCCGCCGACGAGGTCGAAACGCGCCGTGGTTTTTGTATGAAATCCGGCCAAGAATGTGGGCGCTAGTATTTCGTACGAGAGGGAAGAGTGGCCTTATCCTGTGGGAGAGGAAAGCTAGGAGATAATATATACATATAAACATATACAAGAAGGAAAGACGCTTAGTCGAGGACGTTTAATATTAAACAGAATGGCTGCTGTTGATGCCATATACCGCCGCCGTCGCCGTTGTTACAATATAATAAATATATGTATATACACACACACATAATCACGAGTATATATGACCGTGTAGTCGTCGACAAAATATCACTTGGCGAAGACGTGCCGTCTTCGTTACGTAATAATATTATGTATATTATTATATTTTACACATAAATATGATATGAATATAATATTGTAGCGCGCACGCGGCTTACCGCAGGGCGTATCGATTATTACTTTTTTCCCTTCAAAAAAAAAAAATTTAACTATAAAATGTGTGCGTTTGAGTGAGCGGGTAGGTGGGTGGGTAGATGTGGGTGTGTGTGTTTGCATGTAATAATAATATAATAATGCGCATATATATTATATTATAAATATATATACGAGTATATATAGATACTTATATTTTTATATATAGGTACGCGCAGTTTTACGAGACGAGCCAACTTTAATTTGTCGTTATAATATGATTGCGTGTTACCCCGTAATCCATTTATCATAAATTCATAATATTATTATTATTATTATCATTATCATTATTTTAAAATGTTCCGCTGTAGTTTCGATACGAAATATATAAAAAAAAAAACAAAAACAAATTTCGCAAAACGTTAAAACGAAAATGTAACATACAAATCATAATGTAATATTCGAGTAGAATAAATGACAACTCTGTACGAATATACAATATACGAGTGCGTGTATGTGTGGTGAGAGTATGACACCCAAGTTCCAACGCTAAAAGACATACCCGTTTAACCCCACATAATACCGTGTAATCTTAAAAAAATGATTCAAAACCAAAGTTTTTCGTCCCTCCCGCGTTTAATTGTCTTTTGCAAGGTATAGACTGCTCATCGACGAGACTAAACATCTAAAGATGATTCAAAAAACTCTACGACGAAAGTATGAAAATTATTTTCTTTTTAATTACAAACGAACAAAAACTTTATATTAACGAACGGCCAATAATTCGGCTGCCAAAAATTATTCGTTCTTCCGACTAAAATAATATTAAAAATATTATTATTATTATTATTATTCGTTTTTATTTTTTAATTTTTTTATTAGAGAACATTATAGTGGTTAAACATTAATGACGGAATAGTTTTTTTTTTTTACTCTATTGTATTCAAAATAACGACAGCGAGATAGCAATTTAACCGGATTTCAATTAACAGTTGATTGATTATCATTGTGTTTTAAACAACATTCGGAGTATACGTTTTTTTTTAGATTTAAATTTGTATACCTATACATATCCCATACACTATACATAATACATATTTACAAGTAATTAAACCGATTAATTTTAGAGCATCGGATAATACTGCAATAATAAATTCTACTGACAAAAATAACGATTCAACTTTGTATCTAATAAATTGCACCGATCTGTCGTCGTCGTCGTCATCGTAGTGTTATTCATGGCACATTGATATACACACCTATCGGTGTAAGTATAACGAGTGAACACAATTAATTATTCCGGTCATTAAACTAATTAAGAAGTTGTGGTTTGCGTTCGAAACAAATTCTAGTAAAATATGTTAATCCCCGCGCGTTTACGTCGACCCCTACAACCGTTCAACTCAATACTATTTATTCGACACTCGTATAGAACTACTGCAGGCGCACGACCTACCTATATCATACATAAGAACCGGATGATTTTTTTTTTTTGTAACCTGAACTTTACCTACGAACATAATATACGAAGAGTAACCTAAAAACGGAAAACCTTCTCGATTCTTTCTTTTCAGACCACGGAATATAGATTCCAGCCACGACGAAACCGTCAGGCAGTCATTAAATTCGCGCAGACGTCGCCGAATCGTCCGGAAAAAAGCGATCTCTTTTTAGAAATTAAAATTAGTAGGGCTAGGAGGTATACCTATCTGAAAATCCAAAGTCAATACTGTTTTCACAGACCCAGCGCGTAGAGTGGACGTGCCTAGTATTAAAATAATATCGCGTAAAACGTCCGACGACGAGAAAACACGGATACTAATACGGAGATAATAATTACTCATATTTCTTTTGAAGTCTTGACTTCAACCCGACTTCCGTCACGCCCTTATATAGTGTACATGCACACCCGTATATTATATCATGCGCGCGGAATCGTTATACGGTCAATATAATATTATAATAACGTGCGCTAAAAACAACAGTGTTATCGTCATAATCGTATGTTCCCAACTCGTGTTTAACGCTAGGGGAGGGGTGGGGGAAGGAAAAAACTCCGGAGTAACGATTTCTTTGCGCTAGCGGCTTAACGATTTAAAATCGTCGGCACACACACACACATTCCACTCCTTATTGACGGGCTGGATGCTGAACGTCGAAATTCAATTTACGCGCGCACGCGAGGGGAGAGCAAACCCTACCCCGCTGCTATTGCCGCCGCTGCGAGCTGTATGTATTTAATATATATAATATATACGTGTATATTATTATTCGGAAAAAAGGTTAGATACAAATTACATTTCAAATGCATACTCGGTACATTTCTCGTTTTAATTACGAAAAAAAAAAAATGTAAATACATTTACGCGCGCGCGGCGTATGTATATATTATGTCATTATATAATTTATTATATTATACTAGGGAGGGGGAAAAAAAAATCCTACGCCGCCGCCGCCGCGCGACGAGCGTGAAAAGTACGGTCACGTTTAATAGACGTGCGATATCATTCACTCGACCGATTTCAGTGCCCCTGCGCGCGTTTGATATGATTTTTATATCGCGTCGCACCCCCCCCCCCCGTCCGCCGCGTAAGGACGTCGTCCCGCGAGGAAAATCTGCCACGGCGATTTAGGTTTTTTTTTTTTATTTTTTTACCGCCGTTTTTTAACGGCATCCCCCCCCTTTCCCCGGCGAGTGAAATTCGTTTCTGAAATATTAAAATTCCACGTTTCGTATACGTACGCACGCGGTTCGGCGGTATTATGTCGCGCGATATAATTTATTATCATGCGAGTGCGTTATATCATAAAATACAACACGTTTATACTTGGTATATATATATACGTATATTGTATAAGTATACGCGTTTATGTATTCCGTATAAAAGATTGCAGTTTAATCGTTTATACATCGCGGTCTCGCCGAAACTCGCGGTCGTAACAATATAATTGGTATACGCGCGCGTAGGTGGGTACATATATTATATGGTAACGAAATAAAATAAAAAAAAAAAATGATAGCTCCTTTTTTTTTCTCTACTCTACAGACTCGGAACTGTACGGGGGTTGTTTTTTTTTTTTTTAATAGGTACGTCGAAAGTTTTATTTTTTATTTCGCCGATCCGAGGACGAAATGTTTAAGACAAAGCGCACATTTTTCTCGCTTATTTTTGTTACATAAAATGTCACTCGTCGTGACTTTCGTTCCGCCGCCGTGCCGCCATGAATAATGCACATATTATCATTTATCACGCGGACGTAGATCATTTAGTGTTTAAGTATATTCTTCTGAAATCGAGATAGACAAAATGTTGACGATAAACAATAATTAATGTCGTGAAATACTATATCTCCTCGTTTCACTATTTCTCCTCTCGCGTTACGCCGCGCGGCAATGGTTAAAAAAAAAAAAAAAAGTTTTCTATTGTGTTTTTACAATATATCTGTTGATTAATTTACGGTTCAAGAAAATATTAATGATAACGTATATATTTTACCCTTATGCTATGTATTATTTGTTATCGTACAAAAGTACCGTTACGATTTATCTTTGACTTTAACATGCATACATAACATCAGAACGCGGTGTTTACATTTTTAACAGTTTTTTAAGTGTTCATAACTAGTTTGATACCCCGACTACATATTATAAACTACAATACATACTACCATTATTCATACGAATCATCAATAATGTCTTATCGTCTGTGTGGTGGTCTCCAATTCATTTTATTATTACCTATTATGTTATGTCATCATTGAGTCGTTTCATTGATCGTTTTTCGCTTTCGGTGACGATTTTATTAACTTTAAGTTTTATATTATGCAATACATGTTTAATCAAAATTATTTAAAAAATACAGCGTTTTCAAATGTTAGTTGTTTTTATTTTATTTTTTTTTAATTTATCATTTTATCACACTCGGTTTTAATGATGTGTGTGTAATGCATATTATAAAAATTATGAAATAAGGTTGAGAAAACGATACGCTTTAAACCCGTGTTTTATGGTCAGAAGGAGGCTGGAAGGAGACCACCACTGATCGTCATAGCCCTACTTTGAGAGTAATAATAATTAATTTTAAACATACCTTTTGTTTTTTTTTTTTTTTAAATCCAAACGACTAGTAAAGTTGTATACTGAACCGATGAATTATTCAAAACGTCATTCTTCTTTTTGGAATCTAATTTGAAACTCAGCACGTCATACATCACACCAGCACTTTACTTGCTTTTGCTCTACTAATGAAAAAAGTAATTAATACGACTCGGAATCTTCTTCTCTACAAATAATACATAATTTTCAAAACATTTCTCATTATATAGGTACTTGTAGTTTTATTATTTAAACTCGTTTTATTTGCACTAAGTATTCCTCATTTAATATGATTGGCCACCGCGTGCCGTATAAATAATGTAAGACACTGCGCGTCTTATCAAATGTTAATTTGTTAAGTACCAACTAGGTTTTTCGTTAAATAATATTTTTAAATGACGGTACAAAACATTTCAGAGTTAAATATGAAAACGGCGAATAATAGATAAAATATACACGTCCTCGCGCGTCGTGATTTCGAATAATTATTTGCTCTTTGATAGTATGACGATACATATATATATAAAAAAAAAGGAACTATCCGTTATAATAAATGAAATACAATTGAACGTTAATAACACTGACCCAAAAAACACGAAGGAAATCTCTATTTTAATCTCTCGTGAAAGAATAATGATTCGCGTCCGTATTACTAACAACTATAAATTATAAGCAAAGAAAATATCTAGATCGCGGATTAATGTTGGTTAATGGTCTCAAAATAATAACTACTGCAGCGAACTTGATAATCTAGGCGACCTTTAGGAAATATGTATTATTCGCATGATTATTTCACATGACATTAATGACATCAAGAGAAACGATAAAACGCGTCCGCCGAATGCATTCCGTGAATAAATTCAATTTTTTCCTAAATAACTCTTATCCCCCGGAATTCGCATACAATATAATCTTTGCAGACGAATAGTAAATTTCCCAAATCACTGGCATACCGCACACAAACATGCATAAAACCAGTGTTTCTAAATCGCCGCGTCGCTAGACGTGAGGCGGCGTACCGGACGAGAGAAAAACATATTATTATTTAAAAATTCGTTATAATTTTCCGGACGATCGTAACAAAAGTTATCGATTATCGTCGTTACGTTATATTTGTTTTTAAAATTAATATGTTTTCAAATTAAAAAAAAAAATCCACGGTTTTTTTTTTATTACTCTTATTTTTTACGGCTCGTCGCGAAACAAGGGAACATTTCGACGGCGCTCGAGTAGCCGTAACACACGACAAGGGTGGAGAAACAACTGCCGCCGACACTCGGTCGGTTCCGCGACGTTTTCATTTCGATCTCGAGCGTTATTACACTCGGAAACGTCACCGGTTATTAACCGTTATTGCTAATCAATGATACATACTCGCGCGAACGCGTAATTGGAATCGCGGACGCTCGAGGTTTAAGTACGGTTTTAAGTCGCACATCAAAGCGGTCATAAACCAGTCTACGATTGTATAATATAACGTGTCATTTCGCGCCGACTCGACCCCTAACCTATCCGGTAGTACAGGTATAATATTAACTGTATAGACATTATATACGCGGCGTGATGGGATTTTCGAAATAAATCGTCTACGTCTTATTACGCGTCACGTCGCCTAATCGAAACGACGCGATTCCGAGCCGCCGCCGCAGTGTATAATATTATCGTGCCTGATGTTTTCTAAAAGGCGAAATGTTGTGATTTTTATACTCGCGCGCGCATTTATATACGTTATATAATATATGTATATATACTCATACTCGTATATTATAAAATATGTGTGTGAGTATATATATATATATATACCGCCCGCGTATCGATTCCGTTTTGTAAACTGTCGCGTTTACCGCCGCCGCCGCCGCCGCCTCCTACCCGGTCGACTGATGGAAAATTACCAACAAATCTCTGTCGAAACATATTTATTTCCCGGCTGATAATCTTTCTGCCGCCAGACCTATATCACGGTAACGGCGCGCTGCTATTATTCTCGCGTTTTCGCGCGCGTCGTCCCAGGGTATTACGGTACGAGGCGGGGCGCCCTTATTTTTCCAACTCCCGCGTCTCGAAGACGGGCGGCGCGGCGCGCTCTAGATTTTTTCAACTCGCGCGCACGAGAGAGTAGGCGACACTCGTCGGTTATACTCTTTTGCCGGTGGCCGCGTATGTCGGGGGGCCGGCCAATAGTCTCGTTATTTTTCGAATTTTATTTATTTATTTTAACACATATTCGACTGACACGAGAGTTGGAAAAAAATGTCTCGGTATCAAAAAAGTTACACATATTGTATAGATCGTGTTATCCGAACGGATTCGGAGCGCGTGTCCTGTTACGAGTCGCGCCGAGAAACGATGTGTACATTATTTATCGTATACGTATTGTGGGTTTATGACGATGCCGCGTGTACAGAAATATATCATGATGAAAAAAAATTCGATTTGGTTGTCGGCTCATTGATAACAATACGCGCTCGTATTATTATTATTGTTATAAATATCTACGTTGCGTCCCTACTGC
Source organism: Drepanosiphum platanoidis (assembly GCA_948098885.1). Lineage (NCBI taxonomy): Eukaryota > Metazoa > Arthropoda > Insecta > Hemiptera > Aphididae > Drepanosiphum > Drepanosiphum platanoidis. The sequence goes on from OX402531.1 coordinate 12,230,405, forward strand.
GTTTCCGTCGTCGCGTCCCTACTACGCGAGTCGAAAATTATTTAGTATAATAATACAATGCACAATACGTGGACTTTCTATCGTAGTGTATTTTCGGGGTGTGTAATAATTTCCAGTAGGTGACGATTTTTTAATCTGTCGCCGTGTCAACGTGTCGCGGACAATAAAATAACGACGCTTAATCGGCCGAGCCGGTTTTATTGAACAGTCGACCGTACGGTAAAATGATGTTGACGTGCATTGTTGTACGTATACAACAGTCTTTGTTAATTAATGGGGCCTTGAATTATATATGCTTTAAAAACGTGTATGAAATATGCACGCGTTTATGCACTTATTAATATTAAAAAAATGCAATATAAAATGTATATCGTTAAATTAAAAGAAAATAACAAACAAAATTCAAATTTAATTTTCATTGTAAATACCTAACAAAATATTAATTTGTAGCTAATATATAAATATTATTGTGAATTATATATTCAGTATTGATTAACTTCGATTGCAAAAAAATCCCTAGATATTTATAATATTTTTATTTATTACTTGAAAATATGACCGTTAATTTTAAATTGTGTACGAGAATATTAAAAACATAATTGCATTATTACATAATGCATTATATTTTCGAAAAATGTGAAAATATACACAATAATATAAAAAGTTCCAAATACATAAAAATATGCAATATTAAATTTTACCCATTAACTCATTAGACGTAGATTCGGATTTATACTTTGTCGAGAGGCTTTTGTAACTCATTAATATAAATATGAAAATGCATATAAATCCAGGCCCTATTAACAAATATAATAAACGAGTAGTGGCATTCTCAGCCACGTCGCAACAATATTATTCTTGACAGTAGTTTTTATTTATTTATTATTTAAATTACTATTACCTTCGTTCGTTCGTCGTCGTCGCCGCCGCCACAACAATATCATAGCTCGGCCGTTTCCCGAAGTCAATCCGCGATCGGTGAACGGCGTCCTGAAATGCCGAGGACCCGCGAATTCGGCGCGGCGGGGCGTGCTCCGCGCTGACAAAAGCGACGTTTCGAGACGTGATTTTGACGGGTCCAAGTCGTATTAATCGGCCGGGAACAAAAACAATAACGCCCGGCCATGGCGACGGCGTTCGCCTCCGGGCGAGAGCCCCTCGCCGTCTCCCGCGAAGCGTTTCCGAATCCTTTTCCGGCGCACATCGTCCCCGTGATTATTGAAGTCGCATACACGTACGCTCTGCGCACACATATATAATAATATATATTTATACGTTTAACCGTTCATTGCGCAACACACTGTAACACACAAACGTACATACATATATTTTTGTATGTATTATAAATTATAATGACATAAAGTCGTCGTCGAGTGCACACGGAAAAATCGCCGCGGGAGGTACGTGAGATTCCGCTGCAACGTGACCAGATTATTTCGTACACGCGTTTGTGAATACAGTGTGGTGCTCGTCACAGCTTTGATACGATACAAAAGCGCCGAGTCTACTTACTGTAACATCGTGTGTTCGCAGGTGAAGGCCAAGTGCACGCGTTAGTTTGCCGAGTTACACATAACAACGCCCCCTTTAAAAGATATCCTCGAATTTTGGGTCATTTTAGGAGACGATGTTGTGGGTTTTTTTTTCTTATTTAAACACCAGTAGTTGTTTTATGAATTGGATATAGAACCTGTAAACGACGCAATGCTATAAACAAGTCATGGGCAGCACTATAATTAGGGATATATGTTGGGCAAATCCTCCTCCCCCCGGGGCGAACTTTGTCGAGAGATAGTAAATTATTACGACCTATTTTCGTGTTCGTCGATTTGTAGAAAAATATTTACCGACCTAAAATAGAAATTTTATGAATTTGATGCCAATAGTATTTAATAAACACTACGAAGAAAAACGGAACGAGTGAAAAGTCCTATTGATCCGGAAAATATTGGTCACTCAAAATGTCATGATAATTCGTAAAAGCTCCTTTCAGACAGGCTTTCAGCGAGTGTTTTTCAAACCGTCGTGAAAACAACAAAAGCGTGTTATTTTTAAGAGATTAAAAGACGGAGTCTCGTAAACTAACGACTGCAGAGCTGTACGCCGTTAAATCATCAATTTATTATTGTACTGATCGTTTGCGACAATCGTTTGGCTATTAGCTATTAGTTAATAATATTATTTGATTAACATTAATCAGAATACATATTAGGTATATACCTACCTAGGATTACAGGGCGCATACAATTTCATTGGCTCGATATATACAGACGTAAACATTTTAAACTTAGAGAACGTCATGTCACGCCAGAGGTTTAAAAACATTTCTGTCGAATAATTAATCAGGTATTTCAATTTATTTATTACTTGACATTTAAAAATTAGCTTACTAGGCGCCGTGCTATTCCAGAGGTTCAATACAGGCAAACTTAATATTTTTTAAATCTAGAGGGCGCCAGAAGCCTAAATTAAAGTTCAATCGTATAATAAATCATATATATTTAACTTTAATGATTATATAATTATTGAGCGAATGATATAAACAAATTAATTAAAAAAAAAAAACAAAGTAAAGCGATCATATACGCATATTGAATAATCAATGCAATACACTAGAGCATTTAGGTTTATGAATTTCAGAAATTTCCATTTCACCGTTTGAAAATCAAAAGAAGATAGAAGTTTAAGTTTTAAATATTGATGCCCCCGGTGCTTACGATGCTCTCGATCTAGTTTTAGGGATGGATACCTTTAGGCTATATAATAGTCGTCCGCCATACCTACAAAAATTTAGTTCGGAGCCACTGATCACACGCGTCCGCGGTCGTAGATAAATGAATAATAGCCACGAATTGTACAACACGCGTTAACACACATCCGTTTTATACACGAGTTGTACAAGTTTTTAATGAAACTACTGACTGCACAATAGATCTACAAAATATTGTGTTGCGCATAATACGATATTGTGTATAATATTTAACGCGCGTTCGACGGTCGTTTACAATGAGATTATAACACGATTATCGCGGCGCCGAATCAAGGATATCATAATTTTTAGACGCACACCCCATACAAATACGTACAATAATATAATAATACGGCGTACGCGTGTGTTAATACACGCTATGCGCTTATACACTGGCTTTTCTATCCCAGTAGGGAAAAAGGGCGTGTCCTGTGAATAATATGGTGCATTCCGGCGGTATCGGTCTGGCCATGGTCGCTAGGTCACGATTGCTTCCGGGGCCCACCCTTATTTTTTCATTTTAATTTTCCTACTCTATAAATTTAGATTTTTTTTTTCTATGGGATCCTGATCAATTTCTAATCGTATTTTTAAATGTTTAACACATCGGCAGTGCAATAAACTCAAGCGTATTATGAAGTGTTGACTACCTACAAATTGTGGATTTTGATATTGACCCTAATGGCTGATGTAATCCAAAATCAAATACCATAATTCATAATTAGTATTAAAAAAAAAATTTAGGACCGATTGAAAATAGCAATTCAATCACATCACGTCACGATGGTATATAATTAAGTAAATTTCCCTCGAGAAAGTAACATTACCTTCAATTGATCTATTATATTAAAATATTTTGTTAAATAAGTTAATGATTTTTTTCCGGGTAATAGGCACTTAACACTGCCTTTATAATATTACGTTACACAAGGTAATATCACTTGTATGGATTTTTTAGAATTTTCATAAAATTATAAAGGTGTGCAATTGGGCTATATAGGCGTTAACTGGCGGGTGGGAGGGGGGAGCGGTGAGAAAGGTCTACTACTCCTCCTATGAAAACTTAAGATGGCAATGCTTTAGAGCCTTTAAAAAAATCATACATATTAATACGATGAAGTTAAAAACTATTATAAAAAAAATTCTTATCGATGCGAATAAAGTCTGTTTTAGAATAATTACTCGATTCTAACATATAGTAGAAAACGTCGAAATGAAAATAAGATTACCTGTTTTGAGACGTTTTTCGTTTCCATCACTGGATTTCTGACGTCGAAACGGTGTTTGCAACAATATAAATGTGTGGCAATCACAACTGGATTCATAATCATAATTTGATTTAGACGTTTAATTTCCCTGTAATAAATAAAATCAATCAGTCAGGTTCGATAAAAATAATGCTCAAGTATAACGCCTATGGATGGTACCTATGCGATTTTGTAACGTAGTAAGGTGTGTGACAACATGCATTCGATTTTTTGTACTTAATTTTATTTTTCGTTACGGGGCCCTTTGAAAAATTGCTACAGATCTATTATCCACCAGGCCGACTCGGTTCATTCTTATACGACGTGCTCAATGCACGTGTGCATATAATAAGTGCATAACGTTCTAGATCTCCGCAATACAATATTACTCGGTAAATTTTCGTCACGTCAAATTTCAAAGCGCATAGAAAACTGCAAGATGTTTAAAAAGTATTAATTAAATAATTTTAAATAAAATTAATTTATATTGAATAAAAACGTTGTATTTAATATGACGTGATAACGCTGGCATAGTTCAATCGAAAGTTTCGACGGAATTATTACGACTTAATTCGAAGTACCGAAAAATTCGAGATGTCGGTGATGGCATTCGACAAATTCGACGTGAACGAGTCGAGCGAGAATCGAGCATCATCGTGCAGTATATAAACTATGCGCCGCATAGACGAAATTATCTTGTCTGAGATCACGTTAAATTTTTAACACCCGGGGCATACTCATTTGTCTGTAAGCGACGACGACGACGACTGACAGTCGTCACCGTCGCAGCAGCAGCTGTGAAAAAACGAGCCGCGTGCCCACTGCCCACACAGCGTCGGGGTTTTTTTTAAGGGTGTGCTGCCGAGCCGTAGTATTGCGCGGTGTCCGCGTTTATAGATTTTTTTTTCCCGAAACAAGATACCAAAATAATAATATAATACACATGCGACGATATAACGAATATTTATTTACGACAATAACAATGGATCGGATTCAGCCGGACCTCCCGAGTCAACCCGAGCGGAACCACGCGCGCTTTGATGTAATATAATATAAGAATATATTTTTGTCGGCAAATTTATACTCATACATATATATATATAAATACGCATGTATATATTACACGCCCAGCGGTCTCAAATTATGATATAGGTACGACTTATATATGTATAATATATACGCGCGGGCGCGCACGCGTTTCCTAGTATGTTTTTCGACGTAAAGCGTATTTGTTATCGGTTTTTTTTTTTTCATCGATCGAACGAAAATACGAACGCGCGCCCTACATCTTTAGCGATATACCTACGTGATTTTTCTCGATTGTGGGGGAGGTGGGGGCGAGGGGAGATTGCAGCGATGCGTTCGGAACGAAATGAAATAAAAACTGCACACATCGCTACGGCCCCCGTGTGCAATGTCTCTCCTGCAATATATTTTACCTATATCCATGTACTTGTATACTATTTATATTGTATACCGCGTGTACGTGTAAACAAGAAAGAAACAAAATAGAGGCGGCGCCAAATTCGCACAAAGAATATCGGATACATATATTATAATTTTCGAATATATTATACAAGTATTGTTGGGGAACCAAATTTCGCCAAAGTTTTTTTCCTAAACTTTCGCAAAATAATAAGCGGTTCGTGCAAAACAGCCGTCAAAAAGAACATAATATGTACATCGCATTGTTATATTGTAAAACGCATATACACACTCGGGCGTATTTACTTGCGCATTCGCTACAAGAACGGTACAATATTGATGCATACACTCATGCTATATGCACTAGCGGGCTTGTGTAATACATTTTAATGTGACTCGAATATGCACGTGAAAATAATACGCACCACGCGTGTTATGCAGCGGTTTATTTTTGTGAAGTATATAAAACGTCGTCGTGGTGTGTACGATATGAACTTTTCCGAAGGGGGAACTTAAGAATACAGCGGTTTTTCCGTGGATTATTTAGTTTGTTTCTCTCTCTTTCTGTACAAATAATGTGCACTAGGAAAAAACTATAAATGATATTCGAAAATAAATAGCGCGCACGACGGGTGTAATGTATCCGTTGGCCGTGGCGGCAGTGCAGGTGGGGTAGGTGTATGTGGGGGGTAGTGGTATATTGCTGTATGGTCGAACCCCTATGCAGTTTATTGAGTTTTGAAAACGAGAAACGATTGTCGGTCCTACGAAGTCGGAAGTCGAAGAACTACGCGTTGGGAAAACATATCTGCGCGTCCGCACGCGTATTCCCCGGCCATTTATCCCCAAGGATCGAGTTCGGCTCGTATATACGTTTTTGACGTGCGCGATAGGTACGTATAATATTAACACATATACACAACGGAATCGGCGATATAGTAACGGTATACATAAATATTATATATAATATGTATAGGTCATATATATATATATATATATATATATATATATATATGGTGGTGAATCGACGGAAAAAACTATTACCCATACGCGCATACGTGTTTATTAAACCTCCCCGTGTGTCGACTAGGGCTGCGAAAAGAACGATATTTTGTGACTATTGACGATGTGACGAGGAATAACGGAGGTTAGGAGGTTTACGCACACATACATAAGTCGTACATACATATACAGATATATATATATACAAGAGGGACGAAAATTCGGCGGTGAGATTGGCCTTTTCGACGAAGGAGATCAGACTCCGAAAACTAAATATTTGAACACGTCACTATGTGCGCATATTGTCGTCGTATATATAATATTATAGTGTGAATATAGCTCGGGAATACGCGGTAGAGATGAGGACCCCCTCCACGTGAAACGGAGTTCAAACAAAATTAACGACGGGTGACACTATGTGTGAATACATTGCACACAAACGCATTCCTAAAGATATATATATATATATATATTTGTTTAGCGCATACATATATAATACATACGCGTGTGTGGAGATCGCCACGGTCTTGTAATGGCTTCGACGTAGGAAACGAGGACTGCAATACGCGTTTCTCCCGCAAGCACGTTTGTAGTTTCGTACGGCTTCGATGCGTGGGTGAAGATGTGTGTGTGTGTGTGTGTGTGTATATGCGCTCGTCTCACGAGGTATTTAATTGGTGTGATGACTCGTCGCAATAGTCGGGTATTGACTTTTATGGGCGCGCGATGTGAGATTTAATCAATATGACATTAAAGTCATTCTTCCTCATTCCTCGAGAATAAAACTGAAAAAAAAAGAAAAAGAAAAATGATAATTTATTCCCTGAAAACTGTATATTTCTTTGCAGTGCGAGTGACGTCATAAGTAAATCATAAAAAATTAATAGTTTACAAAATTCTTTCTGCGGCAAAGTGAGACGGCTAGTAACAGCAACGCGCAGCGCACACGGATAGAAATAGCCGTTCGTTAAATGGCCGCTCTGCTAGAGTCGAAGTCTCGTTAAGGCAATTAAGGGGCGGCGACCTCGGGTGACATTAAGGCCTCGATCGCTAGGTTTAATGCTTGTGCGCCGCGGGCATCCGACTTTTGGAGAATTCTATCGAACGTTTCCCGCGATGTATATATTACATACGTATATATAGACACACAAGGTACCCCACGAAGGTCGACTATTTTAAAGGATATACGTATATACAGGATGTCTCATGACAATTTACCAATTTAAAGTGGGAGAGGGTAATGGAGTTTTCATTACTCTCACTGCATGAAGATACTAAATTTTCGCGAGGCATACCCTGTATGTATATACATATTATATACTATAACTAGAATTTAAATGAATACATGGATTTTGGTTCTTTAAAACGCGTTTAGTTGCCGTGGCGCAGGATTCTATATCCAGCATAGTTATTTTCACACCAACGCCGGTAAATATATCATCTAAGCAAACTGTGATTATCTGGGGTAAACATGCACCACAGGATCATTTGCTATGATAGCTATACGTGTATTTTTAGAATAGATTTATACGTTTCCGGTCGGAATATATTATAACTGGGTGTAAAGATCCGGATTGCAAAAGTCTGAATTGAAACAAAACTTTACGACCAAGTCCGCTTTGTCGTCGTGACGTCCAATCAGCGTAGAAGTAGTCGAGAGAATAAAATAAAACCCTCGAACAAAATGTTAAATAATTTATTAATATTCCCCGAGACAACAAATCTAATTATCTCCAGCCCGTGCACGAGTCAATATAAAGAAACACTCCGCGGTCTAATAAGTCTCATTAGATGTAATTAAATGTAAATCTTACACCTGCTTAAACATTCGTAATTTGGCCGTAGCTCCTACCCATGAGGAAAACAAACTATCGAAAAACAATGTAATTGTTACATTGTAATTTTTAATTTTTACAGATACATTTTAAGCGATTACGGGAAAAAAAGTAAAAATTAACAGAAAATATTAAAATAAAAAAATTTAAATGATTATGATGAGATTGGCGTGTGACTGAACCACTTTGTAGTTTAGAAAGCATCATGTTGAACATTTAAAAAAATTACAAATGTATTGAAACCCGAATATTAATTACTATAACCAAAGATATTTTTCATTTGGTAAATGGTGGGGACAGTTATAGGAAGTAATAGGGAAACTTTTAAAGAGTGGGTAGTAAAACATTGGTAACTCAAAAAGTGTGCGCAGCGTTTACCTATACTAAATACCGAGCTAATATTTTGTCATGGGTATATGAAAAACAATCTCTTCCCCGAAAACGAGAATATTCTGCGAGCGTGATAAAACCCCCGGTTTGTCAAAAAGAAAGGTCACGGTTTTATGAAAATCGATGTTGATAAGCGAATACTTACACCAGAAAAAATGTATATACGCAATTATGTACGAGGACTTATACGCGAGGACGCTGTGACAGCGATTTTGTATTCGTACCAATTTAATAATATGTGTTTTCACTCCCGGGACGGCTAGACGTGTGTTTGTTTGTACGGATAGAGTAAGTTTATCGTTTTGATTGTTGAGCCGCACCAGCTGTATCTCTGTTTACACGTGTATAGTTGAAAATTAAAAAAAAAATTGATTTAAGCCCCCCGACATCGTTACTATGGCGAAAAAATACGGTGTTATTCGCGAAAAAAGATTTAAGACCAATGGCAGCGGCTTTATTTCACACGGTGAGGGTGAAAAACAGTAAGGTTTCTGATTTATTCACTGGACGGATTTAAACGATTTTTTCTAGTCTTTTTTTCAACAAAAAAGGAAAATCTCTTACGGCGCTTTTGAGATTCCGTTATTTTCACGTACATACCATGTGCAATTATTTAACCTTTTAGTTTGTGATTCTATCGTGTTTTGGGATTAAACAATATCCGAAGAACACGAAACCGGTTTATCGTTTTATACTACTGTGTGTTCGTTAATAGGATGTATATTTGTATGTGACTATTGTATAGAAGTATGTAAAAACAGTAGTTTATTGGTCAATTATATTTATCAATATAATGTCAGGCATGAGACCTATATGTTGTATAATATAGCTTTCATAATTAATTTTGACACAAAGATTTATTATTTTTTTGTATGCATTTAGAAAAAAAAAAACTCCTTTTAAATGTCGTTATCCTACCCATAATTTATCAATGGATACGACGTAACACTACAATTCAAATATGTACGTAAATGAGTATTTATACTACTTAAAATATTTATTACCTTTCAGTTTTTTGAATTTCTGCCACCCATTCTTCCAACTATGTAATGTATTCAAATCATATTTTCCAAACATTCTCGTCTGAAATCTTTAAAAATTAAAACATTAAATACTATCTTACAATAAGAACGTATTGAATAATAAAAAGTAAACCAATATAAAATATGTATTTGTTTAGGTACTTATAATATCCCATCACTAACTATAGGTAGTCTGTGTAATATTACGTTCCTGAGGGGTCATACGCCGACTAACTCATACACAATTTCGTTTGGAAATGTTTACAATATTGATTGTTTTTCGTTTATTCACCGAATTTTCGTTTTAAGAAAGAACAATTCAAAAGGTCCCTTTAGACTACCTGGCGCTCTTGGTTCCTATGCCACGTAATCTCGTTCTATGCATTCCCTCCGTCGTAGCTATTGATAGTTGAAAACTTTCTGGACATGCGCGCGTGCTACTAGTGACAACTGGAGGAGATAGATAATCGTGTCTCGAACCTGCGACCTGTCTCCGAAAGACTATACCGTGCATAATACCACATAACAGAAGTTCTGAAACTTTTTTGCGTGGCTATTGGGCTGCTAGAGAACATTTTTAGTAAAATATAATGATTTTGGATTCATCCGGTCCAGACGACCGTGTAGCTCGGTCGAGGACTGCTGTTGAAATGTCAAACACCACCGGAAACGCGCGATCAACCTACGGCGGATAATAGATATTTGGTTTTGAAATGAAAAATAATTTGACGTGTAAGAAATTTCAAGGGAATTTTCCTCGTCAACGTCTCATCTTTATATCCCTAAAATTTAAAATAAAACCATTTCATCATTTGATGACAAATATACGAAAAATAAAATAAATAAATAACCATACATTATAGAAAAACACACTCTTCACTCGAAATCTTAAATAATTTATAATTTTATTATTACCTACCTACTTAAGAGAGCTAGTAGACTAACCTATCTGACTCTATGTTTATTTGATTTTATCATTTTTATCACATCGATATAATTATAATAAATAATTGGTACATAAAAAGTAATACCAATATCTAATAAAGTCACATTATTAATTTATATAAAATTAACGTGCATCTAATTATTGCCAACTGTTAAACAGACAATATTATTTTTTTATAATCAAAATAATAACGCGTCTCGTGCTGTGGGGCCCGCGGGCGTTTATAATACGTAATTCAATGCAAATCGGCCCCCTCTAGTAATTTTGAGTAGGACTATGCGAATACTTAGTTCAATCGATTATGTATTATATTTTTACATTTATTTATATTTATTATTATATTTGATCGATTTCAATCGAAAACTATTCAACTAATCAATTTTCGCTTTCAGGCCGCCCAGGGAGCCGTTCGGCTGGAAGGCGACGTCATCACCGCGCACGGGTCCGTGTCCAGCCTGCCGATGGCCACCATCGCCTCGACGACCGGTCGCGGCGGTGGCGGCGGCGGCGGCGGCGGCATGGGGTCTTCGTCGCCGGCCGACAACGCGTCCGTGTGCACGTGCACGTGCACGCGGGCCCGGAGCCGGAACGACGTGTACCGCGCGGGCAGCTCGCCGCCGTACGCCTCCGGGTCAATCTACGGCGGCGGCGGCGGTGGGGGCGGCGGCGGCAGCGGCGGCGGAGGCGGCGACGGCGGCACCGGGGACGAGGACGACGACGAATGCGACGACGGGGACGACGACTGCGGCGGCGGCGGCGACGGGCAAGACATCCAACTGGACACGTTCTACGACGCTTACACGCCGTCGTCGTCGGTGGACTGCCGGCAGCGCGTCGTCGTCCAGACGCAACACCGGTCGTCCATTTGACGCATGTTCACGTCCGGAGGAGAAGACAACAACACCGGCGGCCGCCACCCGTACACGCCGCTCGCGTGAACGCCGGACGCGCGTTACCGGGCGCGTCCCACGCGAATCTCCGAGCGTTTGCGACGATAATCATCATCGCGTGTTCACTACGTGCGCGCGGAAGAGCGAAATAATGAAAAATAATTACGGTTTATTTTTTCCTTGTATTTTATTTTATTTTTCATTTATTTTTTTTCTGACCGTTCCATCACAACGTCTTTTTAAGGGGCACGCGCGCGCGTGTGCGGCGAAAAACGTTAAACTCGCTCGACTCACCGCCACGCCGGTACGACAAAATATTATAATATAATATATTATAGAGACGATATTATAGTCGGCGGCGCCAACTCTTTTACGGGACGAGTCGCTCCCCACCCCACTAGAATTTTATCACGGCGGCGGTTCTGAATAAATCTACATTGCGGTGGACGAATTTATCGTGTGGTCGGCCCGTTGTAAACAGACGGCATTCGCTCTTGGCGAGTGGTTGACGCGTTTTTATAGTTCGCCCCGCTAAATGAAATACGATATGTCGGCGCCGCTAAATATTAAACTGTATACGGTAATAGTAGTTATTGGTAATACGCTTCGATCCGGACAGACACTACACGACACGACAGACCGTCCGAGCAGAGAATATTGTCCGTGTCTGTCGGAACCGATTTGAATAATTTAAATATCTACGTGTTTTCACATGTACTTCAGTTTGTCATGTCGTTTTTTTTTTTGTGTCGTGTCCATGTCGTACCGACGTGAATCGGTCTTAATACGTATTAAACGTTATTTCCATAGAAAAATGAGAAAAAAAATCAATCAGTTTTGAACGATCGTTTAGCGTTTGGTGAATTTCACCAGTCGTTTACACCCCGAGTCGTGTGACAATGGAATCATGTTTCAAGCGTACGAAAATAATTTGATAATATTATTGAAAATATAAGACCCGAGTTTAATTTTAAAAGGACCTAATTCCGAGATCATACTCTTGAGGAGGAAAGATTACTCAGTCGCGTTATTAGTGGATCCCCATTCACTTTGCTTGGAAATCGCGAGAGAGCGAAATCGCTCGTATGCGCACCCGTAATCGCACAGGTCGCTCGTATCGCATACATGGCATAAATCGCGTCGCGTGGTGATCGCGTCGTGTACGGAAGACCTACCCCCCATTGGACAAGTTGGATGTCTCACGCGGATTTCGGCGTGGGCAACGCGATTTCGTTAATTATCGACCGAACCCACACGAGTGGTGCGAACACCGAGTATGAAGGGGGTATGAAGGATGCAACCTGTTCGAAAGATAATGTGTTCGAAAAATAATGTGTTCGAAAAAAGGTATTTCGTAGACCAATTATTTGCGAATAAAAAAAATATAAATATAATATATTATTTTAAGTGCCTACAAATGTACGAGTTATTTCGTTTTTAAAAGTTTTAAATCACAAAAATTAATTTATAAAATGTTGAATGTTTAAAAACTCACGCGGTACATCGCTTGCATATGAAAACACAGGAAACTATAGCTAGTTTTACTCGCACTTTGAACCGGTTCTAGAACATTTGGATATTTGTCACACGATTATCGATCGATGGCTCTGGGCTGTAAACCTGTTATAAAATATAGTGATTGTCGATCAGACAAGCCTATGTGATTCGTAATGACTCGCGACGAACTTTGGCAAAAACATCGCGATGCGAAGCAACGTTCCGCCGGCACGTCACGGACGTCCGTTTCGCAAACAATACCGTCTCAGAAACAAATGAGTCCCTTCCGAATACGACCATAGGTGGACTTAGGGGTGGGGAAAACACGCCGATTTTCTTGTAAATTCTCATATTTATTTAAATTTAACCAATTCGATTGCTGTCATTATTGGTGAACTTAATATTAAACGGGGATGACAATATTCTAATCCTTACCAACCAACTTGATCTTGTGGAAAAAAAATGTGAGCAATGAAATATTTAGTGCCCGCAAATTGAGCTCCCCAAAAATCTAATTCTAAGTTCGCCTATGAACAACGACGACCGTCTCGAACACTCGACTTCCGAACGCATCGCTCGACTTTCGGACAGGCGGCCGTCGCGACACCCGTGGAGCTCGCCCTCAATACTACCGTCGTGTCGGCCTGTGCAGGTACGCCGTTACCCGATCACGCGTCCACTCTCCCGCCCATCAAGACGTCGTGTCTTTCCCTTTTCGTCCCGTCGTGCGCGTTCTACGCCTCGTCACCGCGAGACGCGAAGATACCGCGAAGGACACGCGGCCGCCGTCCCGTCGCGACCCTACGTTGGGCGTACACGTATTATTATATTATAATCATTACGAATAAAATATACATATAGGTACTTATCATAGTGTGTCTCTCGTATACTATTAAAAAATAACTGTTCACTCGGCTTCGAGACGTCGCGTGTTATGATATACCGCGGAGACGGTGTATGCCGACACTTGGGCGCGAAAAATTGGGCGTGAGACTATTGGGCGCAAAGACAATTAGGTGCAAAACAATTGGATGGAGAAGGAGGGGGAATATCAATACTATTTCAAACATTAATTATTAAAAATTTATTTATTTTCCTGATACGATAGAAATCTGTTTTGTCGCCAATTGATTAATTAAAATGTCTACATTTTTTAATTATCGTTAACGATTTTTACTAATTTTATTTTCAACTAATACAATTAGAAATCTGACTACGCCGATTACATACATTTATTATTTTTTATTTTTCATAATAATGAAAATATTGTTTTCAATAATGAATATTGTTTTTGACAACTATATAATATTATAATAATGTGACGTACAATGTAACACACGATTTCAGTTTTCCTATATCTTAAATTTAGGTAATTATAATAGGTACGTACCGCTATAATGCTATTTTTGCGACCAAATGCCCTGCGCCAAAATGTCATTGAGCCCAAATGTTCCACGCACAATTTTCCGCATCCAAATGTCCGCGCGCAATAATTGTCCTACGCCCAATATTGTCGTACAACCCGCGGACGGTCCGTACTGGACGCGCTGTGCTCGGTCGATTGTTCCGTGCTCGTCTCACGACGACGGATCTAAAAGACAAAGAAAAAAAAACACTAAAACCGAGAACAAAACGATCAGATAGACGATCGTTTCTCTGCGTTCACGAAATTCGGGTTCTTCGGATTGTAGAAAAATATAAATTCAAAATTTCGTTGATGGAAACATCGGAATAATAATTGAGCGCAGCGCGTCGAGTGAATCGTATCGTGCGTGTATGTGATTTGTCGTACGCGGAAGAGCGAGCATTTTCTGCGTTACGTCACTTACGTTACCGTTCGACAAATAATATAATATGTATAAATATATATATACATGATATATACATATATATTTGGTACATACGATGTTATTTAATTTAAATAAAACATTAACAGATAAAAAACGTAATTATGTACATACAAATAATAATAGAAAACTCAACGTAATTGTCGACAACTTCGTTGTTGGTTCTTTTTAGTTTTTTTTCTTTTTTTTCCTTTCTTTTGTTATACCTACGTATTATTATTATTATTATTAATATTATTATTAGCGTAAAGTTAATCGAAAAAGTTGAAATAACGATAGTTTTTCCGTCTTATAATAATTATAAGAACGATTCGAAATCATATTATTATACTAATATGTACGTGTATTATTCTTTTCTTTTTTTTTTTTTATAATTTTTAATTTATATTGTACATTTTTGGCTTTAAACAACGAAGCGATTGTATTCATATTTTCCTTCAAATTTTTGTCTCGTTTTTCAATTTTGTTATTCATTTTTGTATCTTTAAATTTTTTTAATACAATTAACATTGACATTCCAATATTAAAAATAAATAAATTATTACGATAAAATACATTTAGTTACATTATTTTGTTTACTTATAATTAAACGTTTAAAACATTAATTTTGAAATTTATGTATATAACTATATAATATAGCTCGTACTTAAATGTTGTAAATACATTTTTACATTATTTTATTATTATATATTAGCTAAAATCTATTGTTTTTAAATAAAAACTTAAAAAAAACGAAAAGAATTACCTCTTTGTTTAATTATT